>VDFB02270651.1:389274030-389354859 GCA_007258455.2 Sequoia sempervirens | reverse complement strand
CCCATCATAATCAAGTAGCTAGGCTGTAAGTAGGTATTTTGGCATTTTCTATTGTACTTCCTATTTTCTAACCATACGGATGCCAATGCACTTGAGAGATGCTAGTGTGTCGTGTTGTCATCCCAAAACCACACTTTCATCCTCAGACAAAGAGCTATCTTAGGTACTTTAAATGCACCAAGATGGTTCCCAAAAAGGGGGCTTAAGTGGCCACTTTTTTCTGAAATCAGGAAATGCTAACCTTGGACATGAAATTGAGGATAGTTACACTCAAAATTTTGAGATGGAACAAAAACAAGAATCGAAGTTCTCCGAGTCTACTTTCTAAACTACTAATTTATTTTGAAAATGGTTGAGATTAAGGAGTTCAAAAGAGGGATGTACACAAATTGGTGCTATTTTTGTCAGAAAAACATAACATAGCAACTCTTGTATGACTTGAGCACGGTGAACTTTTTTGTAGTATTTTTAAAATCGCTATAGTCAGAAGTTAGCTAACAACATCTAGTTGATGCACAATTTTTTCGATAATTTTTAATGAATATTTGATTTTTTACTGAATTTTTCTAAGTGGGCACTTCAGCGAGAATTTTGTTGTGCTCCCCTACAAATTTTGGAAAATAATTGATTTTTCTTTTGAAAATTTGTAGAATGAAGTCTAGTTTCACAAAAATGTAATTTATTTGAAATTTTTATGAGCGGTTAATTTATAACAAAAAAAACACCAAACACTATTTTTTGGAAAAAAAAGACATACAAACAAAAAAATTATGGATGAAAGGCTTAACATTGTCAAAAGTGAAAAAAATTACATCGTCGGATAGCTAAGAGAGAACCTAACATTACCCATGTTTTCAATTTTGTCGATATTGAACTAGATGCAATCTTGATGGTGAGCACAAACCTGATTATGTGAAAAATTGTAGAATTTGCAAAAACACGTCTCTTGCCTTGTTGGGAATGCCCTCCAAGCCTTTGGGTTGGTATTCCAAGGCAAGTACTTTCACTTTTTTCTTTCTTTTTAACGCGAAATAACACGAGCACATTTTTTAAAACTTTTTTCAAAAGTGGCCAGAAAATTGGTACCCAACTTCATGCACCCGCCCTGCAACACCAACTCTAAAAGCTAGCTCACATAGCCCAAACCTAAGTTTAGGGTCTAAGAGTGGTAGCAGTAAGTTATAGTGCTCATCATTCTCGATCCTTATCCCAAGGAATCTTTTAGAGTGAGGTAAGTTAGGTTAGCCCTCTGCTCTCGACTCTCCATGACCTAAAGCCTTGACATGGTTGGTTCCCTTCTCTTACATTTTTGGTGATCTCGACACGAACTAATGTCTTCCCATTTGTGGTGTTGAGACTTTTCCATTGTACCTTGTGATCATTGTAACCCTGAGTGTTGTGAAGGTTTATGAGCATCACATCCCAGTCCATGACTTCCAGGTACGTTGTTAGGAGATGTGTGCGACACCTTCTGATGGACAAGAAAAAGGTCACTACTAGTTTGTCTATAGGCCTTTTTGCCGAATCTGTCATTGGTCTATCTACCCAGGAGTAGTTGTCAAGGAGTGGGGTATGATTTTTTGATGAGACCGACCACATCCCTGCTCCTCCTGCATCTCCTACACCATTGTTAGTAGACGATCACAAAGCCATTCACATTCCTTCAGAATATATCTCTACCCTTAGCAAAGGGCTGGGTTACTTGGAGAATCACTTGGAAAAGGACCCGAAGTTGGCTAGAGTCACTAGGGTTATTAGAGAGATAGAGTATATGGTGGGAAAAGATCAAACCAAGCATAAAACTCCCAGCTAGTCTCTCTAATCTATCTGAAGTCAGTGCCCTTGCAAACAATGCTAACATTATACAAGGGGCCGCTCTCGAAGAACATGAGAGATAGTTAGGAATGTTGATGCCTCCCATGTCTATATATATGGTTGACATAGTCTTGTTGATCAATGTCTCCTTTTCTTCTAAGAGATACAAGACTATCAAAGAAAACATAATACCCTTAGGTTTCAGTTTGACCTCTTCTGTCACCTCTAGTGGTGGAGGTTTTGGCTGGTTGAGTGGTGGGGGCTTGGGCAGTGGTGGTGGCTTTGGTAGCAAGGGTGGTGCTAGTGGAGGCCATGGTGGTGGCTTTAGAAATAGAGGTGGCTTTAGTGGAGGCCTTGCTAGTGGCAGTGGCTCCGACAGTGGTTCCGATAGTGGCCACGTTGGTGGTTCTAGAGGTGGCTCTGGTGGTGGTTCTAGAGGAGGTCCCACTGGACCTTTGTCATCCCAAGACCCTATTCTTAATGCTCTTCTTTAGAATATGGGTAAGATGCAAAGTCAACTGATGAGTCTCTCCCAAGCCTCTGCCTAGCCTATCTTTCAACCCTTCTTCTGACATAGTCCACTATCGGTAGCTATCTTAAGCACTCCCCACAAGGAATGAGGATTCCTAAATTTGAGAAGTATGGCAGTAAAGGGGACCTGCAAACACATGTGTCTTCCTTTAATGCCATGTGTATAGACTTCTTCCATCATGATGTGTTGATGGAAAAATTATTTCCTTGATCTCTTAAGGATACAACACTTGAATGGTACTGTTCCTTACCTAAAAACTCTATTTTCTCATTTGATCAAATTTTAAATTAGTTTCTCCGACAATTCCAAGCCAACATCGGACCGAAGATGACCTTTTTAGATCTTGTTTGATGCAAGCAAGGGGATAATGATAAGATAACTGATTTTATAACATGATATCAAGCACTTTTCTCATAGATCTCGTACCTACTGCTCGATTCTGATGTGTAGAAGGTATTCATAGGGAACTTGTAGAGACCTTGGAAGGAGATTTTTTCCCTTATGAAATAACCTTCTTTCATGCATTTGTTTGCTATGCTATGAGAATATCAACAAATGGTAGTCTAGTTCGAGGGATCCTTGTCACGCTCTTGTTCAGAAGGGGAATCCATTGTATCAATCTCTGGAAAGGGTAAGGCTATCGCGAATGTTGTAGCCGCTATGAATGATAACAAACTTAGATGCAACAAAAAGTTCACAAAGTTAGTAGAATCTTATTCTTCCATCTTAGTGATATTTTTGAAGGATAAAATCATAACCCTAGAGAACCCTAAACCTCTCAAGGAACTTTATCAGGTAGTTGGTATAATGCAAATTCATTCTATCAATACCATCGAGTTAATGGACATGATACCGAATGTTGTATGTGCCTACGTCATGAGATACAGGACCACATCTAGGATGATACTATTCATATCAATGGAAATAATAAAAAATGTAAAAAAAATGATGGAAAAAGTGAATAGTGAGTTGCATATATACATGGACCTATTTCCTTCGCATTCTACCAACTTAATTATCGATCCCTTTGATTCTACCACTCAGCTCGAGGCATATGTTAACATGGTCATAGTTAATCCTACCATGCAACCTATGACCGACTAGCTAGACGTGACCTTTACCTTGCAAGATATGCCCTTGAACAACAAGCTTTCTCCCCTCTACATTTCTGCTTGCCTTAGGGGCAACATTGTGACGGGGGTCTTAGGTGACCCCGCAAGTCAAGTGAATGTCATTGCAGAAGAAACACTATTGCTAAATTCATTGTAGAGGGAGGAGTACAAAGATACAAATTCTACCATCTGTATGCATGATGGTCTTTGTCTAAATCCTTATGGCTCAATAACTTTGTCTGTCCTAGCTGGACCTAGGGCTGTAGACATAGTCTTTAATGTTATTCTAGAGTCAGATTTGTTCAAGCTGAAGCTAGGCATGCCTTGGCTAGCTTCCATGAATGGAATCATCTCTTTCATTCATAAGTGATTAAAATTCTCCCATGAAGGTACTGTGAACATGGTGCATGACACTAGATACTAGTCGTTGGTGTCCCATGGGGGCTACTCATTGGACCATTTTTGGCCTACTCTGGTTGGTCCACTCCCCCTAAGAATGAACCTACTTTGCAAGAACTATGTGAAGTATAAGACCAGGGGCAAGGGACAACTGAAACTAACCCTTCTGGTAGTGTAGCAGCAAGTTGCCACCTCTTCTAGAAAAGGAAAAGAGAAGCTATCCCATTCTCGGGATGCCTCTCTTGCTCCTCTTTCTGATGAAGAGTTTTGGATGTCTACTCCTGGATTATACCTAAGGAGTTTGATGGTGCTTGCTTGGCACTGACCTAAGATTAGGATTTCAGACCTCCCTACTAAACCTCCTAGACCTTGGCCCTACTTGTATGGTAGGAGAAAGGGTCCCCATAGGGAATCCTCTATGTCTTGGCCTCTGTGGCCTCCCACCACTTCTACTCCCAAAGTAGTAAAAGAGAAGAGGCTCACTGTCGAGGCACTAGAGCCAACTCCACCCATTGTTTCTCAACCTACTCCTCGTACTCCTGTTCAAGAGCCTGTCCCTCCACCAAAAGTGGCTATGATGAACACTCCTATGGTTGAGCAGGAGCCTTTCGTCCCTTCAGAGCTTCCAATCTCTAGCTCCAAGAGTCACATAAACCACCTTATGCATGAGCACAAGTGCCAACAAAAGGATCTGGCTATTGAGTAGGCCACTTTACAGAAGAAGGAAGAGGAGACAACCACCCTTGTATCAGGGTCTCCTATTGTGTCCTCCTCTCTCCTCCCCTTTGCTTCTATTCAATCAAGTTCAGTATCATTTTCAGTTCTTGTTGTGAGTGTGAGTGCACCTAACCCTAAAAAGGTGCAGGTTTTTATCACTCGTTCGGCTGAGCCACCCCTATTGATGTCCCTTCCAAACATCTTGCCATTCCTTAAACCCATGAATATGCTAAATACTTTGATGGTATCTATCGTGGTTTTTTCCTCCTCCTTTTCCTCCATGCCTCTTGCCTCATCTATGGGGAGTTCACATAACTCAACAAAGCAGAAGGTGGAGGATGGCCCTTCCAGGAATGGAGGGGGAAAGAGGCACCCACCTTCTCCAAGAGGTGGTCCTATGCTATATATTTTTGTCCTAGTAATAGAGCAAGTCCTGGCTTCTCCTAATTTTGTCACCGCTCCCAAGTCACTTGGTGAGCCAAGCGGTAAATCTCAGGTGCAACCCTCTCTATCTTCTGAGGTATGACATGTAACTCAAATAAAGTACATGTTCAACTCTCTAGATGAGGTCCTTGCCTTGTTTGTGATCTTCATGAAACCGCTAACCATAGCTCCACAAGAGCCTAGTGGAGAAGACCTTGCGGGGCTTTCTTCCTTGGCCCTTGTTGTGGGAGGGTCGGAAGCTCCTCCCCTTAATATTCCACCATTGTAGGGTTGTCCTCCTTCCCCCTATAATGATATAGATTGGGAAGCAGATGACCTCTTGGTCAATGAATGTTAGTGAGAGGCTTCTTCTTTATCTTTAGATTAGATGTGTGTGTATTGTGATGTGTTTCCCTATGATTGTGCTATGTGTTCCTGGATGACCCTTGTCATCCTTGTTGGTGCTTGGATACAAGAGTGATTTTGTGTCGTGAACCTTCTTCTATTTGTATCATTATTCTTCCATGTTTATGTTTGATTTTTGGTAAATTGGGAATGATGAAAAGTGTTGGGGGCATTTAGGTTTCCCTTCCATGTTAACACGGTTTTTTATTTTTACTTTGTATTCTGTGCATTCTTCCTGATTTGGTGAGGATTGATGATCTTTTTTCTTGCACTGTGGTTACCTATTATTTATATATGCATGATAAGATCTGACCCTACAAAACTAGATCCCCTTGTGTCCTTTTTTTGTGATTTTTCTCTTTTGCTCTTTTCCTATATGTCTCTCTTCTTTGCTTGAGTTGTCCCTTGTATGTGTGACAATGCCATTTCTATGATACTTCAATTTTTAGAAAATGTGTTTGTTGCCAATGAATCTTTTCCTGAGAATCTTTGCAAACCTTTTCAAGAATTGCATTCACAACTTGGACCCCTAATGGAACATGTTTCCTTTATCATGGGTTCATAAAGAAATATCTTGAAAAATTTTCTTCGAGGAGGGAGCAGCCTTTTCCTATGGGAGAAGCCTCGACCTTACCCTCGTGGGGGGGCATTTTCTTCCTTTCGAATTCCTTGATGAAGTGAACATATTTCGAAAGGATTCCTTGCTGATGAATCGATTTGATAAAAAAATGTCTCTTTTGCATTTTCAAACAATGTGTCCCTTGAGTGGACCCCTCTTCATGTTAGGTTCCCAAGGGACCCCTTTTAAAGCCTTCCAAAATTTTGACAGATTGCGTGACTATCTGCTTATTTTCCTATAGGTCTGCTTTGTTTTTCCTAGCATGTTTTATCTACAAATTAACATGTTGCTTCGCAAGTGTGCCTATAAAGCCACTTTCCAACTTTGCAGAGTCCCCTTGCATCTAGGTTTCCTCCATGTGAGAGATCTTGGGGGATGCCTCCTTGTAGGTCTGTGGGCCTGTGAGGTGCTTACATCTCTAGGCTTCCTCCATGTGAGAGATCTTGGGGGTAGTATCTTGCAGGTTCGTAGGCCTGTAAGGCACTTTCTTCTCAGGGCTTCCTTTAGGTGAGAGATCTTGGGGGTTGCCTCCTTGCAGGTCTGTGGGCCTGTGAGATGATTTTGTCCTATGAGATTTGTCCATCATTGGTCTGATCGCCTTCAGTGTACTTTGTGCAACTTCATAGTTTTACGGGGCTATGGAGTCTTTTGTTCGAAGCTCCTTAGGGAGAGTACCTGTGGAGTCATTTGCTTGTCTTACGCTCTCGAGGTTGCCAGATCACGGTCTACTTCCTTGATGGTTCAAGTATAAATTTCTAACCCTACTAAATCTTCAATCTGCTTTACTGAAGCACTCATTAGTACTCATGCTTGCTAAAGTGGGGGAAAAATGTATAGGAGGAAATTTGCACCCCCCTACACAAATTCCCCTTTCACACACCCTCACCTTAGAAAATAAAATCTGAAGGCAAAATTCCACATCACCCACCTACCTTCCATCCACTTGGCATCTATCTTTTGTGTCAGTGAGAGAATATTTTTTTGGGACAAACACATGGAGCACAAATGTTTGTGTGGCGCATTGTCATCCCTTACAAATTCTTGAATCTGGAGTTGGAAAAGGTGTTACACACCCAATTGGGGTCGAATTGTAATGTCCCTCTTTGACCAGCCGACCCGAAAATGGGAGATTCTTCCTCATTCTTCCTTAAAATTCATCGATTCTCACTCTATTTCATCTCTTAGCAATTCAATCTCACTCTCAAGCAACATTTCAACACTTCATTGCAACATTAGCACTCCATCAACTCCACATTGTAAGTGTGAGGCAAGCCATAAAAGTGTGGGCTTGGAGTCTTGCGAGACCTCCCTTCATCACAGTTGTGGCTATGGTAACTTTTCCAAGTCCATATTCTCCTCCATTGGCTAGTCAGCTTTTGGGTGGAGGTGGTAACATTTCACTCCTCTCCTTCGTGATTTGGTTGAGTAGTATTGTATTGTTTGTAGTGTTCTTTGATCTCTTTTCTTTCCTTTATCACATATTCTACTCCATTGATTTCTGGTTGTCCATAGAGTTGGAAACACCAAAATGTGGGTCTGATTGAGGTAGGCCCCTATACAGCCCCCAACAATTTTCCCTATTACTTGTATGTAGATGAATGCATGTGTGGAGATAGCTAGTTAATAGGTGCTTTTGTGAGATTATCTTTATCACCCTAGCTTTCATATACTTGCTTTATCATCTTTGTCTCTATATGTCATACTTTCTTATTTTGTTTTTCCCATCACAATCAAGTAGCTAGGTTGTAAGTAGGTCTTTTGGCAGTTTTTGTTGTACTTCCTCTTTTTTGATCATACAAAATGCCGGCGCACATGATAGATTCTCGTGCGCTACTCTATCATCCCAGAGTTGCACTACTACGATCAGACAAAAATTTGTCTAAGGTGCAACATCAACTCCAAAAACCAACTCGCCTAGCACAAACCTAAGTTCAAGGTTTGCAAAGTGGTAGAAGTATGTTATAGTGCTCATCATTTTTGATCCTTATCCCAAGGCATCTTTTAGAGTGAGGTAAGTTAGGGCAGCCCTTCGCTCTCAACTCTCTGTGACCTGTTTCCTTGACATGGTTGGTCCCCCTCTCTTACAAAATGCATAAGGGATGAAATGATCACTATGACTACATTGCAATTTTCTAGCATAAGCTTGGAGATGGTCAAGAGCGTTAATGCGTTGTCCATCAAGCATCTAAAGTTGATGCAATTTTTGTTCTTTATAAGTGTTGTCATTAATAAGTCCTTGAAGAGCAATCCTTAATGTGGGGATTTACAACTACAAGGGCATAATCACCTTGGTGCCATAGACAAGGTTATAAGGAGTAGTCTTGGTGGAGCTTCCGATACTAGTACTGTAAGCCCGCAATGCATTTGTCAACTGTGTGTGCCAATCCTTAATGTGTTTGTTTATTATCTTCCTTAGAATTTTCTCTAGGGTCTTATTTGTTGATTCAACTTGACCATTAGATTGCAAGTATTAAGGTTTTTAAAAGTGATGTTGTATGTTAAATTTTTCTAGGAACTTCTTCATGTCACTATTCTTAAATGTTGTACCATTATCATAAAATAATGTGGAAGGAATTCCAAATCAAGCAATAATGTGTTCCAATATGAAACGACATATCACATTGGTAGTTATTAATCGAAGAGGGATAGATTCTACCCATTTTGTGAAATAATATAGCATGGTAATTATAAAGGTATGTATGACAGAGGAAGGTGGTGAGATTTTTCTAATTAAATCTAGTCCCCACACTGAGAATGACCAAATAGGAATTTGGGCCCAAAGCTCAGAAGTAGGAGCACAATCAAATTGGTATGTTCCTGATTTTTGTGACATCTCTTAACGTACTCTGAAAAGAAATATTTTTCCATGTCTCTAGTATTATCCCATGTGAATGAGTTTTTTAACTAATGATCTTCCTCCAAAATGACCTCCATAGGCACCCGCATGAGCTTCTTCAAGTGCTATAGGGATTTTAGATTCTTTAAGACATATAAGTAAAATTCCATTAAAGTATCTTCTATATAATATGTTGGCGAGAATTACATACTTAGTTACGAGTTTGTGAAGATGATCTCAAGTATTTTTAGTTGTCGGCTTAGGAAATGTACCTTCTTTTAAATAATTAAATATCGGTGTATACCATTCACTAGAGCCTTCCATAGTTGTTAATACTTCTTTGGCTTTGGATTCGATTGATGGTTTCATAATCTTTGAAGGATCTTGAGGTGATATAAGAGAAGTTGCACTTTCCATTGCATCTGCATGTCGATTATCCTTTTGTGGGATGTTGTCAATGGTAAATGATTCAAAGTTCTCTAAAAAAATCATTGTGAAATCCTTGTATTTTGAAAAATTTTCATGCTTTGCTTGATATGTCCTATTTATTTACTTAATGACTAATTGTGAATCAACAAATTTCTTAATATTTCAAACTGATAAAGCTAAAATAACATGCGAACTAGCAATTAATGCTTCATATTTTGCTGTGTTTTTGGTGCATAGGAAGTTTAAGCAATATGATAAGGGAATAGGGTTTCTTGCGGGTGGGACTACTAGAGCCTATTGTACACTTAGATCCATCAAAGTATAATTCCCATACTGAGTCATCTTTCTAAATAGTCCACACATTCTCATTAGGGAACGTTTATACATTAGGTAATGCCAAGGGTGAGGGAGCGTCTGCTAAGTGTTCGGTTAAGGCTTTTCCTTTAATTGCTTTTTGTGAAACAATATTACGGTCAAACTTTGTTAACAACATAACCCATTTAGCCAAGTGTCTTGATAAATCTATTGTATTGAAAAGATGTTTTAGAGGATCAAATTTTGTCATCACATGTATTTCCGCATTCAGTAAGTAATGTCTTGATTTAATTGTAGCGAATACAAGAGCCAAACATTTTTTTCTATTATTGTGTATCATTTCTCATAATCAATCAAAGTTCGCCTGATGTAATAAACAAGATGCTCTTTACCGTTTTCATCTTGTTGAGCCAAAAAAGTTGTGAGAGCATGGGTTGATGTTGCTGTGTAAAGGATGAATAGTTTGTTTTGCATGGTGGGTTGTAAAATAGGTGGAGTTGCAAGGTAATACTTCAAACTCTCAAAATCCTATTTACAATCATCATTCCAGTCAAAGTGCACATCCTTCTTAAGGAGATGTGTAAATGGTAACGTTAGATCAACTAAAGATGCTACAAAATGACAAATAGCTTGAATTCTTCCTTGTAATAAGCGCAATTGAGATATGTTTCTAGGAGGTTGCATGCTAACAATAACATTAATTTTCTTCATGTACACCTCGATACCTCTATGAGATACAATAAAACCTAGAAGTTTTCCACTATGTTCACCAAAGACACACTTTTTTGGATTCAATCTCATGTTGTATTTTCACATTTGCTCAAATATTTTTTGAAGGACATTTACATTGTCTTGTCTTTTTAAAGATTTGGCTAGAATATCATCAACATAGTCTTCCAAAATCTTTTGTATGCAATCATGAAATACCAATGTCATTGCTCGTTGATATGTTGAACCCACATTCTTCTATCCAAAAGGAATCATTACCCAACAAAATGTTCCCCAAGCTATTGTAAATTATGTTTTATATTGGTCTGAGGGTTGATAAATATTTCATTATACCAAGAAAATCCATCCATGAATGACAACAAAGCATGTCCTGCAGTGGAATCTACTATCATGTCGATATTAGGAAGGGGAAAGTCATATTTCAAAGATGCTTTATTCAAATTGTGAAAATCCATACACATCCTAATATGATTGTCAGGTTTTGTAACTGTGACTATGTTTCAGATCCAAGGAGAATAATCTTTAGGTCTTATAAAACCAGCTTCAAGGATTTTTTTGATCCTTTTTTTAACTAATAAGGCTTTCTTAGGGTTCATTTTTTGAATCTTTTGTCTAATGAGCTTAGTATTTTTAGTGAGGACTATATTGTGTGTCACAATATTATGGTCAATTCTTGGTATATCTGAATTAGTCCAAGTGAAAAGTTCAGGAAATTCATGGAGTAAATTTGCATGGTATTCTTGTTCATTATCATCATCAAGGAAATTTCCTATTTTAATTAATTTTTCTTTGTTATTAATATCCATTGGTATATCCACGGTATCTTCGAAAGGAAGTGCATTTTGTTTTAGAAATTCAGGGTTGTATTCTTCATTATTCGTGTCAACTTCACTACTTTCTTCTTCTCCATCTATTTGCTTGGTACTAATCATAGCACATGTCAGCCATCTCTTTGTAGGAGTAAATGGTTTGTCATAAAATACTAGCATTTATTTCAAGGCTTCATCATCTTCGAAAAACTCCAATGATTCTTCACAAGTTGTATCAATCAATTCTGGATGCTTCAAGGTGAAAGTTGTTTTAGGATTACACATAATGGTGTTGATGTTTAGCGAGGGTCTCTTCATTGCTTGCATAATATTAGAAGGGAAATATCCCAAATCGCTTTTTGTTTCTTGTGTATTAGGTTCTATAAGAACATAAATACTTTGTTCTTTTTTTCTGTGCTGGCATCTTTTTCCACTATAACCAAATTGTTTCATGAACTCATAGCCTTTCCCATAGAGTCTTTCCATTTATTTTGGGTTCGGCAGTTGTTGATAGTCTATCTCATCAAAGTTTGTTGTGTAACTTGTGTCTTCTTCAAGAGTGGATGAGGTAGATGCTTATGAATTTTCTTCCAAATTTTGTGTTGACATCACCATTGGTTGTTTTTTCTTTGAATCATCTTCTTTACTTGTGATTGTGTACTCTCCCATGAATGAAGGTGTGAAATCCAAGGAACCCAAATCATCATCTAATAATTTTGACACTGTTTCAATGATCACTTGTTTTTCCTTTTTCATAGGTTCTATGTTTGATGTTTGAATCAGTGCAGTGAGGACCTGTTGTTCCTTTTTCAACTTGTAGGAAACTTTCAAGTTCGGGGTCTATTTCAATTTGATATACCTTATTGTTGTAGACATACTTCATTATATGATGAAGGGTTGAAGGAACTCTATGCATTTCATGTATCCAAGGTCTTCCTAGAAGAAGATTATATGAAAGATTATCGAGCATTACATGAATAGGGGTCTACAAGGTTGCTTTTCCAACTATAATAGGTAAAGTAATCACACCCAACAGTTGTTTTCCTATGTTATCAAATCCATGAATGGACAAGGAATTAGGTTGAATTTTTGACTTATCCATACCAATTTAATCCAAAAGTGTGATACTACACACATTAAGAGTGTAATCGTTGTCAACAAGGGTTCTCTTTATTCCTAATCTGTTGTAGATGGCTATTATCATGAAGGCATCATTTTTCTTTCTCAATTCTAAAGGAGGAAACTCGTGTTGATGGAAGGTAATGTCTACATTAACTGTATTCATTCCTTGTATTAGAGCTACCAAATAATAATTTGCATTTGTATTAGGAGGGATCACAACTTGTTGTAAAGCTATTTGAAGCATAGTGTGATAATAAGGTGAATCTGAATAAGGTCCCATAGGGATATCTTTGCAAGAGTATTTTTAAGTTGTTCAACAAGATCATACTCCTTCCCACTATGTGAAGTTAAACAAGGAGCACTAGGAAAAATGGTATTAGGCAAAGGTAAGGTTGTCGAAGTTGGTTGTTTTGGTTGTGGATTGTTTCAATTGTTGTATGTATGAGCAATGGTATTATTATTTGATTACTGCAAAACATTGCTCTTAGGTGGGTAAAGGGTAAATTTTTAGGTTTTTTTAAGGTTGAGGTTTGTGTGAAGGTGGATAAAGAATAAGTTGAGGTTGAATCACGTTAAATTCTCCTGGTTTTCGTTTATCATGGAAAGCTTTAGAGGATGAACCTTGTAAGATGAATTCCTCAAGGGGTTCATCTAACATGTCAAAGTCATCACTACTAAAAGACTTGAGGGTTAGGTTAACATGGAAAAGGAGATTTGACAGTCAAATAACTATACTTTCTCTAAGTGGCTCATAATTTTATAGGTGTTTTTTTGTTTTTTTTCTAATGAATGCCAAATGTACTTCTAATCTAATTGAATTATTAACTAATGGTGAAATTGAAAAGTGCAAGAAGCTAATTCTATCCACAATTGCAATGAATGTAAACTATGCTAATTCGAATGATTTGAATGTAACATAAGCTATGCAAACTGAAACATAAATATTTTAACAGATCAAATAGAAGCCTAAAAATAGGGTTTTAAATTTTGGAAAATAGAGTGCAAAATCTACACTGGGATTGATTCGCCCAAGGTGGCGAATGAGTCCCAATGGGGATTTTTTTCAAAATTTTCAAAAATTTTCAATTGATTTTTATGCTTTTGATGTTGTATGATTTGAATTGTAAGTGCAAATGCAGATTTTGTTTGATTTTCAATGAAATGAGATGCAAAAATGCAAGCTGTATGAACTTTCACTAATGAAAACCCTAATGCAATGATAATGCAAGCAAGATATAGGATGATAATGCACTCCAAATAAAAATTATGATGTTCTAAATGCAAGTTCACCAAAATGAAAGGTGGAAAATTGTATGCTTTTCTAGGTTTTAGGACCTAGAATGACAATCTTCACTCTCTCTCATTCAAGAACAAACCCTCAAGATATCAATGCAAAGGAGAAAGAGATCTTGCAATAGGGCTGTCCTAAGGGATGAATATAAAATAATGAGGGGTTCACCACCAAGATAAGGCTTGGAAAGACAAATAAAATACAAGATGAAACACTAAACCCTAATTCAATGCAAAGTTTAACTAGATGACCTAGAAGTGCAAATAAAACAAAATGACAAATTGTAAGATGAATTGTGCATACCTAGGGATCTAAAGCAAACTTGGATGAACTAAAAAATGTTAAAAAATCTAAACTTTTGACCTACTGGGACTCATTCACCAATATGGGCGAATTAGTCCCAAATATGGGTTTTTGCACAGGAACATGTTTTGGGAAAAAGGGTATTCGAATCTGCAAAAGTCCTGAAAAATCACCTATAGTGGGACTCATTCACCATTTCTGGTGAATCAATCCCTTTTCACTTTTTTGGGAATTCAAAGTTCAAACTTGCGCTTCAACACTTGCTCTTTTCTCCTAAATTGATTTTCAGATCCGAATCTGCAAAAAGACCTGCAAAACAGAATATAGACTTGATTTGCTTATGGGGGGTTTTCCTTAGCTAAACACCTAGTTTGGTAATTAAACCTTGATGGAAATAATGAAGCTTGAATGTAAATGTGAACATAAACCCTAGCCTTAACTGTGTTTAAACCTAGGAAATCTGAAACATAATGCAACCCTATTCTAATGTGTAAGAATGAGATGCATGAATGAAATATGACAATGAATGACTCACTTTGAGAGATCTCTAATCACCCAAATGAGCGTCAATAATGCTTGTACCTTCCTTAGCCTAAGTGTAGAGTGATAATGGAGGATGGAATCACTTAGGAAACAAGTCATTAGGCTTGGCTTCATGGTTAGTTGCATCTCCCCAACCTAGAATCCATCATGATTCACCATAGACAACCATGAACAACCCTTGAAAATGCTAGATATTTAATGAAAGTGATCTTGAAGACCTGTAAAAACGCTTTAGTGCTTCTCCAAGGCTTCAATTTTTCTTGCTTTTGAAACTTGAATGCTCTTGTAGATGAATGATTGAAGATTCTTGATGCTTGTCTCTTGAAAATGCTTGCTTAGATGATAAAAATGACTCAGAGGCTTGCTTATATAGGCATTAACACCTAATTTATCATTATTCAGATCTCAAAGGCCGACAAAAGCCAAAAATTTGAATTAGAAAGATGATTTTCTTACTCAAATTTGAAAAAGTCCCCAAATGGGACTCATTCACCCAAGGTGGCGAATGGATCCTATGTAGGCGACTCATTCACTCAAGGTGGCGAATGAGTCCCACCCTACATTTTTGAGGTGGGTTTTTGGGATTTTTGACGTTTTAGACGATTTTGTCAAGTTTTTAGCTAGAATGAGCCTCGAGATCCGAAATAATGGGTCCTAGGTATTGGAGATTTTAGGAAAAATAATACAAGCAAGTAAATAATTCAATTCATAATATCGTGCTTCCTCATCTTTGCATCCACTAAGCTAAATTACATATATAAGATTCCCATATCCTATATTATAGGGAACTTCTATAACAAATCCTAAATATACAAGTTGTTTTAACAACTCACAATACTCACATAACATACTAACAAACCTAACACCCACAATAATTATGTGAGTTACTACTACAACTCATTCACACATTAATACGTGTGAGCACTAACATTAATTCCTAACACCCCCCCTTAGTGTGAACATGGTAGAAGAACATTCACACACTCCTCTGCAGTATGCTCACCCCTGCGGCGTGTCTAACTATGTTACTCATGATCTTGATCCAAAAGAAAGGATCTCTCCTTCAATGGTTTTAAAAGGCTTACCACAAACCTTGATGTGAACAAGAATCTCCACCATCTGCCCACCTCGTGTGGTTTTCTGGATCCTCCCACAAACCCTTTCAAGATCCATGAACTGACTTACTTTGGTGCTTTTGTTCATCACTATGCTTGTACATCATAGAAGAAATTAACATACATATCACACATCTAGAAATCCCATACTGGAAAATGTTTCACATTCCATTCCATAAGAACACAATATTCTTAATTGTAGTCACTATTGTCGATCGTTGTCACTCGATCTCGAACAACGTAGACAACTGCCATTGCCACTGGAAGTTTCCCTTGATTTTAGCCATTTTGGCATGAAATGGGAATGTAACATTGGTTAATATCCCCCCTCCCCCCTCCCACAATGTGAATTTCCATTTATTCACACAACCAAGAACAGTGAAAAGCAAATCATATCAAGCTGCATACTATTGTCTAGATCTTGTTGCACATGACCACCATTTCCAATGAACGTATTCACTGACTGATCATCTTCCAATGAAGTACGACAGTTAGAGGATCACCGCAATAAGAGGATATCTACAGTTATCTACCATCCTATGCAATTTCTCTTCCAACATCCACCACAAAAAGCAATAGGTACACGCCACACTACACACACAAAAAGAAAGATGCCACCATAGTTCTATGTGGCCCTATCATTGGTGACTGACGAGAGGTCACTAATTGACCTCCAACCTCCTATTCTTCCATCCTCCATTAAATGTGCTACTTAATTAGAAAATTTGACCTTGAAGCACAATTTTAGAATGCCCCCCATAAAATAGATGTCGCGTACAAGCGAGAGTACATCCATTAATAACTCTGAAGCAATATTTATTTTTATAACTTTTATTTTTGACACTATTCAAATTTTGAAAAAAATTGACTACCTTTGATAAAAAAACTATCTTTAGAGACAAATAATTTAGAAATTATATACAACAAAATGGCTAACTAAAAGACTCGACACAAAACTAATCAACTAATTTAATTTATAATATGAATGTATCACGCTGAAGAGAACGATATAAATTGCTCAATAGAAGGCAATCTTTCACAACACCCTCAAAGTGCAAACCTTTTCTCCTGAATTCCCTAACAAATAAATATCCTGGTCACCATTGTTATGCCACAATCTAGAAAATCTTGGCATTTTGAGCAGCCCTTAACTTGATCAACAGAGGCAAGAAACCCCACTTCGTTCGTGGGTTTTCCAGCTCATCCAACGCTAATCCTCAAAATGATAAATATTATGATGCATACAACTTGATCACAAATTCGATTCACAAAGAAGAAGAGGGCAATGTGTCAACCGTTGAGGAAGAGAAATAGGATCAATCTCAGATTGTGAATGATCTACACAAACAAATAGAATGTCTACTGACCACGACTTTGCAAATCGAGCCGATATCAAAGGTGCCAAGCAATGCAAATCAAATCAAATCACAAACAATAACTGACGCCTCCACCCCTTATTTTGCGAACATTGACAACAAGGAAAAGTCAACATGCATAACACACAGCCTGAGATAGACATAACAACTGCAGAAGTGGCAACAAAGATCTCTTCATTGCACATTTACAAAGCCACCGATTAGATCAAAGAGATGAAACCAGCCTCCACAGAAGAATGGAATAGATGGATCCATGATACATGGCCTGCACTGTCATTGCATGCCACAAAGGAACATTTGAAATTGACAAAAGCTCTCGCCAAAGGATGGATTACGAGCTATGTGATCCCACCAATAACATCACCACAAATGAATAAGCTTGATCTACAACAGAAAAATGAGAGACTTTCTCAAATCAGCCCTTCTTCGAATTACTGATGCCGATGGGAAGGAGTGTTATGTGCAATGGGAGCGAGCATAGCAGTTGGCTCTTGATACCATATTGGAGATTTTAAGCAAAATAATAGAAGCAAGCAAATAATTCAATTCATAATATCGTTCTTCCTTATCTTTTCATCCAATAAGCTATTACATATATAGGATTCCCATATCCTATATTATAGGGAACTTCTATAACAAATCCTAAATATACAAGTTGTTTTAACAACTCGTAATACTCACATAACATACTAACAAGCCTAACACCCACAATAATTACGTGAGTTGTTACTACTACTACTCATTTGTACATTAATACATGTGTGCACTAACATTAATTCCTAACACTAGGGGCCTATTAATGATGATTTTAAAGGGTGTTTAATGCAAGGGTGCCAAAATAGGTCCAAATTAAGTATGAAATTGCATCGCTTTCAATAGCGTACAATTTTCTACACTACAATTACATTTTTATATCTAAGGTTATATGTCAAATAGGCTTGTTAAGTCACACATAAATTTATCATCTTCACAACTCAATACAACATAATCCCTAGGAGGTTGCCTCTCTCTTGTGGCAACAAGTCAATCATCAAATACTAGTTGTTTTATGTTTCAATGTTGAGTCAAACTGAAAAGGAGATAATCCCAGTTAACCTAATTGGATCTAGTATCACTTTTCCTACTCAATATTTATAATAGACCATTTTGTAAGTGTTTTAATGCCTTATGGGGTTTCTTACCCAAAAGGGTTTTAGCCATATATATCTTGTGTATTGTGTAAAATATATGCTTGAATGATTCTCATATTATTTTTTATATTTTATTTATAGTGATTAGTATTCTAAGATCCTAATCTCTAAAAATATAAATACACATTTAATATTCATCATAAATGAAAAATTAAAACCATATAAAAATCTACATGGTCAATAATCAACATATGCATACAAAATTTGTATACCATTATCTTAAAACTGTAGTCAATGAATATTTTTATCTTACACCATAACATTCATAGCAAAAAAAGAGTTATTTTATATGTGTAAAATAATAAAAAATAAAAAATAAACTTAACTCTTAATATGCATCTAGGTAAGTGCATCAAAATGAGGGACAAAAAGGGTGTAAAGTGGACATTTTTTTTAAATCAGATAAACTTGAACTTGAATAAGTAATTTAAGATGTGTACATTCAAAATTTGAAGGTATTATAAGAATGTGAATTTTAGTACTTTGAATCTAGTTTCCGAGCTACCAAATATTTATAAAAAATGGTTAAATTTAAAAGGGTGAAATGATAAGTACACAAACATTTTTTTATTTTTATCACTAAAATATAACATAGTACTTAGTGTGTGCCCCCCATTTTTTGTTGTGTTAGGTATTTTTTAAAAGTAGTTGGTAGAATTATACTCAATTGTGAGTACTACAAGTTGTGTAATTTTTAATGATTTTTCAAAGTGGATGTTTACTAAAAACTACATAATTTACAAAATTATAATTGGAAATGTAATGGTTTTGAATTGTGCAATGGACTATACAAAAATTGTACATTTTTTTTAAATTTTGAATAAGTAGATCAAAAGTTATTAAAAAAGACATATGTAGTTGAGGATAATGAAGAAAGTATTCAAAGAAAATAAAAATAAATAGTTTCATCTAATCATTTCTTGAGTAGTATCATTTGGGGCACTCATGCATATTTTTGTCTTCTTTATCCTAATCTTCAACTTGATTTTAGAGGAGGTTCTTTATTTTTAGCACTATAATAGTCATCTTTCAAAAAAAAATTATAGCTTCTTTGTACTTAAGTAGTGTTATTCATGTTCCTGTTCCTTTTGGGACATTGTTTTTGGATGCTTCTTATTCTTTCATTCATCTTTCTTTTTTTTGGATATGATTTTTTCCCTTGAGGTTTTCTCCTTTTTCTCTAGTTGTGAGAAATAATTCTTTGTACTTGGGTATCTCTTCAAACATTAGTTTCTAGGACCCATCCTTTGCATTTATGCATTCACATTTAGAGGTTTTAGATACTCCCTTAATTTCACTTAAGTGGGGGTGTTAGAGTACTTAAGCTTACTTAGATCATGTGTTTTTTGTCTCTCAATTCATAGGACGAGGTCACATATTATGATCTTATCTTATCCTCACATAGGTTTTTTTAGGGTTACTTTTTTACTTTTTATTTTCACTTTTATAAGGATTCATTGTATTATCTCTCCCATATTGTAAGTTTTACAAATTAATGATGATTCATGTTTTGGATCAATTACCTCTTGACCTTCATAGCTTTTCATTTATCTTTATGTGATAAGTGTTTGATTGTAAGTGATCCTTAGGAGATGTAGGATTGAGGGATCAATTCCAACACTTATAATATAGATAATATAATTTATTTGTTGATAAAGTATTGAAGAAATAAATTAAAATTAGATGTCACTATTTATATATTAATTTTTATCTTAATATTTTAGTATATTTATAACCTGAAAATTTAATGCATTGATTTATTTTCTCTCCATTTTGATAAATATTTTTTAAAAACAATCTTAAAATTTGTGTGCACTAAAAACACTACTATTTTTATCGGGCATCACATTTTTTTATTAACTATTTATCCAAAATAGAAAACATTATATAATCTTCACATAAGATATTTTCTCTAGAATCATTTTAATAAAAAAATATATATATTATTTTTTCTTGACAAGATAATCAACCTTATATTTTGGTGTTGATGGCCTACTTCTAGTAAAAATAAATATAAAATAAAAATATTAATTATACTATTGAAAAAAATATGTTTCCAAAAACTACAGTCATATGGGGGAGAAGACCCAGTATTCGCCAGGGCTAACTTCGCGCAACTGTAGAATTCAAACCGTACATTGAATCAAAAAAAAAAATTATGGGTTTTTTCACTCACGAGTTAGGGCTTATAACTAAGGTTTTGGCTTCTGGGCAATTCGATCAAGTGCGGAGTGTTGGATATGCGTGCGGAGGTAAAAAAGTCACCTTTTAGAGGTGTCGTCCATTTGCTGCCACCTAATGTCCTAGTATCCGCTCACTATAATTTCAATCAATTATAGCTATTTTAGCACTTAAAATCCACTCAAATCATTCACTTTAGCACTTAATGAGCAACTATTGGTGTTTTTGTAATTATTTATTCAATAATTTATTTATTTTTAATGGATCAAAGTGAATTTTTTTTTTGGGGGTTAAGTGAGCATGGAGGTGGCAGTAATTCAATGGGGGGCGGTAACTGGGTCCTTTCCCCTATCCTTGAACAAATATTTTTATATTTAAAAAAATATATTTATAAGAGTAGAAGTTGAAACTTCAAGTTTTTAAATATTTTTTCAATGGTAAATTGACCCCAAAGTGGTCCAAATATACACATTTAGTGGACACTTCCAGTTGGAAAAGTTGTGGCCTATATATCTAGATTAGCCAGAATGAATCTAGTTAGACCATATATTTGACCAAAATTAATTTTTAGTTGGAAATTCATAAATTCCCTTGTGTTGATAAGTTGGCTAAAAGTGTAACACAATTTTTCACTTTTATTTTAAGGCTTTTAAATCACAATATTAACCACTTATTGCTATTGAACAATCCAATATTTGGTGCTAAGTTGTTGATTTAACATTTCTGCCACTTGGATCATGTGTGAAGACTTTAATATGGTAGTGGATGCACTAGACAAGTGTGATACTCTACATATGCATTGGATAATTGGAAATTTAGAGTCTTGGTTTAATGTATGTAAAAAATATTGGATTTTTTATCCTGATATTAACAAGTTTGGCATATGTGGAGAAACCTCCATTCTAATTTTAAATGTGTTCTTATAAGAGTTGACAGAACCATGAATATTTTTTTAAAATTTGAATATTTTATTCACTAATTGATTCTTTGAAAAATGGTTCCTTCTATGGTAATTTGATTTGAATGGAATTTTTCTAAGCCTAAGGCCAAAAACATACAATTACTTCTGAATAATTTTTTGTTTAGTCATTAACATACCTTTGGTGGCTGGCTAAAGCTTAACTTTGATGGCTCAACCAAGCCTAACCCAGGTCATGCGGGTGGGGGTGGTGTCATTCATGATCACAAGGGTAAGTTAATCTTGGCTTACGCAGTGAACTTCGGGGTCCAATTGTCCAAATTTGCTGAGGTGGCAACGACTTTTCATGGCATTCAAATTGCCACACAAGTTGGGCTTTCTAATTTTGTTATCGAGGGGGATTCTAGAAATACTATCCTCATGCTATTGGGGAAAGCTAATCCTTGTTGAAAACTTCAAGACCTCATGTCATTTGCTCTTAATCTAATGTTTTCCCTCAGAAATAGCAACGCTATTCACCTATTTAGAAATGACAATAAAGTTGCTGATGTGCTTGCTAACATTGGCACCTTCACACCAAATTTAGTAATATGGGATAATATTTTGCATATCCCTAGACATGTGTGCAAATTACTGAATCATGATGCAAAAGTACTACCAAATTAAGATTGAGTGGATCCACTGTCAGCTCTCTTGGTGATTTGCCACGAGTTTCACTTATGGCAATTTAATCCCTTTAAACAATCTTTTCATAAACACATTTACATGTGGCTCTGGTATTCGTATTGGCAGTTCTACAGACCGTATTTCCTATTGAAAATATTACATTGTATAACTATTTATAGCAGGTGTATGCAGTTAAATGGTGTATATAGTTATCTGTTTCAATCGTTACTCTTTCAACCATTTTTCTTCCACCTTCCTGTTTATAAATGTATCTCACCTGTTTATGGAATATATCAACTCAATAACATTCAAATTACTTCTCACATATAGTATTAGAGTCTGTAGAAATGGCTTGAAATCTGCATGGGAGTAAAATCTGTAGCCTAGGATGGAAAAAAGAGTCATCTTTTGTGTCTTGATAGATTGAAGTAGTAGCCGTGCGAAGATAACTCGAGAAGGAGAAGGTGTTGAAATATGGTGGTCACGTGCCTATGAATGTTGATGAGTATGGAAGAGCTATGAAGAAGATTGATGTAAACTCCTTGAAGGCATGATGAAGTGATGGGTGTCCGATAGTGTTGGTGGAGCAAGATATTGCACATTGGATTTCCTATGTTCTACACCATAGGAGGTCAGGCATTGTGCTGAAAACCCAGTAGAACGAGCAAAGATCCATACATACAACCAAATATTGAAAGCTGTATTGATGGTGCATTACATCCTCTTGGTTTCCTTTGATTTTTTGTTGTTGCATGTTGTATAGTTTACCAAATGCATCTCACTTGTCCGCATTTTTCCTTTTTTTACCACATGAAAATTATGTGGAGTAGGTAGCAATAAAAAGGCATAGTTGCTAGGAAGGAATGAATGTGGGTTATATATAGAAATGTGGATTATTTGATCATACACTTGAAATCACTTCCCTTCTCAAAATTTGTTATATTTTTTCATGTTCAAATGTTGGAATTGTCTGGGTGATCTCACAATAATGGGTTACACTTTTTGGCCAAACTTGACATTGAACTCAACATTTTCCACCATATCTTCACTTTCTTACACCTATAGCAACTAAACCATTAAGAATTTGAAGATAAATCAAACTAATGATTTGTGATATTTTGTGTGTAGATTATAATCATATTTTAAAAAAAACTAAAGAATAAATTGTGAATCCTTTTATGTAATTTTTAATAATTTATTTTTTTCTACTAAACAATTTTTTTAAAAAGTAATGTTTACTTCAGACTGCATAGCTTTTTTTTATAGAAAGGATCCAATTCTAATTTTTAAAATATAGATTTATCATACCAATATCTAGTGCATGCATATTTTTTTATAGTTTTTTGTTACATTTTTTTTAATTACTTTTCTAAGTTAGAGTAACTATAATTTGGAAAGAGGTGTACTTTGGACCGCATAACTTTTTGTATGCATTTGAATTAACTTATTCTTTTTTTTGTTGGAATACGGACATCAATACCTAGTGCACATGTATTTTTTAGAATTTTTTCTCTATTTTTTCATATGTGTGAAACAAAGACCTTGATGTTCATTGAAAAACTTACATTCACAAGAAATAATAAATAAATATAATAATCAAAGTAAATATATTTAAAATTATACTTTTTGGGAAGCTTATAATAAGGGCTACACACTTAAAAACATAAATTTCAAATGAATTCATTTGATCACCCAAAAGGTAAATCAAAAGTGGTTTTTTATCAGCATTTTGATAGGTGTAGAGGAGACTCCATTATAAGTATGGTTTAAAACTAACAGGGTTTTATCCAAGGGGGTTTTATCTAAGGGGGTTCAAGATCAAACCCTCTTTAATTCAAATGATTTAAATGGAACCTTCAATGATCTATTTAGGATCTAGGACAATTGCTTTTAGAATGCGTAACGTAAAAGATAACTTAATACAATGCTTAAATGAACAAAAGAAAATAATATGCTTGCCAAGATAATGAACTGAATAGAAAGAGAGAAGATAAAGAGGAGAAGAAACACAATTGATAACGGAGTTCGTCCCTAAGGACTATGTCTCCGGGCCCCTCTCCAACGGAGTGACCGATCCGATTATACTCCAAAATCAGTTACAATTGCTTCATTGACTATCTCCTTCAAGCACAACAACATAACGCTCTTCTGATGTGTGGAAATGTCTTCAAGATCTCCTGAGCATTCTCCCATTCTCACCACTTGGACTTGGGAAAACAAAACTACACCCCTCTTTGTATACATAAAATTTGCCTAAACAGGCTTAACCATCAAATTAATGGCTTAACCTCCTTGAACAGCTCGTACACTGGTTATTTTGTACTTTACAATCTTCTTGTTTAGATAGTTAAAGTGTATCTTGTTTGTTTTGGATTTATTAAGCCATTTGTTATGGCTCGGCTAATAGTTCTTTAACAAAAGAAAACAAACTCCATATATATTTCGGAGTAGTTTGGTGGTCTACCGGTGAGTTAAACTTTTGTTAGCCATATGGTCGGCGGTTCGAACCATTGGCCTCCCTTTTTCCACACAAATGTTGACAAAATTTCAACAAAAACAACGACCAGGTTCTATAAACAGTTAAAGGTCTAGCCGCGGGTGTAATGGATAACCGACCGGCTTGCTTCCGCGAAAATCACGGGGTCGAGCCCCAACAGATTTTTGCTTAACGGACCAATTCGACCGACAAAGTCCTCCATGACACATGTACCCTCCTCATTCGCTGCTGATGACAGATCAACGCTGACGTATATGCTGACTAGACTGCCACCTGCGCTGCCCGTACTGTACGGTTGGACACGTGTCACGATATGATTGGTCTGTACTATCTAACTTAGCTGCCACGTGTTTCACCTGAATTCATCCATGTGGATTCCGTGTGGTACGTACGATCTGCTGACGTCATCATCCGTACAGTCAGCTCAAAAGTCAACTCAAAACTTTGACCATATGTATCTTGAGCATACGACGTCAGATTTTGACAAAACGAACGTCGTCGAAATCATCTCGACGAGCTCTTCGTGATGACACCGGTTCTGTCAATTTTTGAGATGATGATTTTTTTGCCTTCTGGATGACCCTTGAAGCCAGTTTGACTGGAAGTTTGACCGGCCATAACTTGCACAAACAGAGTCCTTTTCGCCTCGTTCAAGTTGCGTTGGAATCAGGATGCCATTCTCTTTCTGATGGTGCTAAAATCTGGAGCATTGGGAACACTTCAATTTTCACTGAAAAATGTCCCCCGGATCAGGCCTCCCCACTGGAAAGCTTTTGGACCTTCGAAAGCTTGATTACTTGGATAGTAAGTGAGGGTAAAGTTCCCTCACTTTACCAATCTCCATCCATCTTGCTTTGCTTGGATGCATCCCCTTCAAGCCCACTTTGAGGTACTCAACATCTCCTCTTCGTGAAGTTCTGACATTCCTGTTGAGAATAACATCTTCTGGCAACTTTGACATGTACTCTGGTGAAAGGTCATCAACTGATGGAACTTGAATGTCTGTGACTTCATCTAGGATCATTGGAGGCTCATACAGTTTCAAATTCTCAACATTGACAACTGAGTAAATATGCATGTATGGAGGAAGATTGAGGCGGAAGGCATTGGTACCAATCTTCTCAAGGATCTCAAAAGGATCATACCTAATTGGCTTAAGCTTTTTACCTTCACCTTGCATCCTTTCCTTACTGATGTGTAACCAAACTCGGTCTCCAACCTGAAAATGATGATCAGTGCAATGCTTGTCATGGCGAACCTTGTATTTTGCTTGACTCTGTTCCAACCGTGCTTCCACTGCCTGATGAATTGCTTGGACTTTCTAGATGAACTTCAAAGCCTTCTCTACATCATGGCGTCCATCTTCAACATCATCTTTCCCAAAAGCAAAATCCATCAGTGTCTTGGGCACATAACCAAAGCATGTCTCAAAAGGAGACCTCTTAGTAGAAGAGTGTGCTGCATGGTTGTAAGCATGCTGCACATAATGAAGATTCTCATCCCACAACTTAGGATGCTTACTGCAGTAACCTCTGAGTAGATGCACAACTATCCTGTTTACAACCTCTATCTGTCTGTTGGTCTGCGGATGGAAGGCTATACTCTTCTTCAGTTTGGTGTCCATGAGTCCCCACAAAGCTGACCAAAATTCCCCCAAGAATCGAGAATCTTGATATGATACAATAGAAGTAGGTAACCATAAATGAACCCATACAACTTGAAAGTACATATGAGCTGTTAATTCAGAAGTGACCTGTTTCTTACAAGGCATCAAAATACACATTTTGCTGAACCGATCAACTACTACATGTACAAATAATCATGCCCCTTCCTAGACATAGGTAAGCCCCCAACAAAGTCCATTGACACACTTTCCCATGGACGAGAAGGTACAGGTAGAGGTGTGTACAAACCCAACTTCCTGTTACTAGGCTTACTAGCTACACACATAACACAACCTCTAATATACTTAGTTACAGTTTCTTGCATACGAGGCCAATAACAATATTTTTGTAGCCGAGTCAATGTTTTGTTTACCCCAAAGTGTCCTGCAATCAATGAGGTATGTTCTTCTCTAATAACCTGTGCTTGTTCATCCTTTGGAACACATAATTTTCCCAAGTGATATAACAGTTTATCCTACACATAATAATCTTTCTCTTCTACATGTTTACCTTTCATTAAAGTAGCATAGATATCCTTAAAGTTCTCATCATTAGCATATTGTTCATGAAAACTTTCATGAACCATAGAACTATTCTGAAGGACTATCAAAGCATTCATCATAGGAGGCCTAGAGAGCATGTCTGCTACTTTGTTATGGGTACCTTTCTTATATTTAATAACCAAATGAAACTGTTGCAAAAAACCCATCCACCAAAAGTTCCTAATTTGTTGTAGTTTAGATTGTGAGTGCAAATACTGAAGTGGCTAGTGATCAGTGTGGATTAGAGTTTATTTCCCCATTATGTAATGTTTCCATTTTTTAACACTCTGAACTAAAGCATAAAGTTCTTTATCATAAGTGGGATAGTTACTTACTGCTCCTGAAAAAGTTTCAGAGTGGTAGCAAATTGGTTTACCTCCTTGCATGAGTACTGCTCCCATGGCAAATCCACTCGCATCTGTCTTGATCTCAAATGGTTGATGTAGATCTGGTAAGGCCAAAACTGGTGCGGTGCTCAACTTTCCCTTCAAAGTGTCAAAAGCCTTCTGTTGTGGACCTCCCCACTGAAAAGTTGCCCTCGTACTGGTTAATGCATGCAATGGTGATGCTATATAAGAAAAATTTGCAATAAACTTTCTCCAGTACTGAACTGCACCTAGGAAACTTCTAACCTCTGTGACTGTACTTGGCTTAGGCTAGTTTACAATAGCTTCGACCTTCGCAGGGTCTACTTTCAATTGACCACCCCCTACAACATAGCCTAAGTACACTAAGGATGTCTTAGCAAATTCACATTTAGACATCTTTACATATAGTTTTTCTTTTCTCAATACATCAAAGACTTTCTTTACATGACTTACATGATCTTCCCAAGTTTGACTGAATACAAGAATATCATCTAGATAGACTATGACAAAATCATCAATAAAAGGACGAAAGACATCATTCATGACTCTCATAAAGGTAGCTGGTGCATTACAAAGCCCAAAAGGCATAACCAACCACTCAAATAGTCCTTGTTTTGTCTTAAATGTAGTCTTCCAAATATCATCTTCTGCAATTCTTATCTGATGATAACCACTTCGCAAATCTAACTTAGTGAAATAAATTGCATGTTTTAACTGATCAAGTAAATCATCAATTCTGGGAAGAGGATACCTGTTCTTTACCATTATCTTGTTCAAGGCGCGGTAGTCGATGCACATCCTCCAAGTTCCATCTTTCTTTTGAACCAACACAATTGGAGAACCACAAGGAGATGTACTAGGATGAATAACTCCTTTTTCCACCAACTCTTGAACCTGCTTTTTAATTTCCTCATTTTGCATAACAGATAAACGATACATGCCGATATTAGGAAGTGGCACATCCTGCTGTAACTAGATTTCATGTTGTATCTCTCTTGGGTGGCAACCCCTTCGGTTCCTGAAACAAGTCATCATAAGCGGAAATAATCTTGACCATTTCAGTTTTATGTTTTGGGTCACACCCCTTGAATGCCTCAGATTTATCATCTTCTTTGGCTTTTACAAGCATTAATACAAAGTTCTTACTTGAGTTGACCAACCTCTTCATTTGACCAGCATTAACTAGTGTAAGATTAGTCTTCACCTTATGTGCCCGTACAATGTATTCTACCCCATCTTTAAAAAGATGATACTTATTCTCCCCCCTATAAAAGATTGCTTTTCTGTCATAAAGATAAGGACTTCCCAACACAAGCCCACAAATATCCAAAGGAACTACATCTACTTCTACCTCATCAACAAAGTTTGTAGTGATAGCAAATCTCAATTTACACTGTTTAGTTACTTGTAATTGTGCATCATTGCAAACCCATCCAAGTGGATATGGCTTTGGATGAGGTGTTGTAGCCAAATTTAATTTCTTTACCACTTCCTCAGATATTAAGTTGACTTGGGAACCCGTATCAAACAATGTATCAACCTTAGTGTGTTTTGTTACAACATGAATGTGAAACAATTCATTTCTTTGCTTATCAACCTTAGGAGAAGATTCTTTACTTGTACTTGCACTGGAATTATAAAAACTTGCATCAGTAGAGAGAGATATACCTTTCCCTTTACCTTAGATTCTGGCAGCAACAATCTTTGTCTCATCTTCGGAGTCAGAACCAAGATCCTGTTGAATCACTACAGTAGTCTTCTGCTTGCCTTTATTACCTCCATACTTTTTCGGCCTCAACTCAGGATGAAGCTTCCAACATCTTGAATCATCATGCCCCTCTTTCTTGCAATGGGAGTATGTGGGTTTCTCACCTTCTTTCTTAGCTGTAGCTGTCTTCTTCTCTTTGCCTTTATCTTTGTCTTTTTCTTTCCCTTTAGACTTACCCTCGAACTTAGATGGCTTCTTGGAAAAGTTATCATCGAAAGTGTTCTTACCCCTTGACTCTAAATGAGTAGCTTGAACAGACACCTCGTCTAGATTGTTGGGACTCAACATCAAAATAATGTGCCTAAGGTAAGAATGCAAACCACCTATGTACTTAAGTAATGTGTCTTGAGTATACAAGGGAACATTTAAAGCAATAGCCCATTTTCTAAACTCATGAGTATAATCCTGGACAGACTGCCCCTTACCTTGCCTAAAGGTTTTCCAATTCGTGGTTAACTGTTGCATGTAACCTAAAGGATAGAATTGTTTCCTAAGGGCAGCAACAAACTCCATCCAAGACATATTAACTTGACCATGGCGAGCAATTTCTTCTCGAGTCTTACTCTCCCACCAGGTGAGCTATACCTCCCAACCGGAGAGTGGCTAATTGGATCCTAGAAGCATCTTCTACTAGGCCTTGAATCCTACAGTACACTTCTACTTGTGGGACCCAATCATCTAAATTTTCAGCATGTAACTCCCCACAGTATTTAGGTAACTCAAATTTTACATCCAACTTACTAACAAGCTTAAAATTGCTCTTAAATGGATTTACATTAGAAGAAGGAGAAGGAGAAGGAGGAGAAGGGGGAGGAGAAGAAGAGGGAGAAGATGGAGGAGAAGGATTTTATGGAGTTTTCTCCTCTGTGTCTTTCTAATCTTCCTACTTCTTGTGCTTCGAAGAACCTCCCTTTTTGCGCTTCTTCTTTTCTGCATAAATTTCATCCACCATCGCCTTCATGTCTAGAAATAGCTTCTGGAAATCCTTGTCACTAAGCTCTGAACTTTGTCCACCTTCTTTTCCTTCAATTTATGATGGTCGATTAGCTTTTCGTCTTCCGATCTCAGGATTATATTCTTCAAGTTCTCCTTCACCTCGTTGAAACCTGGATCTCGTTAGCATTCAATTTCTGCAATACTAGCCACACACAAAGCTTTGATACCAACTTGATCTATTTAGGATCTAGGACAATTGCTTTTAGAATGCGTAACGTAAAAGATAACTTAATACAATGCTTAAGTGAACAAAAGAAAATAATATGCTTTCCAAGATAATGAACTAAACAGAAAGAGAGAAGATAAAGAGGAGAACAAATGCAATTGATAATGGAGTTTGTCCCTAAGGACTACGTCTCCAGGCCCCTCTCCAACGGAGTGACCGATCTGATTATATTCCAAAATTAGTTACAATTGCTTCATTGACTATCTCCTTCAAGCACAACAGCATAACGCTCTTCTGATGTGCGGAAATGTCTTCAAGATCTCCTGAGCATTCTCTCATTCTCACCACTTGGACTTGGGAAAACAAAACTACACCCCGCTTTGTATACATAAAATTTGCCTAAAAAGGCTTAACCATCAAATTAATGGCTTAACCTCCTTGAATAGCTCATACACTGGTTATTTTGTACTTTACAATCTTCATGTTCAGATAGTTAAAGTGTATCTTATTTGTTTTGGCTTTATTAAGCCATTTGTTATGGCTCGACTAATAGTTCTTTAACAAAAGAAAACAAACTCCATATATATTTCAGAGTAGTTTGGTGGTCTACCGGTGAGTTAAACTTTTGTTAGCCATGTGGTCGGCGGTTCGAACCGTCGGCCTCCCTTTTGCCACACAAATTCCGGAAAAATTGCAACAAAAACAATGGCCAACTATAAACAGTTAAAAGCCTAGCCATGGGTGTAACGGATAATCGGCCGGCCTGCTTCTGCGGAGATCAAGGGGTCAAGCCCCAATAAATTTTTGCTTAACGAACCAATTCGACCGAAAAAGTCCTCCATGACACGTGTCCCCTCCTCATTCGCTACTGATGACAGATCGACGTTGACGTATATGCTGACTGGATTGCCACCGTATATGCTGACTGGACTGCCACCTGCACTGCCTGTACTTTACGGTTGCACACATGTCACGATATGATTGGTCCATACTATCTGACTCAGCTGCCACGTGTTTCACCTGAATTCATCCATGTGGATTCCGTATGGTACGGATGATCTGCTGACGTCATCATCCCTACAGTCAGCTCAAAAGTCAACTCAAAACTTTGACCATCTGTATCTTGAGTATACGACATCGGATTTCAACGAAACGAATGTCATTGGAATCATCTCGATGAGCTCTTCACGATGATGCCAGTTCCATCAATTTCTGAGATGATGATTTTTTCACCTTCTGGATGACCCTTGAAGCCAGTTTGACTGGAAGTTTGACCAGTCGTAACTTGCACAAATAGAGTCCTTTTCGCCCCATTCAAGTTGCGTTGGAATCAGGACGTCATTCTCTTTGTGATGGTGCTAAAATTTGGAGCATTGGGAACACTTCAATTTTCATTGAAAAATGTCCCCCAGATCATTCAAAGGCTTAAATCACTATATTTTCCAAAAATATGTGATTTCAGACAAAAATCAGGATGTCCCAAAAAGTGTAACCCATTATTGTGGCAACATCTATCTGTGTGTTGTTTTAATTGAAGATTTGTATACCTATGTAATGTTTGAATAAGAGACTATTGCGGCAGTGTGTGGAAGAGGAGGAGACATCTAAAGGGATGTATAAGTTTGCTAATGGTGATATCTGGCTAATAGAAGATAATCAAATATATTTGGATATATGGCTAATAGCAACAAAGGAAGCAATAAATGTGAGGGCTTGTCAGAAACTATCAAGATTGTTCAACAAGCCTTCATACTATTTCTTAACTATACCTTTATTTAAGATGCTTTTTGCTTTAGGTTAATATTATTGATACACCTAGTCATGTTGGCTTTATAATTGGAGTAGAGTAGGTATTGTGTGTGTAAGTTGATGCAATCAAGAGTGGTGCAATCGTTTGTTTGAAACATATATGAGGATTCATGGTTATTTGAATGCATTACTTACTAGTTGTAACATGGAGGTAAATTTATTTGCAAGAGAAGATGTAACTCAAATTAGTTTCATGAGCATTGTAAGACATCAAGCAGTTGATATATATTCCTTGAGTTATGCCAATCAGGTAATCAATATTCTTACTACCAATGCTTGAGAAAGTGCATTCTAAAACATTAAAATAATAGTTGAGTATCTTGTAGATGAGTTTATCAATGTTTCCAATGGATCTTCAAATAGTTATGCTTGGAATTTTGGGGCCATATTTGCTATTACTGGTGAGGCCTCCAAAGACTTGTCTAAGATATTAAATGGATAAAGTGTAAGAAGATCATATTGGAGGTTGGTGGTACTAGAGGATGGAGGAATTTCCATCATATCAAGTTAGTTTCTCGCTTTGAGATGATGCTTTGGATGAGAAGTTCTTTTGGCTTTATTTTCTTGTTTTTCCTTGTTATTGTTGACAGATTTGAAGATATATATTGTGATGTTTGGTTTTTGGAGATAGATAAGGGGTTTGGTGTAGAGCTTCCTATGGATGGTTGTCTAATGAGAACTCGAGGCTATGATCTAAATTATACCCTTCTAAGGGTCATCAAACAACTTGATGGAGCCTTGTGTTTGGAGAGATCAATATGGATCATTGTTGAAAAATTCGATGAATCTGTGATTCAGGAGTTCATTGAAGGTAGAACTCAAGAATTCAACTAGGAGCTACACCTTTATGAGGGTTAAGAGATAACTTGATGGAGCGCCACCTGATTTGAGATTTGTTTCCTCAACGAAGATCTTCACAAAGATGTATATATATTTTGTAATCACCAAGTTTTGTTATGTAAGCCTTAAGGGGGGGTCCCTTGGCAAAGTGAATAAGAGCTTTTATGGGATACATTTGTAGGAACAATGTAATAAGGTGGGAATGTTGGAAATATTACATTGTATAACTGTTTATAGCAGGGGTATGTAGTTATATGTTTCAATCATTACTCTTTCAACCACTTTGCTTCCACCTTCCTGTTTATAAATGTATCTCACCTATTTATGGAAAAATTACTTCTCACATTTCCTTGCTCTATGTTTTACAAATTCTGCAATGGGAGACGAGTTGGTGCAGGAAGAACATATTAAACTAGTTGCGAGATGTGGAAATAGGACAAGGAAGTTTGGCCCATCTTTCAATGGGGAAAGCTTGCCTCGTATGTGGAAGGCATGCTAGGGCATGACCCCAAGCTCTCTATGGCATTTGCTACCTCTTGGGCGGATGACACTGTCACTGTTAATAGCTATTCCTTCATGGTGACTACTGATCTTTTTGCGAAGGTGACGGGGCTCTTGGTAGAGGGTGTTTTCATCCCTTGTAAGCCCAAGTCTAGCTATCAAAAAGATATTGACCATTTTTTGAAAGAGGGTGAAAAAGTGAACAAACTCCAAAATAGCTTCAACCATGCTGATCTCCCTGGCATTTGGAGTAAGGTTACATAAGTCCTTATGAAGTATGTTACACTTGAAGGCCGGTTTTGTTGCTTTCATACTCATTTGTTTCCTATACTTAACCACCTTCAGTATAATATAAAAATGAACTTTCCCTTTTGTATTTTGTCCTCTCTCAAATAAAATGTTAGAAACATCTAGGGTAAAAGATGAAATTTACCCATTCACCAGGGCCTCATATTCTATCTTTGTTAGTACCAGGTTGTTGTGTTACCCTCCCTTGCCACTATTAAAGAGAACACCCTGTCTATTCGTGACCCCACTACAGACCCCAATCCCTTCATTACCCTAGAAGATACCCATCCTATTGCTTGTCATTTCACCTGTACACCCATGGTGAAACCCCTTCTAATGAGGAAACCCATCCAAACCCCATAAAAGTTTCTCCCTTGTATGAGCCCACTCCTATTTCAAATTCTGGGTTTGATGAGTTGGACAACTTGGATGACGATTCATGGAATCCCACCCCTACCAATTCCCCCATGCACTCCCCTATTCATGAGGAGGTCTTTGATGTCCCCAACACCCCCTATTATCAACCCTAGCCAGCAAAATTGCCCCAATTTTTGCATCAATTTGGAGGGGACCCATGTTGAACCTAGGGTTGGTTTTGAAACTCGTGCTCCTGGCAACCCCCTTTACAACAAAATCAATAAAATTCTAGAGACAATTAATATCCAAAATGACATTCTTAAATGTCTCCTAGGTTAATTTGTATTTGCTAAAGAGAGAATTTAGATTCTAGATAATGAGGTGTTGCAACAATAGGTTCCTTGGTTGGGGGAGGTGGAGGAAAAAGGCCATTGGGAAATGATATCCTCTTTGGCTAAGTCATTTGAGAATTGGGCCAAATGGGATAAGGAGCTGAAATAGTTGCATGATATTCTTGGCATAGAGGAGGACAAAAAGAATTTACTGAAGGAGATTGATGCTATACACAGGAATAAGGAAAATACTACTCAGTGCCTCCAAGTCATAACTGATTACAGTAAGGTGACCATGAAGAAAAATTCCCTCACCATTCAACTCTTCCAACAAGAAATTAGGAAGGGCTAGGGAAAACGAGTGGTTGAGGAGGGATGTGATGATGGTAACAAGTAGAAGAAAGGTGAGGTGGTGGATAACTCAACTCTCGATGCTATAGTGGATACTCAGATTGTGAAAAAGGGTCCTCTATCTTTTGAGGAGAAGCTCCACTTCATGCCTTAGGAGTGGAAGGAAATTAGTGGTCTCAAGTTGCTAGGAGACCTGTAGGTGTTCTGTGGTCCTATACTGGTCTTTTTGTGCCATCTTTTTTCCCATTTATTGGTCAAACTATTTAAGTTTTAATTTTTTTCTTTATTTTTCTAGGAGTTTCACTTCTTGTGAGCCTCTTGTTTGCCTTAATTTCCATTTTGTAATGGGTACTAGCCCTTCCAATCTTATTCTAATCAAAACATACCCTTTGGTGGCATTTGACATGTTTGCAATGCAAAATTATGTCCTCGTCATTAGATTAGATGGATTGAGGGGTAGAATAAAGTGCTTAAGCATAGATCACACTTTATTTGAATTTATGTGAGGAAATAAATATTTTTTAGCAACTAGGAATATGACATTGAACCACCTCCTAACTTTGTCATCCCAGTATTGAGCTATAAGAGAGACCTTTTTCTCCATCTCTACAACTTTGTGTTGTTACACTTTATCAATAGAAGTAGACTGTAGATAATCATGCTACCAAAGTAGACCAAATTATAGTCCACATTTAGTGGCTAAAATTTAAGAAAATAATTTGTAAGGATCTTTTTATACTTTTAGATCTCATCTTGAACTTCTTAGACAACCAAGTGCATCAAAGAAGGGCCTCAACTCTTAGATGTGTTTCGTTTAATTACTTAGGACTTTATTCATAAATATGAATAGGTTTTTAAACCCAAGAGCTATCTCCTAAGAAATTTGTGTGGTACTCTATAAAGTTTCACTCACCCAAAGAGCTTTGTGTGAGCAACTTCTAGAAGTCATAATTCTTGTAGAAATGGTTAATGTGATTCACATGCTTCTTACTCATGCATAAATGTAGAGCTTGGGGTCACAATGCTCTAAGATGGTCCTAATCATCTCATTAACATTTAGCTTCTTCTTAAGTATATAATATAGGCACACTTAGTTGATAAGATAGTGACAAGTTTTCTCACCTTAACTTTCTTATTTTTCCTCTCAAGGTTATTGATAAGCCTCCTCATGTTGAACAAGATAATGATGATGACACTCTTATAGATTAGGAGTCTATCATGGATGGTTAGGACTATCTTAATGTGTTAAACACACAAGATGATGGTGACCTAGCTCATGCAACAACATAATTGTTGAATGAACAAGACAATTGAGAGGGGGGTTGAATCAGTTGTATCAAATCAAAACATCAAAACCCTCAATAGTAATCAGATCTACATACATTCATTAAACCCCTATTTTATTAAAGTGATTAAACATGAAATGCAGATACAAAAAACTTAAATAATAACACCATACACAAGAGAACACTAGATTTATGTGGAAACCCAATGAGGGAAAAATCATGGTGAGGATTAGCTCATAATATAAGTAATTGCAAAACCAGTACAAGGGCTCACTTCTAGAATATGACACACTGTTAAAAAAGGATCACTACTACAGAAAGAACATAAGAAGATAGAGGAGAAAGTTTACACAAAGAACAACTTCTCAATGCAATAAAGAATCCACCACAAATTCTCCAACATTTTCGCAGCCTTATTTAAAAGATTGTAGACACTTTCAGCTCACTATGCATTTAGGAATCCAACACTTTGAAGTTCACACTGTTTTGCTGAAATTCACACTGTACAGATATTAGCTCAACACCCAAGATCACTTGCAAAAACAATGAAAACCTTCTACAAGAGAGTATGCAAGAAAATGAGCTTGTTTGATATTAAGACCTATCAAATGATGAGGTATGAAGTATGTTACAAATGAGTAGAAAGACCTTCCTTATATAGGCAAGGTTGAAATGTAGTAATGAACTTGATGTTGAAAAATGTCATAATCCTATGACATTAGACAACTAACAAACTAATCACCTAGGAAATGATGCATTAGCTAGATAAGATAAGTTCTAGAAAAACCAACTAAGACTTCTAGATAGATTATTATATCCTAAGTAAACTTATTTAAGTGTAATTAAATAATTAATTACACCAACACCCCCCCATAAGTGCAACTTAGGGAGAAGATTATTATGAAAATGATGCAAAGATGGGTCTCGTCTACTAGGCCATGTTAGGTACCCATGTACAAATGCAAAAAGAAATCTCTCACAAATGGAGAAAAGGAGAAAACCCAGTGGGACAAAACTCCTCTCCAAAAGAGAGAAAAGAAACAAAAGAAATAAATCATGTGAGGAAGGATGGAGAACTCCATGATACCCCCCAAGTACACCATCTGTCACATATATATTTTACAAAAGGCCCCCCATAGGAGGGAAAGAAGGAGACTATGTAGCCCCCTCCACAATGTGTAATCTCCTACAAAAATGGTAAGTTCCTAAAGACAAAACATGATCCAATGTCAGAAAACAACTTGTATCCTTTTCGGAAGAAACAAAACTAAGTACAAATGAAGGAATGCTTCCCATTCTGGATAGGATTTGAAACAAAGAAGCATGAAGATGTATGATGATGATGAAGATGTATTTGAAATCTAGTCATGTGTCTCCTTGCCCAATGAAGATGAAGATGCCACAATCAAATCAAGTACATGCCCAATCAATGTAGAAGGTGGCAAATTAGGACTATGTGGAAACTGAAGCTGAACAATATCCAAAGACAAAGATAGGTTGACAATAGTTGTGCAATCGTTGTCATCAAATAGGAGAGACAACCCCCAAATGTGTCCTCCAAATCTGAAATGTGAGACTCCACAAAGAAGGATGTTATGTTTGATAGATAAGAATCCCAATCAGGAAGACAATCAAATACTTGTAATGAATCACTAGACATGCTCAATAAATCACCAATGTATAAGATGAATGGTCTTGCTGAACAGGAATGATGGAAGCTTCAATCAATGACTCTGCACAATGAATCACTGATAGTGAAGGTACATCAACTGCCTCTTATGGAGAAGGAGCATCTGAAGAAATATTGCCAACCTCTTCAGAAGATTCAAATCACTCCAAACAATCAAAATCATGTATAGTATCATCATCATAGGGTATCTTGTTTGAAGAATGAAGAGGCATATGACATTCTAAAACCTGATCATCAGGGAATGGTGGAGTATCAAAATCTCCATATACCTCCCAAATCTTAGTCCAAAGAGTATGAGGACAATCATGATGATCAATACGTTTCAAAATATCATCATCAACATGGATTGCAATGAACCCTAAAACATTATATCTGTTGTAACTCTAAGCAAATTTTTGAATACCTTGACCTGGATGGGGAACAATACCATACAGATGTGGCAATAATTCAAGAGATTGGATATGATCTATCATTCCATCTCTCCATTTTTTTATAGTTTCCCTTTTGCAACATAATCAGAGAAGGATAATATGCAAATCCCATAATTAACTATGATAAATCTCCAAGATTACAAAGACATTGACCTTCAATATGAACTAGAAACTCCCAAACATGATATAAACTGCAAATGAAGTCTTCCCAAACTGATAAAACCTCTCCAAGACTCAGGATGTCCAAGTAATCAGTAAAAATTCCAAATGTGCAGTAAAAATGCCAAATGTGCAATAATACTTGGTGTTGAATCTAGAAAATGTGCATGGACACAATGATAGAGCTCCTAAATAGCTTCTAAACATAACTTAAATCGCAAAAATTGGAGAAACTGGTTGAAAATTATGAGCTCGAAGGTCAAAATGGGAGATCTGAATTCAAATGGATATGATTTGCACCTGCAAAAAAGAAAAGAAAAATGGCCTACACTATTATGAAGTACTTTGAATCAGCTTTTCGATGATATCTTGTTTGAAGAATTTTGACACAGTTGCTGAAAGTTATGGCAATAAGAAAAAAAATAGCTACTTTAGGCAAATCAGGTACATTGAAGGCTGACTAGGCACAAAAGTTGAAGACTAAAATGGTGCAAAAATTAAGTCCTGGGGGCTAGACCATGGTCTTCCATATGACCACAAGCATTGAAAATGTGAAACAAAATCTCGTTGCTAGGCAAGCGATGGGTGGGTTGGGCGAAGGCGGTGAGATGGGTGGCACCGCCAATAGGCACCACCATCGATAGAGACCCCCCCGGGGCTGACGATATGACCTCAGGCTTGGGTGGAACAGTTGACGAGTGGGTAGAGAGAGCGTCGGTGGAAGAGATAGGTGATAGTGGTGGCTAGAAATTGGAGAGCCAGTGGATAAAAACAAATGCTAGTAGACGGTAGGATGACTATCGATCAAGGCTGACAGTGATATGACAGCTGAGTGGTATAGTGGTACCAAGAATTGCAGACAATAGAATTTAGAAAAAAAACCTCCAATAAAATGCCATCGAATAAAATAAATTCCCCAAATAAATTTAATAGACCATTTTTTTGTAAAGCCTAATATAAAATATAAATTGCTCGATAAAGATTTAAAGATCGATTTGAATAGAAAATTGTAGAACATAAAAAATTAAAATAATTTTTTATTCTGCACATTCGTACCCTATACTTGGCTGGCCATATGACCTACTGGGTAAATTATTTTGCCTCACGAACAACCAACGTCGAATATAGGCATTTTATATGTCTATTTTTGTTTGTTGGACTCTCTGGAACTAATGGTGAGGTCAAATCTGCCTGAAAAATGCACCAGAAGCTCTACAACTTCTGAATCTTGCAAATCTTCAAACCTCCATAACTTTAGCTAGAAATGTCAGATTTAGGTGAAAAAAAAGTGAATTTTGACCTTCTCAGCTGCCCTGAACTCAAATCTGAGCTCATATTTCCTCCAACATGAACCAAAAGTGACTTTCCATGAAAGCCCACCTATGGTGAGACAACCTCAAATCAAGATCTCTCACTAGCAATAGCTTCACCCTCAAATCTGAGAAGGGTTTTGCAAGATGTGACTTTGATATCATGTAATAGCTGAAGATATTAGCTCAACACCCAAGATCACTTGCAAAAACAATGAAAACCTTCTACAAGAGAGTATGCAAGAAAATGAGCTTGTTTGATATTAAGACCTATCAAATGATGAGGTATGAAGTATGTTACAAATGAGTACAAAAACCTTCCTTGTATAGGCAAGGTTGAAATGTAGTAATAAACATGATGTTGACAAATGTCATAGTCCTATGACATGAGACAACTAACAAACTAATCACCTAGGAAATGACACATTAGCTAGATAAGATAAATTCTAGAAAAACCAACTAAGAATTCTAGAAAGAATCTTATATTCGAAGTAAACTTATGTAAGTGTAATTAAATAATTAATTACATCAACAATGGATGGTTAGGACTGTCTTAATGTGTGAAAAAAACAAGATGATGGTGACCTAGCTCATGCAAATGAATAATTGTTGAATGAACAAGATAGCTGGGAGGGGGGGTGAATCAGTTGTATCAAATCAAAACATCAAAACCCTCAATAGTAATTAGATCCACATGAATTCATTAAACCCTTATTTTATTAAAGTGATTAAACATGAAATGCAGATAACAAAAACTAAAAAAAAAACACCATACACAAGAGAACACTAGATTTATGTGGAAACCCAATGAGGGAAAAGTCATGGTGAGGATTAGTTTATAATATAAGTAATTGCAAAACCAATACAAGTGCCCACTACTAGAATATGACACATTGTTCAAAAAGGCTCATTGCCACATAAAGAACACAAGAAGATAGAGGAGAAATGTTACAAAAAGAACAACTTCTCAATGCAATAAAGAATCCACAACAAATTCTCCAATATTTTCACAACCTTGTTTAAAATATTTTAGACACTTTCAGCTCACTGCATTTAGGAATCCAACACTTTGAAGTTTGCACTGCTATGTTGAAATTCACACTTTACTCTTTAGAAATTCACATCACTTGCATCACACACCTCTTTTCTTTTTTATCTTTTCTATCTTGGAAACCTTCAACATATCGAGTCATACTTATACCATCCTTAACCTTGAAAACTTTCTCCAAAATCAGAATTACATGCTACACACTTTGCAATTTCAAATTAGGTCAACACTAAACATTCTCATGGTGGATAGGAATGAAAGTGGACAAAAACAACACTTAACTGAGATCCAAATTAAATATCACATGCACACTACACCTTCATTAATACTTGAACATCTTTGAATGTAGTGTCGACACCTGGTCGGTCGTTATCTGTGAAAACACATTACACATTAAGTACATGCTTCCTTAAAATAATCCAAAACTTCTAGACAACAAAATTCACATGAGCATGATCCAAGAGCATCCTAGAAACTAACAACTTCCTTTGTAACAAATTTCTCCTAAAAATTATAATCATATTGTTTATCCAGACAACACTACCAGATACTGTAATATTTTGAAACTCTAAAACTCAAATGAGTTTCTTCTGATACTCCTAACCACGAATCCTCTTGACACAAACAAGAGAAAAATTCCATTAACTCTCTTTCAAAACCACAAGTCCTGAAAAGCAACTGTGAAGAAATTTGGAGCAAATACATTTCTCCTAGACACCTCTGTACAACAGTGCAAAACTAGTTCACATACTGGTGAACACAACTTCCTCTGACCAATGATCCAGAAGCACAAATTCTGGATATAGAAGCTTTGAACAACTCTAACTAACATATCCAAACCACAAAAGCAAATCTTCAACCTAGAAGAAATGTGATGCAAAACTAGAACACCTTTGCAACACCCTGTTTTCTTATTTTATCAATTTTCTCAGTATCTTCAACATATTCATCATGCAACAAACTTCATCAACACATAGTTGACATTAATAACAACATCAGCTTGTTGCTATCAATGACACCACCTTCAAGCTTTCAACAATAATAGCTCTCTCTATTTGTCAGCTTAATATTTTTTCTTTGTATATATTAATAAGACAACCTTACATAAACTATAAAGTATGATTATTTTCATCCACTTTATGATTTTATGGAATTATATAATTAATATAAATAGCACTATTTGATTAAAAACTTATATGTTTAAAATGTAACACTTACCTATATATTAAGAGCTGAAAGTTGAAGTGGGTTTCTGTGGTTATGCACCAAAGACATCAAGTACAAATCTACGCTGAAATGTAATTCAGAGCAGAACAATACAGAAAGGCCACACAAATTTCAATCAAGAGGATAATAATTTTAAATTTGCACTGAAAAAAAAAATTATTTCGCAGTTTTGATCGTATTTTATTCTTGATCGCGTTTTTTTCAAATATAAGTATTTGGCAGCTTTGCTCGTGTTGTAATACTCAAGTCGTCAACATGAAAATATAATCTTTTGGCTTATTTTATTCTTACACATGACAATTTGCAGAGTCATTTTTCACACCCTTTAATCAGGTTTTGATCAACGGCTCACTCATGATTGAAATGTTTTCTAATATTCAATCCCAAATACAATAATATCTTTGCTAGCTGATGAGAATTGAAACAGTAAACGATCTTGTTTATTCCTATTTAAATTTTAAAAAAATTGTAAAATAGTCTGAACAGGAATGGGCAAAGTCGGTGTAATAATATACTTGCTAGCTGCCAGGAGTCGAGGCAATAAAATTAAGAAAAGAGTCTTTACTGGCGGCTAAGAATTGAGACAATAAATGATCATGTTTATCATTACTAAAATGGAAGTTAATTGTGGAATGGAATGAGTCAAAAGAGAAAAAACAATCAGTCGTAACTATAGGGATCCATTAAATCCAAGAAAGAATGTATTCTCTAGTGATATTAATAAGATATAAAAAAAGTTTCTGCATCGTGGTTTGTGTTCTGTTGATTAATTTATTTTCTGTTGGAAATTAAATAAATTACTTTCCGGCTGTATTTTTTTAATGGAAGATTTTAATCATTTATGAAAAAGTTTAGTCATCTGAGAAGAGCATGAGGTAGTGGTGATATCATTTTGAATAATGATTAATTAAGAAATATGTCATCAATCTTATCAAGTATAATCATTATATATTTTTTACTTGTATGTTATAGAGTGTTTAATATAGATATTCAGGAATTTGAAATCACATTTAACTGTGAGAAATGGTTTAGACAAGTTTAAACAACATATTCTAAGCTTTGATTTATTTAGACGACTAGTTTAAAATTACACTAATTTCTCCCATATAGATGAAAATGTTTACATTCATGAATCATATTTGATACCTTCCATCTAAAATCATGCTATTTTTTTATAAGAATTAATTTCATAAAACTAGCATCTAACCAAATGTATGTCCAAATCACAATCCCACAGAAATAACCGATGAAAATTTTAACAGAGAGGTTCGAGGAGTGCAGCAGACAGGTGATAATGTTTGCATAAAAAATGGTGACCTTATCAACATGTAAAGAGTCGTATTTGGCACCTCCGAACTTATTTTATTTTCACGTTTTTGGCACCTCTGAACTTATTTTATTCCGGCAGTTTTAAACGTGAAAATGGTCGTATTTGTCAGCTTTGATCTTTCAACATGTGTACAGAAGACTTTAAACGTGCCCTATATAAGTATAATAGCCTGTTCTCATTAATAAGAAACTTATTCGGAGATTGAGCAGAAGATCTGGGCTAATTGGCTAGTAGAGACGATAATGGAGAGTTCATTGGTGGGTATTTTAGTTGGGTTATGGATGATCAGTTGTTTGGCTGCAGCTGAGAAAGGGAGTTATGTGCCAGCCATGTTTGTGCTTGGAGATTCGTTAGGAGATGCAGGGAACAATAATTACATTCCACACTCTAAAGCGCGTGCAAACTTCACACCTTACGGCGTTTCCTTTTTCCCCCACCCAACTGGTCGCTTTACCAATGGCCGCACCACTTTCGATTTCCTGGGTTGGTGTTATTCATTATTTCAGATTTAGATATATAATTCCAGTCTTCTTAGTCTGTATTTTTAGCTTTACCCATTATAATCTATTATATATTTATGTTTGCAGCTACCTACTTGGGGCTTCCCTTTGTCCCTCCATATCTACAGCCAAAGGCAAATTTTAGCAGAGGGATAAATTTTGCATCGGGAGGTAGCGGATTGCTTGATTCGACAGGAGCTGGAGAGGTATGCTCTCTTTCTCAATACTTTTTCTCGGCAAAAGACCTCAGTAAAGACATATTGAAAGGATTAAATGGTTAAACAGGATTGATGGGTGATTATGGATGTGTCAAATAAACATTCTTCCCGGTGTTCTGGAGTGATGACCCTGACGTTATTTGGTTATATAAAATCTTTTGCGTATATAAATTTTGATTTAAACTTTTGAGTGTATATATTTTGATTTAAACTTTATGTTTTTATTTGTTTAAGTGGTTAATTTGAATCACTTTAGTATGTGAGCTCTATGGAATAAGCTAATCCAATTTCAGATAAATCATCTAAAGACTCAAAACTTTGAGTTTGCTGTTTAAACTTACCCTATATATACTTCTTAAAATTTTATTTTGCTTAATATTTATTAAAAAAATGTTTCACAAATAAAATTGTGAGTTTGCTGTTAAACTTACCCTATATATACTTCTTAAAATTTTATTTTGCTTAATATTTATTAAAAAATGTTTCACAAAGAAAATTGTGAGACTGATAGACAACTTTTGTCTGCAGCTTTACAAGTAAAGTAAAACAATTTTGGCTATAGAAGATATATTTAGAAGAGTTTTAAGTGAAGTAAAAATTAAAGAATAGAAATCTAGAAATTGGTTTCCAAGATGATTAGATTTCAAATTAGAGTACAATTGATTTCTGAGAATAAGAAAACATTAAATTCATCTTTTAGACATTTTATCAAATGATTATTTCAATATAGACATTAAAATCACACAAATGAAATGAATTTTACTGGAAAATAAGTCACATCTAAATAAAAAATGAACTGGCCATCAGGAGAGCCAACAACTTTATAATAGTGCCCCAGCAAGAAACGGGAGATCCTATGTTCAACTCCTAGCAAGTCCATGAAAAGTTTACTATAGAATCAGAGTCCAACTCAGCAATGTCAGGCCAAATTAGGATTTCAAAGTATCTCAAGAGAGCTGTTAGAAAATAAACCACCCAAACCATAGATGGAAAAGTCACTGAGAGAGCTAGTAACTTAGTGATAAAACACCCCATCAATAAAAATAAGTCTTAAATTCAATTTCTAACTGATCTATGAAGTTTTTTTTTTTTTTTTTAATGAAATTTTATTGAATCTTCTATAAAACAAAAATCCCTTTGTCTGGATCCTTACCAAACTCTGTATCTTTCATGGCTTCAAAAGCTGTTTGAAAATGCCCTTGTGAAGGAAATTTGCTGTTCGTTCTTGTTTACGGCTTTAAGAATTCATTGGCTTTTTTTTAACCCCAAATTAATCATCGCTCCTCCCCCTTGCAATAACCCCATTTATGAAGAATCTTACGTCTCCTTTTCCACTGAATGTTAGCAACCCCCTTTTCCATTGACTTTTGACTGTCGCTGATCTTTCGAATTGAAAAAGAAAAGGGATTTAACCTGGGACCTCTGCTCCCAAAAGAATTCACTTATGAATTTCTGTAATTATGTAATTTAAACCGCTGGCCAATAAAACAGCACAAATTGAAGAGGGTTTGTTTTTCGGTAATGCAAGATTCCCATTCCACGAAAGGTTTGGCAATATTTTTGTACCTATGTGCTTTATATTAATTAAACAAGCCATTGAATAGTAGCTGTATTACTGTATGAATTTCACTAGAACTTTTCCTTCGTCCTTGTAATTCTCCTCAATCTTGCAGAATATTATCACAATGAGTCACCAAGTATTTCAGTTCGAACACTTCTCTTATATTCTGAGAAAGACACACCCATCTGGAGCTGCGCAAGCGAAATCCTACATAAGCAACTCTTTATATTGCATTACAATTGGAGGCAACGATATTGGTGACTATATTGCCAACACTACATTCCAAAACACCACTTCTCCTCAACAGTTCGTTACATTGCTCCTCTCCAAATTTGATCAGTACATAGCAGTAAGTTTCACAATTCTCACTTTACATATTATCTAAAACAAGGTCTTTAATTCTGTGGAAAAAGAATATCATTATTGGAATGTGATTTGACAGAGGCTTTATCGAGCCGGGGCAAGAAAATTCCTTGTAGTGGACATTCCAGCTATGGGGTGTACTCCCTATACCAGACTTGCTGGATATAGTACAGCCAAAGGTGAATGCTTGGATAGCGCAAACCAGCTGGCTGTGGCATATAACACTGCATTGAAGTCACTTGTGGATCACCTCAATAAAAAATTAGTTGGAGTAACCATCATCCACCTCAAGACTTATGATTATTTTATGAACATAATTCAGAACGCTGAAGCTTATGGTAAACTACACTCTTACCCAGTCTCTCAGACATAAAAGCTTTTTTAAGGTTTTAGTTACTGCGTAGCTTAACAGTAAACTAAATATCATTTAAATTCTGGATGCAGGATTTAAGAATACAAGCTCAGCATGCTGTGGATCAGGATTGTTTAATGCACAAGTAAACTGTGGAAAGACAACACCAGAGAATCTGTTTTGCAACGATACAAGCGCATATGTGTTCTGGGATAGAACCCATCCAACTGAAAAAGTTTATTCCATGATTTCTCGCCAGATTTGGAGTGGAAATTCTTCATTTATCTACCCGTTCAATCTCTCTACACTCGTCTTGAGGGAAAAGGTTTCTGGTTAATAATGGTGGACAAACCCTTCATCTCTATTTTGTAACCTCCGATAGCACTAATTTGCAGTCTTTCCAGAAATGATCGCCATTTGATCATCGTAGATTATGTGCTTTAATGAAACAATAATTTTTTCATGCCTCACAACGATAACTAATATCATGCATCCTTTTCCAACGGATATCCATCTGTCTATACAAAACATTTTATAATAAAAATGAATGGCTGAAAAGTACACGAGTTCACAAATTTGACATAATTTAAGTAAACCAAGGACAAGCAATAGCACTAAGAGGTTGGGGTGATGGATAGCCATGACTCATTAGGCATGTTTACTAGGCAAAATTTAGTGCCTTCCAACCATTCTGCCATTAATGATCCATAAATTATGGCGATTAAATATCAAATTAGTTATTAAATTATAGAATATGGATAGAGTAAATTATGAGAGCGATTGAATTGGTTAAAACTCACATAAAATTATATTGTAATTGAGAATAAAAAATTAAAGAATAATATCATAATAATGGAGACACCATGAATGATTAACTGACATTTGTATTTAATATTGGAGGTGTATTTTAAATGCTTACAAAATATTCTCTTTTATCTCAAATTTAAAATTCTATTACAAGTTTGATCTTGACAGCTGTCCTTATTTGAAATTTAAAATAAATCCTTACTGTTGATGTTTAAAACACTTTACATAACCGGCACATAACATGACATAGATTCTTATGTGGACCAACATTAAATCTTGGGGCTGCATTTAATATTTGGTTTGATTCAATTACAATCTCCTCCATACTCTCTCTTGGCATCTTGGGGATACACAACACATCCTAGGGCAGCAAATAAAGCCTAGTATGGATCCATATGCAAGTCCCTTTTGATTATTTTAATCTCCTTCCAATAACAATTTTATGATAGCTCTTTAAAAAGCTAAAGATTTATCTCAAGATCTTGAAAATCAAATACCATAATTATTAGTTCATATGCCAAAAATGCAATCCCTAACACATCAAAATTAAGTTTGAATAGATTTTTTTTGGGATTTCAACTCCACTATAGAATTTTGAGATTTTGACCCTGTTAAGGGATTTCAAAATTTTGACCCTATCATGGAATTTCAAAAATTTAGCTCTATCCTAGAATTTCAAGAATTTTACCGTCAGGGAATTTTCATAATTCTGAAAGGATCTTGGAGTTTCTCAAAAATGGCAATTTTCTAGCTCCTACTTCTTTTTGGCTCACAAGGATCGATTTTAGAGATTCCATGTGTACAAAAAATCTTTGAAGATGGCTTATTCATGTGTTATGTGGGGATTTGAGGAGGTTAGGGAATTTGGGAGATTTAAAGCTGCCAAGGAATTTGAGAGATTTGAAGCTGTTAAGGAATTTGAGAGATTGTGGCTATCAAGGAAATTTGGGGATTCTATGGGATGAAGTTTCTAAGAACCTGAAATCTTTGCAAATCAAGAAAACTTGAACATTAGACCTTCTAACCAACATTTAATGATTTCCAATGACTTTTCACTTGGTCCTTCTTGGTTGTAAACATCGTAATCTTCCCTATTTGATATAATCTTGATAAATAGTAGGAAGATGACTCCAAAAAGAAAATTTTGAGGACTTCTCTCCTAAAAAGAAAAGATAGGAAGCTACAAAATAAAAAGGTAAGAGGGGGTCCCTGTTTAGACAGAGTGTGTGTGCAAGGCACAACAAATGGTCCTAGTCCTCTCATTACCCTTTAGCTTCTTCTCAAGCAAATAATATAGGCAAACCAAAGATTTAAACCAACTCCACTACTCGTATAGGCTTTATGTTTTTTAAGAATTATATAATTAATATAAATAGCACTATTTAATTGAAAAATTATAAGTTTAATGAAGTGGCTTTGTAAGGTTATGCACCAAAGACAGCAAGTACAAATCTACCTTGAATTGTAATTACAGTAAAACAATATAAAAAGGCCACACAAATTTCAATCAAGAGGATAATAATTTTAAATTTCCACCTGAAATATTTCGCAGTTTTGATAGTATTTTAATCCTGAATACGTTTTTCAAAATATAAGTATTTGGCAGCTTCGCTTGTATTCTAATGCTCAAGTCGTCAACATGAAAATATATTCTTTTCGCTTATTTTATTTCTACACATGACAATTTGCAGAGTCATTTTTGACACCCTTTTATAAGGTTTTGATCAATGGCTGACTCATGATTGAAATGTTTTCTAATATTCAATCAGAAATACAATAATATCATTGCTAGCTGATGAGAATTGAAACAACAAACGATCTTGTTTATTCCTATTTAAATTTTTAAAATATTGTAGAATAGTCTGAACAGGAATGAGCAAAGTCAGTCGGTGTAATAATATACTTGCTAGCCGCCGGGAGTCGAGGCAATAAAATTAAGAAAAAAGTCTTCACTGGCGGCTAAGAATTGAGACAATAAATGATCATGTTTATCACTACTAAAATGGAAGTTTGTTGTGGAATGGAATGAATCATAAGAGAAAAAACAATCAGTTGGTGTAACTAGAGGGACCCATTAAAACCAAGAAAGAATCTGTTCTCTACTGATATTAATAGGATATAAAAAACAATTCTGCATCGTAGTTTGTGTTCTGTTGTTTTATTTATTTTCTGTTGGAAATTAAATAAATTACTATCACACTGTATTTTGTTAGTGGAAGATTTTAAAAATTTATGAATAGTTTTTCATCTAAGAGGAGCATGAGCTACTGGGGATATCATTTGGAAACTTAATGAACGGTTAATGAAGAAATCGATTTTATCAATAATCGTCATATATATTTTTTATTTGTATAAATATGTTTATAGAGTGTTTAGTTTAGATATTCAGGATTTTGAAACTACACTTAATTGAGGACAATGGTTCACACATAGTTAAACAATATACTATAAATTTTGACTTGTTTAGATAATTAGTCTAAAATTACACTATTTTTTCTATAATATACATCTATTAATATAATTTAATAGAACCATCTAATCGAATCGAAACTTAAAATGTACTATATATGTCTAACTCACAATCCCACAGAAATAAGTGATTGAAAATTTTAACAGAGGTTTGTGGAATGTAGCAGAAAGGAAAGATTTTTCACATTGGTTTCAACAGATAGATGAAATTGTTTGCATAAGAAATGGTGATCTTATCAACATGAAAAGAGTCGCATTTGGCACCTTCAATCTTATTTTATTCTGTCATTTTAAACATGAAAATGGTCCTATTGGTCAGCTTTGATCTTTCAACATGTGTATATAAGACTTTAACCATGCCTTATATAAATATAGGCATACGGCAAATTCACCGCTAGCAATTCACCAACGGAAAATCCACAGCCAACAATTCACCTTAAGAAAATTCACCCGTATGACAAATTCACCACAAGTAAAATTCAGCACCAGCAATTCACCACACAAAAAATAATTTTTAATATATATTTCCAAAACAAAATGCGGTTAATTTTCAGTTGATGAATTGCTGGCTGTGAATTTTCCTGAAGCCATAAATATAATAACATGTTCTCATTAATAAGGAACATATTTGGAGATTGAGCAGAAGACCTGGGATAATTGGCTGAAGAGCTCAAAGGTGGGTATTTTAGTAGGCTTATGGATGATCAGTAGTTTGACTACAGCTGAGAAAGGGGGTTATCTGCCAGCCATGTTTGTGTTTGGAGATTCGTTAGGAGATGCAGGGAACAATGTTTACATCCCACACTCTACAACGTGTGCAAACTTCACACCTTAGGACATTTCCTTTTCCCCCCACCCAACTAGTTGCTTTACCAATGGCCGCATCACTTTAGATGTTTAATTCCAGTCCTCTTAGTCTGTCTTTTAAGCTTTGCCCATTAAACTAAATGAATAATCTATTATATATTTATGTTTGCAGCTACCTACTTGGGGGTCCCCTTTGTCCTTCCATATCTGCAGCTGAAGGCAAATTTTAGTAGAGGGATAAATTTCGCATCAGGAAGTAGCGGATTGCTTGATTGAACGGGAGCTCGAGAGGTATGCTCTCTTTCTCAATCTTTTCTTTCGGCAAAAGACCTCATTAAGACATGAATATAGGATTAAATGGTTAATCAGGACGGGTCGGTGGGTATAGATGTGTCAAATAAAGATTCTTAATAGGTTGTGTTTGGGTGATGACCCTTCTCAATTACGTCCCGTACTTTGTATTTGGTTTTATAAAATCCATTTTGATTGTTATTGTTCTTCCAATTTTGTTTTGTTTAATATGTATGACTAGCATACATATATTGAAAAATATTAATATATATAAAATATGTCAAGAGTTATTCTTGTCAAGGTGTAATATTAAAATATATTTTAAATAATATATTGAAAATATTTAAAAAATTTAAAATGTAGAATCTCGAACAAAATTAAGAGCTTTCACAAAAAGAAAATTGTTTTTGAAATTCATTTTAGGAAGTTAACAATAATGACTGCGTTTTTTGTTTTTCAAAAGATAAGAAGATAATATCTAATAGTGGATATGCATTTCCATGTCATTTGAATGTCAATTTCTACCTGAAGAGTTTTTCCTTACACATTGCTTTTTGGTGGATGCCATTGTAATATGCCTCTTGGCGTAATAAAAATGTTTGGCATGGTCAAAAATAGTAATGTGATGGGAGGGTTTGGTGTATGAGCTCTGGAAGGGTTTTGTGTTGTTTGTGGTCCCTATTGACCCCTCTTACGTCATAATACACTGTTAGCGCAGGAAATTCCTCTTTTCTTGTGTGTACGACGACATTTAGTGTGGTTTTTGTGTTTTAATATGCCTTCAACCGGCTTTAACCCAGCAGTTCATGTTGGTATTAGTGGTTCGTCGGCTTTTCTCAATGGCTCCCTCTCCAAACAAATGACCCAAATTTTTTTTCGAAAGTCTTTCACGAAGTAAGTGTTTTAACTCATCAGCTGATGTGGTTTTGCCTTTACTAGATTTTGATTTTGGTTGTCAATGGCTTGAGCAACATACCCTTGTTAGGCATTTTCTTGGGAGGACTCCCCTTGAAAGTGTGCTTAAGGAGTGGGTCAGCAAGGCTTGGGTCCCTCATGGGGTCTGCCTTGATATGGTCCAAAATTTAACCAAGGGTTTCTTTTTGTTCTGCTTTGCCAAGGTTAATCATGTCCAGGCTATCTTAGGCCATTGTCCCTGGTATGTCCGATATTCTTTGTTAGTTTTCTAGGCATGGACTAAGAAATTTGCTGTCTCGGATGACACCAAGTTGCAGGTCTTGGTTTGAATTGAATTTCTTGGTTTACCCTTGCCTTGTGTGCCTTTTTTGAATCATAATGCATTCTCCCTAGGGAGGGTTATTTGTATTGAGCTAGATAGGTTCTTTTAGGCTCGACCCCAGAAAAGGGTTTGTGTGGAAGTGGACCTTTCCAAAGATTTGAAAGACTCCATTAATATCCAAATTGGAGCTCTCCGGCACACCCAGAAGGTTACTTATTTTAAATCTGCCTAACACATGTTATAGGTATTAGTCTGCAGACCACAAGATCAAGGACCGCCCTTTGGTAGTGCCTCGTACACCTTCTCCACTGCGAGATGTTGAAAAGCCTCATCTGAAAAATGCTTCTGCTGCCAAACATGATGAGAAATGGACTACAGTTGCAAATTGCAAGAATATGTCCACTGGTTTTGGGTCGGCCCCCAAGGCTTCTGAACCAGCGAAAGCTTTTTCAAACCATTTAGTGAAGGGGAAGGAAGCTCTTGTTGGGGCTGATTATGTTGCGCTGCAGCCTAGGCTAAAGGCAACACCTCAACCTGCTGCTATCATGATAGCACAACCAAATGTTTCTACTCCCATATCGAGAGCTCAAAGGAGGTCTTGCAACCCTTCTGCACCAAGGGAAGAATGGGAATCAAAGCCCAATCATATTGGCTAAAATTTGGTGATCGTGCCTCCAAAGATTTTTTTTGGCTCTGTGTGCCAGGCAAAGATTCTTTTTTGGCTCTACATGCCAGACACTCATCCTCGGGCATTAAAAAAATTAAAGATGGAATTCAGGTGCTTTCTAAACTTCTTGACATTCTCCAAGATTTTGTGCATTATTATGAGTAGGTTTTCACTACACAGGAACTCACACTTTTGTGACAACAAGCCCTTCAAGATTGCGTTGTTGTTGTGCCAAATAGGCTTTCCTTAGCTTAGAAATTTTTTGGTGATCAATTGTTAACAATTGATGACCTGAAAGAGGATGTCCATTCTATGGCTGATGACAAAGCCCCAAGGATTGATGGTTTCCATTGTGAATTCTACAAACCCCTTTGGGACTGTGTTGGGAAAGATATGTATCATGTTTATTTAGAGGCGTTTCATGCTAATTCTCAATGTCTCCTACAAATTCATCACCAAGGCTTTGACTCTAAAGATCCGCCATCTTTTACCTCAAATTGTGCACTCAAAGCAAATTGGGTTTATCAAATCCAGGTTTATTCTGGATAATATTATGGTTGTTTGGGAAGGCATGGAATGGGCCAAGCACTCAAACTAGAAAGCCATGTTTATCAAAATTGACTTTGCAAAGGCCTTTGACCATATTGAATGGCCTTTTATTCTTGCTATGTTGCAAGCTTTGAGTTTTGGGCCTAACTTCATTTAGATTGTTTGAATGCTCTTTGTGGATGCATGTGCTTGCATCACCATTAATGGCTATCAATCCTCTACCTTTGGAATCTTTCGTTCCATTCAAAAAGGGTGCCCTCTTTCCCCCTCTCTATCTGTGTTTGTTGCTGAGGGATTTGGCTACCTTCTGGTCAACACAGTTTCCCAACAGTGTGTCAAGGGCATCTCGCTACCTAACTCTCAGGCTTAGCTAGTTAATGGCCATTTTGTTGATGAATCTTTCCTCACTCTATGGGAGGAAGAAGAAAATATTAAAGTGGCCTTGGATTGTCTTAACATCTTCTATCTTGCTTCTAGCTCTGCCATTCAGTGGCACAAAACTTTGTGCTACAGACAATCTATCTTGCCTACTCCTCCTTGGTTTTAGCAGTATGATTGGAAGTGGATTGGGTCAAGATAAATTTTTTAGTTCCAGGGAATTCCCTTCACTTTCTAGGTGTCATTGGTTGAGCTATGGAAAGTTACGCTTTCTAGAGTCAAGAAAAAACTTGCTTACTAGATTACCAAGCCCCTTTCTTTGGTGGGGAGATTCCATGTGTGCTCTAAATTTCTGGCAACTACCCATGGCTACTATTCTTTGTATTGGCCCCCTTCCAAATCTATCTACGACAAGTTTGAAAAATGGCTCTAAGATTTTCTTTGGGCCTCCTCTAAATCCCACAGAGGATTTCATCATGTTGCTTGGGAATTCTACTTCCTTCCCAGAGATTCTGGAGGACTTGGGTTGCTCTCCACTCAATGACAAGGGGATACTTTATGTGTTAAATGGATTATCTGTGCCCTTACTGGGGATGAGGCCTAAAAATTTCTTCTCAAGCATTGTATTCAATCAGACTTTCTTATTCATAGACTTGCTTGGAAGGGGATTTGATTTTAAACCCTTATGGTCATGGAGGAGCCAATCCAAATTGTTGAGACTTTTGTGGCCAAAAGTATTTGGCGAGCTTAGGAGGCTATCAAGCCCTGGCTCCATTGGGTTGGCTCTGGTTTTTGTGATGGGCTTTCACTCAACTAGCAGAATATTTGGTGTTCGCTTGCTTTTTCTTACAATGGTCAACCATTGGCTAAGTCGCTTTGGCTTATGGTGCTCAGATTCCACAAGAAGGGTATCCAAATCTACAATAGTTATTTCATAGAACCACAATGAGTATCATGCAGTGGGAAGATTTTTGTGCCCTGTACAGGCTTAGCTTCGTAACTAGGACTGTGCTACTTATGATGGTCTGGTGAATGCTATTCCTACAAAGATGTTTCATAAGGTTGGAATTCATGGGATCAAACCCTGGTGGAAAGACTGGAAGTGGTATCTGGACACCCCTTTCAAGAATTACAAGCCTCGGCTTGGTTATAGGTGGCTTTCACCACACTTTCCTATGACTCAAAGTTTGAACTAGAGGTGACTTCTTCAATCTCCTGCTCATGTTTGGCATAAAATATTTGCTGCCACTTGGTTTGCAAGTGTTGAGCCAAAACTTTGCCACTTTTCTTGGTGTATTTTTTCCAAGGCTTGCTTGTGGGTTCTCAGCTTGTTCACCTACGGGTCCAAAACCCTCGTTGCCCTTTTTCTAGGCAAGCTGAGACTTTTAGCCATCTTTTCTGGTTTTTCCCCAGAGCTTAGTATCTTTGAACTTGGATTCATGACTTCTTTTGGCCCTTTAGGTTAGAGCCTTTCTTCTGGCATATGGTTTTGCTGGGAGATTTGCCCAAAATTCTTGCTAAATTTACCCAGCTTTGGCACACTTTTAGGGTGGAAATTCTCTTCAATGTCTGGAAAGACATAAATGCCTGCATATTTGCTCATTCTCAAATAGATATTAATGTTTCTTTATATGCTAAATCTATTATTTTTTCTAGCACACTCTTATAGATTCAGGTGCAAGCTAATAAAGTTGCACTTGAGGTTCCTCAGCTACAAGTGCTGCTAAATCATTGGGGAAATGCCCCATGTAGTGTTGCTCGGGTGCCCACTTTTCCCACCTCTTCCCCCAGTTGGTCACCTTCTTGGGGTTGGTAGTAGAGTGGTTCTGTGTGTCCCCACTTCTAACCTCCTCTTTGTTGGGATTCTTTCCCTCCTCAGTGAATCCACTCTCCTTTGTCGCGGGCTAGCCAGGGGTGGCCTTCTGGTAGTGGTTCAAGGAGCAGTAGTAGTGGTTCCAGGTGGCCCTTTGATGAGCCTCCTACTTCTAGCTTTGGTTGACAGACACTGGTAAAAAAATTTTGCATCTGGCACTTGCAATCTCGCCCTGGCGTGAGGATAAAGATAAAGAGAAGGAAAAAGATGCTGACAATGGTTGGGGTTCTCCTCCTGACATCACTCCAGACCCCACTGATGTATGGGGGAAGAACATGGAGGACAGAGACCCCCTGGCTCTCTTGGCACTACTTTGGCCGCTTAATGACCCTCTTTTTATATGTTTTGTAATCATGGACTTTCGGCTTGACCCATATGATTGGTTAATTTTTTGGGTTTTTCTGGGTGCTACCCATATGACTCGTGTGGTGTGCTTTCTTACCACCCATCTTTTTTTGTGAACATGTAACTGTAATATCTTTATTTTAATATATATTGTTTCCTATTCATAAAAAAAAATTGTTTGGCATGTAAAATAATTGTATAACAGATAGACAACTTTAGTTTGTATAGTAATGGTGATTAAACACTAACTTAAAATACGACATTCACTTACAAGTATCAAAGCAATTTTACTATATAAGATTTTTAAATGAAGTATAAAACAAGGAATAAAAATTTAGAAATCATTTTTCCATATCATTAGATGTCAAATTAAAACAAAAGTATTTTGATAAAACAAAAAATATTTATAAAATTTGTCATTTGAACACTATATTTTTTATTTTTTTATTTGTATTTGATTAGCAATAACTATCAACTTAACTAACCAAGCATTTTAATCTAAATTTGAAGTGTTAATTACAAAAATTCTTCATTCACCATGATGATAACATATCAATGCCACCACTTATATGCTTACACTAAAAAGTGCCAAGTTCCTAAGGATAGGGTGATTCCTATACCTGGACCTAAACCTCGAGGGTTCATGGTGACCCTATCTATGTATCCCCTCATAGGAATTAGAGGTTTCATAGTTTTCCCCACAATGTTAGAGGGAGTTCATTCTCTCCTCTTGCATGAGATCTCTAATCCTCCTTTTAATCCATGTCTATTAATTAAGTACATGTAAGCTATCAACTTAGCCAATTATAATATAATAATAATAACTTTTCCATCAAGTACTAGGTCCATACCAAACATTACCAAGCATTAGTTTACAAACATTTACAATATTCATAAGAGGAATAACATATAATAATCTCAAAGATCATACACAAAGATTGTCACGAGCATACCTCCATACACACAAGTTGACTAGTTCATACACATCCCAAGTACAAGAATGACTAGATCATGTACTAATCAAATGTACAATGGTGATTAGCTCATATGTACATCACAAGTATAGTTGTGATTGTCTCATAAACATAACACAATTACATTAGTGACTAGCTCCAACATTCATCACAAATACATAGTGACTAGCTCCAACATAACACAAGTACAATAGCACCTAGCTCATATATACATCAAAAGTACAATAGTGATTAGCACATACATATATCACAATTACAATAGTGACAAACTCCAACATATATCAGAATTACACAGTAACAAGCTCTAGGATACATCATAAATACATAGTGAATGGCTAACACCTCACAATGGTAACACACAAATGTCCATAAGGCATCCTAGATAGAAAAGAATGTTGATGCACTACACATTGCACCATGGGTATCACGCTTTCTTGCAGTTTTCTACACCATCAAATAATTAGGAAGAGGATTTGGTGCATCCCATACTACATTGTGAGTCTATCCTCAACCAAACAAGGCCAAGTATATATACAGTCTAACAACTAGGAAGGGGATTTGGTGCATCCCATACTACATCATAGGTTAATCCACCATCCCAAATATTATCCACAAGTAGTGAACCTACCATAGCTTGGTGGATTTTGACTTCTATCACCTATAGGCCACCAATGACAAGTTTTTCCACTTGGGAAGAAGTAGCTCCCAATATATACCACCTTGTGACCTTAGTGCTATTGTTAGTTATATTCTTCATGATCCTTGACAATACTTGGTATTGGTCACTTAAATTCCCTTAGTGATAACCAATGAACCCCCTTGATACAATGGTTAGCCCTAGATTATCGTTACCTATATAGATGGGTTCATACCTATGCAACCGTTATCATATCATAACTAGGGTATCCCATAGTAACCTTCACCTCCATTAACCAAGTGAATACTGGCTAGTCCCTAACAATAGATTAGACATCATTCATTGGCATGGTCAAATGAATGCTTGTCATTGCTCAAATATCCCATAATTTCATAATTGGGTGAATCATACATAATATGAAACATAGTCACAATCAAAAGATACATGATCCTATACATAGAAACCTCTAGATATGGAGTTGAAATACACAAACACATGAGAGATACACGAAACCAACATGAGATGACCATTACCCAACATATATAAATACTGACTATATAATAGAAAAATACCTTACTTCATTTTGTTTACTATATAGAAGAATATTATGTATTAAATAAAAGTTATTAGGTTTTCTTTACTTGATCATACCCATCTAGTATCCATTTTAGCCTCAAACTTAAGTTTATAGAGGAGGAGAGGTCAAACCAATTAGGAACAACCCCATACACTGGAGTTATCACCTCTAAACCCTCCCCCTTTGGACTTGAGGTCACAGGGACATCCTTTTCCCAAGGACTACCTACACACCCACTTCTAAACGGATCAATGTCAGATGTAGTTCTCCTAACAAGGTCTCTCAAAGGACCTACACACAAGTTCCCATGACCAAGGTTTTGTTTCCCTTCAATTAATAATAGTTAACATCAGTTAGGAAAACATAAATAAGTATATAATTTAACAACCCATACTATATAACACTTCCTTTTAAGGATATCAAGGCCTTGAATTAAACTCAACCCATTATTATTCATAAACCAACTTGAAAGTTCTTTGTTTCATCTTATCAATATAGGGGATAGATTTATTATTCAACATAAAATTACCTTAGTTCACATAACTCCATAGGATAGCAATTCCTTTTCAAATTTACATATTATATTTCATATTGTGGTTCTTATACTCAAGGGGTCAATAAATATCTTTGAAGGACAACCAAGAGTATTATAAGCTTGTTTTAAGTTATAATCATTGCCTAAATCCTAATTATGAAGGTCTCCAACACTATATCCAGTGGACCAATATACAAAATTATAAATATAATCCCATTAATAATATTACTAATAATATTCTTGATCTTCTAAATTCCTTTACCTTATGTTGCTTCCTATATTCTTGTAATAGTCTAGTCAATTGACTAGATAGTTTATTCATACTTGACATTCAGTCTAAACCTGACCTTAATGACTATTAGTAAGGTATCAAGAGATGCTACATAGGATTTATCTCATAACTTGATATAAACCACATTTTCAAATTAATGATTTTTTCCTTCCATTTTGTATACAAATATATTGTAATTCATTATGGTATAATAATAATCTCAATATCAAGGTTCTCGTATCTAAGAGATTCATAGATATCATGTAGCTTTATAAAAAATTTACCGTGAAAGCAACTAAGTTCCAAAGATCTTATTTATTATATATGATTTGTTGTTCTTATTATAAGGTTATCTTGCAGCAAAATATTTTGTCTAAGATTCTTTTGCATTTTACAGTTACCTATCAAGGATATTGTTCAACCTTTGGTACCTAGAAGAGAATTTATAATATAGGGTTTTATATAAGACTAGAACATGATTTGGTGATCTTAGATATCACAAGGGTATTGGTTCTTAAGATCTTCATGGTTAATATATTATAGTAATGAGAAACCCTTTGAACACTCATGTATAAGGATAACCTTGGAGAATAAATATCACAATTAAGGTAAGTTGGCTAACAATAAATTCTCAAAATCTATCCACAATACATTATTCTATTAATATGTCCAAGGTTCATAATGACATAAATCTCAATTAGAACGCATATGCCTCCCGAAACCCATACACACATTATTCAAAATTTTAAGGAAATAACACAATAGTTATAAACTTGCTCTAAGTAGAGTCAATACACAAGTCAACTCTAGATGGTTGACAACACTATATCCATCAGATTAACATCTAAAGATATACTTTCAATAATATATTATTATTATTTTCTTTACCTTTTGCTGAAACCCTATACTTCCAAAATAGTCTAATTCACAAAATATAATATTCACTCTTGCAACATATAACTAAATATAACCTTATTGGTAAGCAATAATATACCAAAATATGTTATATAGTATGATTACAAATACTTTTTGTTAAATCATTCTCAACAACACCATCAAATTATATGACAATTGTCCTCTGTTTGATAGGTACTCGTATCCTTACCCCTAAATATAAAGCAGGTTACCAAGAGTGTCAATTTGTAACATTAAGAATTTGTTCAATGTAGTATGGTTCTAGTGACACATTCATAAATTAAGGATCCTATCGTATTTCTAATTTACCTTAAGAGAACTAGATACATGTTTATTTTCAAATTTATTTTATCAACTTCCATTTAGGTCCCATTAATATAGTCATGTTGATCACAATGTGGCTTACAACTCATATCACAATGTCCCTTAAACCGACATTAGTGATATTTCAAATTAATCAAGCTTATTGATCATTAAGGAATGTCAATGTGAATGCCTACATTTTAAGTTCATGTTGATCCATATGAGAGGAGGATTCTTAATACCCTTATTATGCCATCATGCAAAGTAACATGAACATGATCTAGTCCCCTCAAGCAATATAAGCTACCCAAAATACAAAATGCAAAGTAAAAGATATGGACAAAGCAATGGTATTGTGTAACAAAATTCCTTACATAAGATAAAGCATGTCTTGACACATGAATGGTTCGACAAAACCATAATAAATATGAAAAATGCATAGATCATGGGAATGGAACCTCCCATTTCTCACATAAGCTCAAATCAACTGTATCAAATTTATTTTAGTTGTGAGAATTGATATATCAAAAATAAATTCTATTTCAAGGTAGTAATACAGAAGAAGTGTACTCAAATGTAAGGGATGAAATTGATGAAATTCTAAAGTAGACATTGAAATCTACCTTATTATGTAGTATGACACTACTTCCATTTCCTCACCCCATGTTGTCTCTACCACTATCTCCCATTTTACGGTACCTTTGCATCTAAAATTCCTCCATCCTTTATGCTTTGGTGGACATCCATACCCCTTTCTCTCCACCAAAAACCTTCTTTCTTCTTTTCCTAGAGCTCATGTAGAGATGGCTTCATTTAACATAGGCAAGGAGGATGCTATCAATATTTTTGGAGTCTAAATTTTATGCCATCAGATACCTGGTGATGAGGACGTGATACACTTGTAGGTCATGTAAACACTATGCCCAATCTACCAGTTGTATTTTCTTGGAATTTTCTAAAACATTCTCAAAAAATCTATTTTGACCCTCTTCTCTCACATTTTCCCTCTTCTATCTATGCCCCACGATGTCTCCACACCTTTCTTTGTATCGTACTCTTCCCTTCCTATGTAATTTACTCCTTTTCACATTTTCTTCTCTGCTCTTCTCTTCCAATTCTCCCTGCACTTTTTCACTCATTTCCTCCATTCTAGACTTCAATAATAAACTAAGGGGGGTCATGACAATTTTAAAATATGCTCTACCCTCCTTTTTTTCTTCTCTCATATTTTTATTTCTAGAAACCTATGAATATCTATAGAGATGAGTAGCAAATAAGGAAGGGACACTAGATTCTACCAGTCACTTAGCGTTGATGGATTTCCATACCATCACATGGTTCCTACACTTGCACCATCCCTCTTCATTCATTTTCTTCTTAAGCACCAAAAGTTTGCAATTAATGTGCCTTCTTTTTCAAGTAGAAGTTGGAAAAAATGGTGAGGAGGCCATGCCTTATTAGTGGCATGACACCTCCTTTACCCTTGGTCAACATTGCCTCCATATGCACATGATCTCTTGTGACAGATAAATTTTGAGAACATCCCCAACAAATGGAAGAATTTATGTACCATTTTGGTTTTGTATCATTACAAGAAATAATACAAGGAAATTAGCTAGCAATTAAAATAGGAGCAAGTAAGATAAACATATACTTATTCATCATCTTAATTACACAACTTACTAATACAATCTTACTACATTAACCAATAAAAAATTACTACCAATATGAATTTCACATACCTTAAATGTTTCACATTTCAAGATGGCTCCATGTACAAAATGGTCCAAGCAAATGCTATCCACCCCTCCAAGTGGATTAAGTCGCTCGTGGTGAGAGAGAGTTGTCATTTAAACCCATAAGAAGTGCATAAAATATCTCCTTAGTAACCAATTCTCAAGGTGCACCTACCATTGGTAGACTTAAGATACCGTTCTACCTCAATTATAAGGTTACGAAGTGAGTTATATGTTACCTACTTGATCTTGTTAGGAAAATCTCTTCCATGTAGTCCATCAGACGACTAAGAAACCAAGGATATCCATCACTAGCATAAAATGCTCCTTGACTATTATCGATCTTGAGCATAGTACTATCCCTAGACACTTCAATCTCTGGAAGACAATATATATAACATTTGCTACTTAAATGAGCTTGTATACCCTTGATGAACATTTTATGGTTTTAATTCTTTTATATTTTGATGCTTTGATGCTTTGATGAACCTTGCTTTGATGCTATTAGGGTTTGATACTTTGAACCTTTGATGCAAAATAAAGTACCTTTAATCTTATTTATTCTTTGATGCCTTGTTGAACTGATACTATGCCTTGATCCCTTGATTACTTTAAAAAACCTTGAAGCTTTGATACCTTAAAGCCTTGAAGAAAACCACAAGAAAATTCACTACAACACCCTACTATCACCATTGACATCCTTGAAGTAGCATGAAATACCTTGAGGAAAACATAAACAAGAGAAATTGTACTTGGAGATCGATGATTTGAGATTCATGGTGAACAAGAGGAACTCATTGCAACCTTGAAGCAAGCATGACCAAGAGAAAAATGGAAAACCTCTCCTTTGGAAATTAACAAGCATCATCCAACCCCATCAATTACAGTGAACAACACCATGACAATTAACTGACTGTGCAATCATTATGACACCTTTCAATGTACAATCAATCTATCAACCTTTGAAATCAATGACAAACTCCATTCAATAGAATGTAGATATTGATCCTAAATTTGATGTGGAACAAAGCTTGTGGATGGATCTTCAATACTATATCAACAACATTAGGTGAACAACATGCTTGATGCACTATGTATTTGACATGATGATGGATCTTGAATTGCTGCAACAAATAATTAAGGAATTTTCATTTGAATGTTTTAAAGATGCTCTTGAACATGTCATTGAATACTCTTGTGAATTCTTGTAATCACAAACTTCCTATTAGGAATGCTCTCTTGAAAGTATTAGGTGAAAATGAGTGAAATAACCTTATATTTATACTTATTTATGCCAAATTTCCCAAAATTACAACACCACAAGCCGACATCATATCTAGGAGAATAAAATCTCACTAAGAATTTGAATTTAATTTAAGTTTAAGCCACAAGGGACTCATACACCACTCACATAGGATTCATGTGCCAAAATTTGCATATGAGTCCCATTAGGCTAAGATTTGGGACACATTTTTCAAGAAATGCTTAGATTGATTTGAAATTCGGATTGAGGCCCCAAAACTTAGGTGGGACTCATATGCCCAAGGTGGCGTATGAGTCCCATATCACTAAATCTAGCCCATATAATCCACAAACAAATGAATTATGATTGGATGTTGGTTGATGTCTGGATTATCCTTGGAATATGCATTAATCAATTCTTGTGGATTCAAAATAGGAGCAAATGAGGCATAAATAATCCCTATTTATTAATGAAACCGTGTACATTAGTGTGAACGTGTAGAGGTATTGATGCAAAGGCATCAAAATCCCTATAGAAAGAATGGTTGTTATGTCTTGGTTTTAGGTTGATAGGGTGTTTTCTGAGTCAAATAAGGTCATAAAAGACCATTTTGGATCATTTGGATCCATTTTGGTGTGTTTAGGGTCTTTTGGTTAAAAGTTGTAGAAGTTGCTAAAATGTTGTCAAGCAATATTGTCAAAAAGTGTCATTTAGGTGTTTTATTGAGAAACCTAATCAAGAAGAGGTGAAAAATAGTTTTAATGGATTGGAAATTTATATAAGCACATTCCAAACTCGAGTTCAAGGTTGGAGAGGTGAAATTTTGGAGTTTGATGAATGAAAACCTCAATTTTGCGTGCATTTTTTGAGTCTTACATTGTTTTCAGGATGAAGTTGTGCATTTTACAGCCTGGTACAACCTCATATCAAGGAATATTTAATATATGGATGAAAATATATATTTTTATAGTTTACAATTACTTTTGTTTCATTAAATTTCATTGAGTTTTGTGTGAGATATGGAAATTTTGGTGAAGGCTTCCCTATTCTAACAATGTTTTCCAAAATTTGTAGTCTGAAAACATGCTATTACAGCCATGTACAATACAATATTGGGATGAAACCAATTGGAATGGATGAATATATGTTTCTAGCTCTCAATTATTGTTTTTTGGATCATTTTCATGGAGATTTGAATAAGTTATGACCTTTTTTGTGAGGACAGGTCTGAACCGTAACTAGGGTTCCCAATTTTGAGACAAATGACATAAATTTATTTTCCACCATTTTATCTTGATGAAAATTGGATGAAAAATCTATAATTATGTTATATTAAATCCCACCAAAGTGATTGGCTTCATTATTATTTTTGTGAAATTTATTAATGACTGTTCCTTTCATTTCATAGTGGGACAAGCAAAATGTGCTCAATGTTGACTTGAATGGCTTGAAATTTTGAGATCATAAGGGTGCTAGAATGCCTAAGTTGTGTGAATGCATGAGAAGGGGGGGTATTTATAGAAGAAATTGAATTTTCTAGGGAAGTCAACAGTTAGGATTGAGTCAGCATGGCCAAGATGGAGGGATATGGTGAGTTGAGGACTCACAAGCCCTCACATCTTGCCATGTGGAGGATGAAGTGCCCAAAGGACATGGTGAGATGGAAAGGGTACAAATGATGAAGGTACTTACAAGTACCTTGGCATGTGACTGATGTGACCTGTCAATGATCACATGGGAAAGAGGAAGAGCTTTGGAAGAATAAAAGTGAATTTTAAATTCACATGAGTGGGGATATCTTAAGGATAAGACAAGGTTCCTAAAAAGGAAGCTGAGAAGTACCTTGGATAAGACAAGGTGCTTATAATAGAAGGTTCATAACCCATGTTACTGATGTGACCTCTCAATGGTCGCATGGAGAAGAGAACTTTGGAGGACTAAAAGTGAATTTTAAATTCACATGGGGAAGACAAAAAGGAATTAAAAATTCATAGGGGATGAGAGAGAGTTGACTAAGATGCTGATTGGAATAAATCATCAATTATTAGAAGACAGTTAGTGGCTAATGAAGATTAGGAGCCAGCTGGCTCGCACTCACAAAAGGATATGAATATCACAGTAAAAATTTTCCTGGGAATTGGACATTCTGACAGGTGACTAATATCTCTCTGTGGACGTTCATTTTACTTGTCAAACCAGGGGATGTAGACTTTAAATGGCACAACAAAATATATGCACTAGGAATTTGTTTTGGTCAAATCTTAGCAAAAACACATACTGGAAAGAAATTCTATCTAAGCCACAGAATGGTAATGCAGAATTCTTTAACTCAACTATGCTTGATTAAAACAGAAATCGTAACAACTACGACTAAGGCACAAACCATGAACTGGCCTTATGCTGTAGGAACAGTCACAGGGATGGACTCTCTATGCTGCAGGAGTAGTATAAGACTGAGTTTGTATAAAAACTTCAAAGATGAAAGCTAACTGTATATCAGTAGAAAAGAACATCTAACTAATTAACTACAGATACTTACTAAGTGGCCCCCCTTAGCAAGCATCTACTGATTACATAGATGCTGAACTCAGAACTTCATCGATCTTTATTCATGAAAACAGAATGAGATACATTGTTTTGTTGATGTGAAAACTAACAGCAAACTTTGTTTCTGGTCAAACAGATTCTGTCTTTCATTATCATACTGATGATATCTGCTACTATATTTCTATCTTACCTTTAAAATCATCTATTACTCATTATATTCCTTCTCTACCTTCTCGCGGAGGAGGAGTATCTTATTTTTAAATCAGAAGAACAACTAACTAACTAACTAAAGTGTATCCCTAAATCAAGGAACAAACTTCATAAATGAATTTATGTGTTCAACCCGATTCAGAGAGAATCTAGCGCTCCACTCTTTCCAGATTGACTTATCATTAAAAATATTTCCCAATCGGTTTCGGTCAAAGAGTCTTCGCTGGAGCTTCCTCAAAGTCGTGCAAGAAATGGACTTTACTGCAAGGCCAAGATCGGCTGCGCTTGACTCGATCATTCTTCAACATGCGAAACAAAAGGTAACAGATGCGCAAGAAAAGGCATATGGCACACACACAATATCTATTCATTAATCACACATTTTAAATCTACTTCACCATTCAAAAACTGTATACAATATACTAGCCATTTTCGGGAGTCAACAGGGCAATAAATGCAATCAAGTCAACACAATAGGCTGCAGGAATATAAAAGTGTCTTGCTACAGGATATCCCCACAAAAGGTTTCAACAAAGTTTAAACAGCCGTGAAATAGCAAAAATAAAGTCATTTAAAAGTTTATCATAACATCAAATAATGAGCATATTTTAGGCTCATCACCAATTTGAAAAATTTGGAGGATGTGACACATCCTAATCAAGGATTAGACATGTACACATCCCTAATGATGGGATTAAGAGGTGGATTAAGATTAAGAAATAGGTGATGGAGGACGTGACATGCGAGGAATTAAATAAATGATTTGTTTATTTAATTCTTTGAGGAAAAGGGGGATAAAGGGTAAGGTATTTAATTATTTAACTAGATACCTTAGGGATTTATAGGACTTTAGGGGTATTAATTAAATAATAACTTGATATTACTTAATTAATATAGATGAAAGGATATTTAGATGAATTTATGGATAAATTTGGACTAATGCAAGTGTCCAAATTTGGATGTCTACAACTATAACTATATAAGGTGTTCTTAGAATTTTTTTGTAACTCTCCCCTACCTAGATTAGTGTAGGAAGTTGTTTTTGTTCACCCATCTTCCTTTCATTGGGAACTAACCTTTTTGAAGTCTATCAAGCAGTTAATGCATCCTTCTATCAACATCAATCAAATTGTAGTGTGGTATCTCTTCTTCAAGGGTTTGCACATCAATATAACATTATCATTTGTCATTTATGAATTTCAGTCAATTATTTTGTTTTGGCCTCTACCTGATGTAGGGTATACCTAAGTCTTGATCATCATCATTTATTGTGTGTGTAGGTAGAAATGCCAAAATGGGGTTTGAATTAGGAAAGACCTTATACAACACAATATTGTCCCCTCTTTTCATGTGTGTTGGTCAAGTCTAGAGGTTTTAGGAGGTAGTAGTTTCAAAAAATAGAGTAGAATCTATAACATCTCAAAATTTCTAGATCCAAAAAAAGAGGAGCCCAATCTGAGACACACCATGCCCTAGACTAGCCATTTTAGCTTCAAATTTGTAGTACAACTTGATCACTATAGCCATTTCTCAAATTAAGGTAAATTTTGTGACTTTTAGTTTTTGTCTATGCGATAAATTATATTTTTAGATCTAGGGTTATATGTCAAATAGTCTTGTTAGGTCACACATAGAATTTATCATCCTCACAACTCAATACAACATAAACCTTGGGAGGTTGGCTCTCCCTTGTTGTAGAAAGTCAATCATCAAACACTAGTTGGTTTATGTTTCTATGTTGAGTCAAAGTGAAAAGGAGATAATCCTAGTTAACCTGATTGGATCTCAGATCACTTTCCTACTCAATTTAGTTATAATAGACTATTTTGGTAATGATGCCTTATGGAGTTTTTTACCATAAAGTGTTTTAGCCATGTATATCTTGTGTATTGTGTAAAATATATGCTTGTATGATTCTCATGTTATTTGTTTATATTTTGTTTATAGTGATTAGTATTCTAAGATCCTAATCTCTAAAAAAACACACATTTAATATTCATCATAAATGAAAACCTAAAACCATCAATCAACATATGGATACAAAATTTTTATACCATTCTCTTATTTAAAACTATAGACAATGAATATTTTCTTACACCATAACTTTCATAACAAAAAAGAGTTTATTTTATAGAAGTGTAAAATAATAAAAATAAAAACTAAAGTTAACTCTTACTATGCATCTAGGTAAGTGCATCAAAATGAGGGGAAAAAAGGGTGTAAAGTGGAAATTTTTTAAATCAAATAAACTTGAACTTAAACAAGTAATTTAAGATTTGTACATTCAAAATTTGGGGTATGTGTAGGATCATGATGGGCCAAAAAGTGGCGATATGATGGGTATGTGTAGGGTTTGTGGCTAATGACTTTTTTTTATGCAAAATTAATGAAACAAAAATGGTTTTTAAAGGAGATTCTTAGCTTTCCACCAATATAAAATATTCTTTACTTTGAATTTAATAAATAATTATTATTCATTTTCTATTTGAATTATGACTAAAGTCTTGATTGATAAGATGATTGAAAAATATCTATAGCTTTCAAACAATATCACATTGTTTGAATCCGAAACATGCAACACATTATATGCTTTGCATACTATAGGATTAAAAAAATGAATTTCATGAAGTTTTGACCAAGTTAAGGTGGTTAGACATATGAGTTTTTATATTTTTTAAAAGTTTTCAATAAAAAATTCATAATTATTTATTTACTTGGGAAAAAATTACAAAAAGATATGCATCACATCGAGACATGAGTCCTCTACTTATATTTAAAATATTACAAAATAATATTATCATTTTATTGTGGTTAAGGTGGTTATACATAAACCTACTTATTTTTTCCCTGAAATTTAAGTACTACATTGAAATTTCAAAATTTCACGAAATAGATTTTGTTTTTTAAATAAACCTAGTAGTTTACAAACTACATTCAATTTTCTATAGATTCTATTCTTACATATTTTTGAAATAATATAGATAACTTATTCAAATTTTTACATCAAGTTGCCTAACTCTAATTTCTTTGAATTTTTCACCACTTAAGGGCTTGTTTTTCAATGATGAACCTGCACATACCCTTTGAAGATATGATAAGAATGTGAATTTTACTACTTTGAATCTAATTTCTAAATTACTAAATATTTTTAAAAATGGTTAAGGTTAAAATGGTCAAATGATAAGTACACAATTTTATTTTGTTTTTATCACTAAAATATAGCATAGGACCTAGTGTGTGCCCTCCATTTTTGGTTGTGTTAGGTATTTTTTAAAAGTAGTTGGTAGAATTATACTCAATAGTGAGTACTACAACTTGTGCAGTTTCAAACAATTTTTCAAAGTGGGGTGTTTCCTTAAAACTACATAACTTACAAAAAAATAATTGAAAATGTAATGGTTTCGAATGTGTGTACAATGGACTATACAAAAAAGTAGCATAATTTTTTAAAATTTCAAATAAGTAGATCAAAAGTTATTAAAAATACATATGTAGTTGAGGATAATGAAGAAAGTATTCAAAGAAAAAAAATACTTTTATATAATTATTGCTTGAGTAGTATCATTAGGGACACTCATGCATATTTTTGTCTTCTTTATCTCGATCTTATCCTCATTTTAGAGGAGGTTCTTTATTTTTGGCACTATAATAGTCATCTTTTGATAATTTTCTATAGCTTCTTTGTACTTCAATAGTGTCATTCATGTTCATGTTCCTTTTGGGACATTGTTTTTGGATGCTTCTTATTCCTTCATTCATATTTCTCTTTTTTGGAGATGAGTTTTTCCCTTGAGGTTTTCTCCTTTTTATCTAGTTGTGAGAAATATTTTTTTGTACATGGGTATCTTGTCAGGCCTTAGTTTCCAAGACCCATCCTTTGCATTTATGCATTCACATTTAGAGGTTTTAGATACTCCCTTAATTTCACATAAGGGGGAGCATTAGATTAATATGGTACTTAAGCTTACTTAGATCATTCTCTTTTTTTCTCAAGTCATAGGACGAGGACACATATTATGATCTTATCTTATCCTCACATAGGTTTTTATAGGGTTACTTTTTTACTTTTATAAGGATTCATTGTATTATTACTCACTGTATAGGAGTGAATTTGCACCCCTCTTGCAAATTACCCTTTTACATCCTCCACCTTAGAAAATCAAATATAACTATGTAAATCCATGTCCTCATTCCATACCCCATCCACTTGGCACCTTTTTTTAGTGTAGGTGGGGGAATTTTTTGTCGGGGACGCATGTGCGATGCATGGATGTCTATGCAGTGCACTGTCACCTTGACAGATTCTTGCCTCTAGAATCTATAGATATGTTATGTTATCCATTGGTGACAAAGAGTAACACCTCTATGCCTTCCAACCAACCTAAGAATGAATCTTTCCTTCCTAAATATTATTCAAATGCATATCTCTCATCCTGATTCATGTTTCTTCACAATTTCACATGCTAGTTTAATCTTGCTTGACAATTCTTGAACTCCTATACATCTTCTTTACTTCTTGCTGCACTTTTTCCACCATTGGAGTTGTGAATTGGTGTCCTATGGGACTACATCTTTATTGTTGTGGAAATGTAGACCTTACCAAGCTTGCATCCTCCTCTACGTGCTTGAGGGCACCTTGATTGAGAGAGGTGATATTATTTCATTTCTCCATTTCTATAATGTTGTCACTTGATTTACGTAGCATAGTTTTATTGCTATTGTTTAGTATCTTTTCCATTACTTTATTTATCATATTTTCTATCTCATGGCTATTTTGGATATTCATGGAGGTGGAAACACCAAATTGAGGGTTTAACTATGAAAAATCCCTATACAACCCCAACATTTCTCCTCTCTTGGATGTGTGTAGGTACACATTTGTGTGGAGCTGGATGGTGAACTAGACTCCTCATGAGTTAATCTTCATCACCTTTGCTTTTTGCCACTTCTACATCATCTTTCTAGTTACTTTAGTCATTCTACTTTTTTTTTTTACTTTAGTTAGTACTTTAGACCTCAATCACTAAGTCGTTAGTAGGACTCTTGTACCTTTTTTGAAATTTTGGACTTTCTAGCCATATGGATGCCAACGCCCTAAAGAGACACCAGTGCGCTACGTTGTTGTCCCTGACCCACGCTATTGTCCTTGGCTAGAGAGCTATCTGAGGTATGATTTAGATTCCAAAAGTATACTTGTTTAGCCCCATTCAAACTCCCAGGTTAGTAGAGTGACAAAATCACTTGAGAGTGCTCTTCATTCTCTATCCTTGATCTTAAACAGTTATCCAATCTAAGGTAGACTAGGGCAGCCTTCTGCTCTTGGCTCTTTGTGAATTGAAGCCTCGGTGTGGTTGATCTCCCTCCTCTATTTTTAGTGAACCTGATGTGAACTATTTCGGATCTGTTTAGCAGTGTTGAAAGACCCTTTGCTCATATCCTAGGAGTGTTGTGGGTGTGAGTGTTGCGATGCGCCTAGCCTTGCAACCCAACCTATGATCCCTAGTGGCATAGTTAGAAGGTTTTATAAGCATCACAAAATGAAACAAACCCTTGGGGTCTCTATGAAGGTTCTATTAGTGTGCGAAGAAATGACCTCCTTTTTACATCGACCCATCCCATCTTCCCAACCTGCAAGTGGATCTCCTAACATAAATTTCACCTCGTAGAGAAACATCTCCCTTATACATCCCCACACAAATCAATATAAACACCATAATGGGTGTCCTCATTGACTATGGGTGTCCTCATTGACCCTATGTGTTAGGTGAATGTCATCACTAAGGAGATTATGTTGATTAACTTCGTACATAAAGATGGGTATGGAAAATATATGAGGACTATTTGTACACACAATGGGATTTATATACCTCCCTTCAGCTACATCACCATGTAAGTCTTAGTTGGACCTAGATCTGTAAATGTACTTTTTGACATCATCTCGGGGTTTGGGCTCTTTAGAGTGAAACTAGGTATTCCCTGATTGGTTGCTACGAATACAATTACCTTGATGGTTCATAAGTGTTTGATGTTTTCCCACGAGGGTATGGTGCATGTAGTCCATGAGACTGACTATAAGCCATTGATTGTGCATGGGAGATACCCACTGGATCACTTTTGTCCTACACCTTTTGGTTCACTTCATCCTAGGATGAAGTTATCTTGTACCAAACCTATGTGAGGTACAAGAATGGGGGGATAACATCTAAGGTGAGATACTCTCCTTCTCCCTATGCCATTTTACAAGGGATTGCCTCAAGACAAAGTGTGAAAATTTCGTGGATCGAAAAAGGGAAGAAGAGAAGTGTTCCCAGATCCCTTATTCTTCTTCTTTCCTTGTCCCACCCATTTTTTCCTCTCACCCTATAGTGGTGCCATTGTCATCTGCTCCTAGGAATTTTCTAGAGAACCTGATGGTTTCCGCTTGGCAAAAGACCAATCATCTGGCATTTGAACTTCTCGTCTTACCCATAGTGCCTTGATCCATTCAGTATGGTAAGGGGAAGGGTCACCATGGGAATCCTCTATGTCTCAGTCTCTGCAACATTCTACTACTCCTACCTCTAAGGTAGTGAATAGGAAGATGCCCGTCACTAAGGTGTTAGAGTTGAATCCCCCCATCATTTTTCCTACATCCTTTTAGCCTCTCCCTCTTGTTCCCATCTAGGAGTCCATCCCTCTATCAGAAATGGCTATGATGGATACTTCAATGGTCAAATAGGAATGTCTCGTTCTATCTTAGCTTCTGGCCTCTAGCTCCTAGAGTCACAGAAACCACCTTGTGTGGGAGCACAATATTTAGAGAAAAGCTTTGACTGTTGAGCAGGCCACCTTGCTGAGAAAGGAGGAGTTGGTAGTTTCTACTCCAACATCTTCTACTACATTCTCCTCTACCATCCACTCTACTTCAGTTTATTTAGCTTTAGTTCTACTCCTAACTCCCATCATGAGTGTAAATGATCCTTACTCAAAATGGTTGTAGGTGTCTATTACTCCTTCGGTTGAGTTGCCCCTTCTGAGTGTCCCAGCATTTTCAAAACTTGTGGACATGCCAAATACCTCGATGGTGTCCTCTATGGTTTTCTCCTCTTTTTTCGTGCCTTCTACTTTGTCCGTGGGGATCTTGCATCTTCTGAAAATGCAAACAATGGAGGATGACCCTACTAGTAGTGGGGACCATCAGAAGAAAGGCTTACCTTCTTTGGAGGGTGGTTCTACATTATCTTGTTTTGTCTTGGTGATGGAAGAAGTCACGATGTCCCTAGAGTTTTTCACTGCTCCCATGTCTCTTGGTGAGCCTAGAAGTGAATCTTAGGTGCCGCATCCATCGCTCATCGAGTTAACATATGCCACTTTAGTGAAGTGCATGTTTAATTCTATGGATGAGGTCTCGGCCCTATCAATGATTTTTTGTGAAGTTGTTGAAATTCACCCCACAAGAACTGAGTGGAGAAGACCTTGAGGGGCCTTCTTCCTTGGCCCTTGTTGTAGAAGGGTTGGAGGGTTCCCTCCTTGAAATTCCTCCCTTGTAGGCTCATCCCCCTTCTCTTTATGATGATCTAGATTGGGATAACGACGTGGTTGATGAGGACTAGGGGGCGTCTCTTCTTTATCTGTAGAGTAGACTACTTGTGTGTGTTTTTGTTCCCCCATGCTTGCGCTATGTGTTCATGGATGACCCTTGTCACTCTCGTAGGTGCTTGGATATATGAGTGATTATATGTTGTGAAACTCCTCTAGTTTTTACATCATTCTTCCTCTATTATGTATTGATTTTCAATAATTGGGGATGATGCAAAGTGTTGGGGGAATTTAGGCTTCCCTTCCATGTTGAACTATTTTTTTATTTTTATTTTTTCTTCTCGTACCTTTCTTCATATGGTCTAATATAGTATGGTTTTGATGACAGTTCATTTATATATTATTATACTTATTTAGCTATATTTATGAGCAGTTCTAATCTTGAAATATCATACCGCCCCTATGTCCCTTGTTCGTGCTGTTATTATTTCTCCTTGCATTTTTGTTGTCTTATCTTTTGTGCTTATTTCATGATGTTGTGGTGCTCATGTGTTGTCCCTCACGTGTGGGTATGTGCAGGATCATGATGGGCCAAAAAGTGGCAATATGATGGGTATGTGGTTGATGACTATTTTTTTACCCAAAATTGATGAAAGAAAAAGGGTTTTTAAAGGAGATTCTCACTTTCCACTAATATAAATTATGCTTTTCTTTGAATTTAATAAGTAATTATTATTCATTTTCTATTAAATTATGACTAAAGTCCCGATTGATAGGTGATTGAAAAACATCTATAGCTTTCAAATAGTATCACATTTTTTTGAATTTCCAAAACATGCATCACATTCTATGCTTCACATACTATAAGATTCCAAAAAGAAAAATTGAATTTCATGAAGTCTTGACTAAGTCAAGGTGGTGAGACATACGAGTTTTTTATATTTTTTACAAGTTGTAATAAAAAATTCATAATTAATTGTTTACTCTGAAAAAAATTAAAAAAATATGCATCACATTGGGATATGAGTCCACTACTTATATCTCAAATATTATAAAAAAATATTATCATTTTATTGGTGGTTAGGGTGGTCAGACAAACACCTACTTCTTATTTTTTCCCTAAAATTTAAGTACCCTGCGCATTGAAATTTCAAATTTTCACCAAATAGATTTTTTTTTTTTAAAGAAACCTAGTAGTTTAGAAGCTACATTCAATTTGTGATTCTTTCTTACATATTTTTGAAATAATATAGATAACTCATTCAATTTTTTACATCAAGTTGCCTAACTCGATTTTCTAATTTTTTTGCCATAAGGGCCTATTTTTTCATGATGATCTTGCACATACCCATGTGTGAAAAGATTACCACGGTTAAATATTGCTATGTTCTGTGGGCCACAAAATCACTTTTTCACTTGTGCCTTTCTCTCCTTAGGATGTCACATTCCTTTGTGTTTGACATGCACCATCCTAAGGGGGGCTATCACACCACTTTGGTTTTCATAAAACACATTTACTGGCCAACTAATCTTTTCTTGAAAACCCTTTCAAAATATTTTTTCAAAAATCATGTTCCTCACCAAGGACCCCTAGAGGAATATTTTTCCTTCATCATGGGTTCTTAAAGAAAGAATTTGAAAAATTTCCTTCGAAGGAGCACCTTCTCCTACGGGTGAAGTCCTAACCTTCTTCCTTTCAAATTCCTTGATGAAGTGAACATCTTTTAAAAGGATTCCTTGATGTTGAATTAATTTACAAATAATACTATCTCTCTTTTTCAAACTGAGCATCCCTTGAGTGGACCCCTCTTCTTTTGAAGGGTTTCTGAGGGACCCCTTTGAAAGCTCTTCAATTTTTGACTCTCTATGTGATTGTCTGCTTGCTTGTCTACCTGCATGGCTAATTTTTATTTTCTAACACGTTTTATTTTCAGATTAACATGCTGCTTTGTAGGTGTGCTTGTGAAGCTTCTTTATAGTCTGACTTTGCATAGGCCCCTCACATTGGGCTTCCTTTAAGAGAGAGTACCTGAGGGAACCTTCTTTATAGGTTTGAGGACCTATGAAGTGCTTGCATCATGTGGGATTTGTCAATCATTGGTTTGTGGGCCTTCTATGCACTTTGATTAACTATGTAGCTTTGAGGATTTGTAGATTCCTTTGTTCAATCCTTCTCAAGAGAGTACTTGTGTAGTTATTTTCCTGCCCCGTGCTTTCAATTTTTCCAGATTCATGTTTGCTTCCTCGACGGTTTAGGTATATGTTTCTAACCCTTTCGATCTACTTTACCAAGAATTTATTGAAAATCATGCTCACTAAAGTGGGGCAAAAATTTATAGGAGCGAATTCACACCTCTCTCACAAATTCCCCTTTTACATCCTCAACCTTAGAAAATCAAATTTGACTATGTGAATCCACATCCTCATTCCATACCCCATTCACTTGGTGCTTGTTTTTAGTGTTAGTGGGGGAATTTCTGTTAGGGATGCACACGTGATGCACGAACATCTGTGTAGTGTGCTACTATCCCTAATAGATTCCTGCCTCTAGAATCCACACAGATTTTATGTTCTCCATTGGCGATGAAGCATATTGCCTCTACGCCTTCTAGCTGACCTAAGAATGACTCTTTCCCTCCTAAATCTTCTTCAAATGCATATCTCCCATCTTGATTCATGCTTCTTCACGATTTCACATGTTGGTTTAATCTTTCTTGACAATTCTTGAGCTCCTACACATCTTCTTCACTTCTTATTGCACCTTTTCCACCATTGGAGCAGTAACTTGGTGTCCTGCAGGACTACTTCATTGTTGCGGCAATGCAGACCTTACCAAGCTTTCATCCTTCTCTAGGTGCTTGAGGGAAAGGTGATATTATTTCATTTCTCCATTTCCATAACATTGTCACTTGATTTACATAGCATAGTGTTATTGCTATTGTTTGGTATCTTTTCTATTGCTCACTTTATCATATTTCCTATCTCTCTATATGGCTGTCCGTGGAGGTGGAAACACCAAAGTGGGGGTTTGACTGCAACAAACCCCTATATAGCCATAAAAATTTTCCTCTCTTGGCTATTTGTAGGTACACGTTCATGCGGAGCTTGCTGGTGAACTAGCTCATCATGAGTTAATCTTCATCACCCTTGCTTTTTGTCACTTCTACATCATCTTTCTAGTCGTTTTAGTTATTATGTTAGTTATCATTTTAGTTAGTACTTTAAACCTTATTTGTTAGACCGTTAGTAGGTTTTTTGCGTCTTGTACTGTACTCTTGTACTTTTTGGCCATACAGACGCCAACGGCCCAAAGAGATGCCAATACATGACACTTATGTCCCTGACCCGTGCTACTATCCTTGGGTAGAGAGTTGTCTAAGGTATGGTTCAGGTTCCAAAACTCTGCTCATTTAGCCCCATTTAAACTCCCAGGTTAGCAGAGTGATAGAAGCACTTGAGGCGCTTTTCATTCTCTATCCTTGATCTTAAATACTTGTCAATTTTGAGGTATACTAAGAGCAACCTTGTACTCTCGACTCTCTATGACTTGGGCCTTGGTATGGTGAGTCCCCTCCTCTACACTCACATGTTATGTTGCACGTGTATTGATTCATGTTTTTGGATAAGATGGCTCTTGACCTTCATAACTTTCATTTCTCTCTTTATATGATAAGTGTTTGATTGTAAGTGATCCTTAGGAGATGTGGGGTTGAGGGACCAATTCCAATACTTATAATACAAATAATATAATTTAGTTGTTGATGTATGGAAAAAATGAAGTTAAATTTGATGTCACTCTTTATATAGTAATTCTTATCTTAATATTTCTGCTTATATTTATAACTTGAAAATTTCTTGTATTGATTTATTTTCTCTCCATTTGATAAATATATTTTTAAATAATCTTAAAATTTAAAGAGCACTAAAAACACAACTATTTTTATGGGGGCGTTGCCTTTTTCTTAACTATTTATCCAAAAGAAAAATTATCATCACATAAAATATTTTCTTTAGAACATCATCTTAATAAAAATTTAACTAAATTTTATTATTTTTTCTTGACAAAATAATCAAACTTATATTCTGTGTTGATGGGCTAATTATAGTAATAAATAAATATAAAATATAAAAAATAAATAAACTATTAAAAACATATGTTTTAATAATAATGGTACTAGGTATAGTGAATTCATTTTTTGTGTTGTTGTGCTTTCCATCAAGGTTCAAACCCCATTGAGGTGTAATTGTTGAGAATTTATATAGGGGATGAGGTCCCCCTTTTGTGACCTCACCGGTTCATATCTCTAGGTCAAAAGCGTTTACCCCTCATATATATATAGATATATATAGATATCCAAGAGCTACAATTGTATATCTTACAAAAATGTATTTTAATATTTAAAAAAAAATACTTATAAGAGTAGAAGTTGTTGAAACTTCAATTTTTTTGAATAATTTTTTCATTACTAAATTGGCCCCAAAGTGGTCCAAATATATACATTTCGAGTTGGAAAAGTTGTAGCCTATATATCTAAATTAGCTAGAATGAAACTAATTAGACCATATATTTGACCAAAATTATTTTTTAGCTGGAGAATTCATAAATTTACTTGTGTTGATAAGTTTGCTAAAATGTACCACAATTTTGCACTTTTTATCATAGACTTTTTTTAATCCAATATTAACCACTTAATGTTGATGAACAATCCCTAGATTTGTTGATTCTGTTTCTACTTCGGATCATGTGGAGACTTTAATATGGAAGGATGAATTAGACAAATGTATTCTCTACATACATTGGACAATTAAAATTTACTCTTGGTTTTATGTATGTAAAAATTTATGGACTTTTCATCCCAATAACAAGTTTGGCATATGTGGAACCTCCATTCCTAATGTTGAATGTGTTCTCATAAGACTTGAAAAAACCATGATGACAACTGAATATTTTCATATTTTAATATTTTTGCTAGTTGATCCTTTGTCAAATGTTGCCCTCAGTAAATATTTGCCCTCGATGATAATTTGATTGAATACAAATTTTTTTAAGCCTAAGGAAAAAATACAATTACTTCTAAATAATTCATTGTTAAGTCATTAACATACCCTTTGGTGACATTTGACATGTTTGCAATGCAAAACTATGCCCTCTTTATTAGATTAGATGGATTGAGGGGTAGAATAATTTGTGCTTAAGCATACAACAAACTTTATTTAAATTTATGGGAGGAAACTAACATGTTTTGATAACTCTAGAGGCATATGACATCACCACCTTCTAACTTTGTCATCCTAGTATTGAGCTATAAGAGAGACCTTTTGCTCTCTCTCTACAACTTTGTGTTGTTACACTTTGTTGATAGAAGTAGACTATGGATAATCACCCTACCAAAGAAGCCCAAATTATAGTCCATCTTTACTGGCTAAAATTTAAGAAAATAATTTGTAAGGATCTTTTTATACTTTTAGATCCCATCAAACTCCTTAGATGATCAAGTGCATCAAAGAAGGGCTTCAACTCTTAGATGCATTTATTTTAATTACTTAGGCCTTTATTCATAAATATGAATAGGTTTTCAAACCCAAGAGCTAGCTCCTAAGAAATTTGTCTGGTCCTATGTGAAGTTTCACTCTCCCAAAGAGCTTTGTGTCAGAAACTTCTAAAGTCATAATTCCTGTAGAAATGATTAATGTGATTCACATGCTTCTTACTCATACCTAAATGTAGAGCTTGGGGTCACAATGTTCTAAGATGGTCCTACTCATCTCATTAACCTTTAGCTTCTTCTCAAGCACATAATACAGACACCCTTAGTTGACAAGATAGTGACAAGTTTTCTCACCTTAACTTTCTTATTTTTCTTCTCAAGGTTATTGATCAGCCTCGTCATGTTGAACAAGATAATGATGATGTCACTCTTATATACTAGGAGCCTATCATGGATGGTTAGGACTGTCCTAATGTGTGAACTAGCTCATACAACTGCATAATAGCTCTCTCTATTTATCAGCTTAATGTTTTTTCTACGTATATATCAATAAGACTATCTTACATAAACTATGAAGTATGATTATTTTCATCCACTTTATGTTTTTTAAGAATTATATAATTAATATAAATAGCACTGTTTGATTTACAAATTATATGTTTAAAATGTAAGTGGGTTTCTATGGTTATGCACCAAAGACAGCAAGTACAAATTTACGCTGAAATGTAATTCAGAGCAGAACGATACAGAAAGGCCACACAAATTTCAATCAAGAGGATAATAATTTTAAATTTGCACTGAAAAATATAATTATTTTGCAGTTTTGATCGTATTTTATTCTTGATCACCTTTTTTTTAAATTATAAGTATTTGGCAGCTTTGCTCGTGCTGTAATGCTCAAGTCGTCAACATGAAAATATAATGTTTTGGCTTATTTTATTCCTACACATGACAATTTGCAGTCATTTTTGACACCCTTTAATCAGGTTTTGATCAATGGCTGACTCATGATTGAAATGTTTTCTAATATTCAATCACAAATAGAATAATATCTTTGCTAGCTGATGAGAATTGAAACAGTAAACGATCTTGTTTATTCCTATTTAATTTTTTTAAAAAATTATAGAATAGTCTGAACAGGAATGGAAAAAATCGGTGTAATAATATACTTGATAAGAATTGAGACAATAAAATTAAGAAAAGAGTCTTTACTGGCGGCTAAGAATTGAGACAATAAATGATCATGTTTATCATTACTAAAATGGAAGTTAATTGTGGAATGGAATGAATCAAAAGAGAAAAAACAATCAGTCGTAACTATAGGGATCCATTAAATCCAAGAAAGAATGTATTCTCTAGTGATATTAATAAGATATAAAAAAAGTTTCTGCATCGCGGTTTGTGTTCTGTTGATTAATTTATTTTCTGTTGGAAATTAAATAAATTACCTTCCGGCTGTATTTTTTTAATGGAAGATTTTAATCATTTATGAAAAAGTTTAGTCATCTGAGAAGAGCATGAGGTAGTGGTGATATCATTTTGAATAATGATTAATTAAGAAATATGTCATCAATCTTATCAAGTATAATCATTATATATTTTTTACTTGTATGTTATAGAGTGTTTAATATAGATATTTAGGAATTTGAAATCACATTTAACTATGAGAAATGGTTTAGACAAGTTTAAACAACATATTCTAAGCTTTGATTTATTTAGACGACTAGTTTAAAATTACACTAATTTCTCCCATATAGATGAAAATGTTTGCATTCATGAATCATATTTGATACCTTCCATCTAAAATCATGCTATTTTTTGATAAGAATTAATTTCATAAAATTAGCATCTAACCAAATGTATGTCCAAATCACAATCCCACAGAAATAACCCATGAAAATTTTAACAGAGAGGTTGGAGGAGTGCAGCAGACAGGCGATAATGTTTGCATAAAAAATGGTGACCTTATCAACACGTAAAGAGTCGTATTTGGCACCTCCGAACTTATTTTATTTTCACGTTTTTGGCACCTCCGAACTTATTTTATTCCGGCAGTTTTAAACGTGAAAATGGTCGTATTTGTCAGCTTTGATCTTTCAACATGTGTACAGAAGACTTCAAGCGTGCCCCATATAAATATAACAGCCTGTTCTCATTAGTAAGGAACTTATTCGGAGATTGAGCAGAAGATCTGGGATAATTGGCTAATTGGCTAATAGAGACGACAATGGAGAGTTCATTGGTGGGTATTTTAGTTGGGTTATGGATGATCAGTTGTTTGGCTGCAGCTGAGAAAGGGAGTTATGTGCCAGCCATGTTTGTGCTTGGAGATTCGTTAGGAGATGCAGGGAACAATAATTACATCCCACACTCTAAAGCGCGTGCAAACTTCACACCTTACGGCGTTTCCTTTTTTCCCCACCCAACTGGTCGCTTTACCAATGGCCGCACCACTTTCGATTTCCTGGGTTGGTGTCATTCATTATTTCAGATTTAGATGTTCAATTACAGTCCTCTTAGTCTGTATTTTTAGCTCTACCCATTATAATCTATTATATATTTATGTTTGCAGCTACCTACTTGGGGCTTCCCTTTGTACCTCCATATCTACAGCCAAAGGCAAATTTTAGCAGAGGGATAAATTTCGCATC
>VDFB02270651.1:388947603-389273930 GCA_007258455.2 Sequoia sempervirens | reverse complement strand
GGTGAAAGAATCAGGTCAAGATCATTCACGACTTGAAAGTTATTCAAGTTCCAATTTCTGCTTTTTGCCCTGAAAAACCTTCCGAGCTCAGTTTGAGGCACCAAACGATCCCGGATGGGCCTGAAAATTTGCGAAAACGCCAAAGTAGTCCGCCAAAGGCCTACTTTGCAAAAAATTGTCTTTTCGAGAGCTTTCCGAAAAGGTATTATCATTGAAGATCCGACGGTCGGATTAAAAGTTATGGTTCCGGAAGTTGGTGCATATTTTAGAAATGTGCTTAATTTTCAACTGTGAATTTAAACTTGAATTTCAAATTGTAATTTTGGCGCAAACCGTCAAAAATCTTATCTCGAAGGTTGTTTTTGGTTCCAAACCGAAATGGGTTTATTTAGGGGCTTGTTTCTGATTTTTGGGAAACTTTTTGGGGAAAAAAGTTCGCATGCTGTGAAAGGGGATCTGGGTAATTTTCTGTAAGTTGGTAATTTGTATGTAATACAGAGCTTGGGGATTTGAGATCCTCTACATGTAAGAAGTTCAATATTTATGAATAAAATATTATTCTCTGTTTTGTGAGTGTATTTCTTGTTTATTCCTATTTAATTTTTTTTTTTAAATTATAGAATAGTCTGAACAGGAATGGAAAAAATTGGTGTAATAATATACTTGATAAGAATTGAGACAATAAAATTAAGAAAAGAGTCTTTACTGGCGGCTAAGAATTGAGACAATAAATGATCATGTTTATCATTACTAAAATGGAAGTTAGTTGAGGAATGAAATGAATCAAAAGAGAAAAAACAATCAGTTGTTGTAACTATAGGGACCTGTTAAAACCAAGAAAGAATCTATCTTCTACTGATATTAATAAGATATAAAAAAAATTCTGCATCGTAGTTTGTGTTCTGTTGATTTATTTATTTTCTGTTGGAAATTAAATAAATTACTATACGGCTGTATTTTTTTAATGGAAGATTTTAATCATTTATGAATAGTTTAATCATCTGATAAGAGCATGAGGTAGTGGTGATATCAATTTGAATAATGATTAATTAAGAAAGATGTCATCAATCTTATCAAGTATAATCATTATATACTTTTTACTTATATGTTATAAGTGATTGATATAGATATCCAGGATTTTGAAATCATATTAACTGTGAGAAATGGTTTAGACAAGTTTAAACAATATATTCTAAGCTTTGATTTATTTAGGTGACTAGTTTAAAATCACACTAATTTCTCACATAAATGAAAATATTTACATTCATGAATTATATTTGATACCTTCCATCTAAAACCACGCTATTTTTTTATAAGAATACATCTATTTATGTAATTTCATAAAACCATCTAACCAAATGCTATGTATGTCCAAATCACAATCCCACAGGAATAACCGCTGAAAATTTTAACAGAGAGGTTCGAGGAGTGCAGCAGACAGGTGATAATGTTTGCATAAAAAATGGTGACCTTATCAACACGTAAAGAGTCGTATTTGGCACCTCCGAACTTATTTTATTTTCACGTTTTTGGCACCTCTGAACTTATTTTATTTTCACGTTTTTGGCAACTCCGAACTTATTTTATTCCGGCAGTTTTAAACGTGAAAATGGTCGTATTTGTCAGCTTTGATCTTTCAACATGTGTATTAGTAAGGAACTTATTCCGAGATTGAGCAGAAGATCTGGGATAATTGGCTAATTGGCTAATAGAGACGATAATGGAGAGTTCATTGGTGGGTATTTTACTTGGGTTATGGATGATCAGTTGTTTGGCTGCAGCTGAGAAAGGGAGTTATGTGCCAGCCATGTTTGTGCTTGGAGATTCGTTAGGAGATGCAGGGAACAATGTTTACATGCCACACTCTACAACGTGTGCAAACTTCACACCTTAGGACATTTCCTTTTTCCCCCACCCAACTAGTTGCTTTACCAATGGCCGCATCACTTTAGATGTTTAATTCCAGTCCTTTTAGTCTGTCTTTTAAGCTTTGCCCATTAAACTAAATGAATAATCTATTATATATTTATGTTTGCAGCTACCTACTTGGGGGTCCCCTTTGTCCTTCCATATCTGCAGCTGAAGGCAAATTTTAGTAGAGGGATAAATTTCGCATCAGGAAGTAGCGGATTGCTTGATTGAACGGGAGCTCGAGAGGTATGCTCTCTTTCTCAATCTTTTATTTCGGCAAAAGACCTCATTAAGACATGAATATAGGATTAAATGGTTAATCAGGATGGGTAGGTGGGTATGGATGTGTCAAATAAAGATTCTTAATAGGTTGTGTTCTCGGTGATGAGCCTTCTCAATTACGTCCCGTACTTTGTATTTGGTTTTATAAAATCCTTTTTGATTGTTATTGTTTCTCCAATTTTGTTTTGTTTAATATGTATGACTGGCATATATATATTGAAAAATATTAATATATATAAAATATGTCAAGAGTTATTCTTGTCAAGGTGTAATATTAAAATATATTTTAAATAATATATTGAAAATATTTTAAAATTTTAAAATGTAGAATCTCAAACAAAATTAAGAGCTTTCATAAAAAGAAAATTGTTTTTGAAATTCATTTTAGGAAGTTAACAATAATGACTTCGTTTTTTTATTTTCAAAAGATAAGAAGATAATATCTAATAGTGGATATGCATTTCCATGTCATTTGAATGTCAATTTCTACTTGAAGAGTTTTTCCTTACACATTGCTTTTTGGTGGATGCCATTGTAATATGCCTCTTGGTGTAATAAAAATGTTTGGCATGGTCAAAAATAGTACTGTGATGGGAGGGTTTGGTGTATGAGCTCTGGAAGGGTTTTGTGTTGTTTGCAGTCCCTATTGACCCCTCTTACGTCATACTACACTGTTAGCATAGGAAATTCCTCTTTTCTTGTGTGTACGACCACATTTAGTGCGGTTTTTGTGTTTTAATATGCCTTCAACTGGCTTTAACCCAGCAGTTCATGTTGGTATTAGTGGTTCGTCGGCTTTTCTCAATGACTCCCCCTCCAAACAAACGACCCAAAAAAGTTGTTTCAAAAGTCTTTCATGAAGTAAGTGTTTTAACTCACTAGCCGATGTGGTTTTGCCTTTACTGGATTTTGATTCTGCTTGTCAATGGCTTGAGCAACATACCCTTGTCAGGCATTTTCTTGGGAGGACTCCCCTTGAAAGTGTGCTTAAGGAGTGGGTCAGTAAGGCTTGGGTCCCTCATGGGGTCTGCCTTGATATGGTCCAAAATTTAACCAAGGGTTTCTTTTTGTTTCGCTTTGCCAAGGTTAATCATGTCCAGGCTATCTTAGGCCATTATCCCTGGTATGTCTGATCTCCTTTGTTAGTTTTCTAGGCATGGACTCAGAACTTTGCTATCTCAGATGACACCAAGTTGCAGGTCCCGGTCTGAATTGAATTTCTTGGTTTACCCTTGCCTTGTGTGCCTTTTTTGAATCATAATGCATTCTCCCTAGGGAGGGTTATTTGTATTGAGCTAGATAGGTTCTTTTAGGCTCGACCCCAGAAAAGGGTTTGTGTGGAAGTGGACCTTTCCAAAGATTTGAAAGACTCCATTGATATCCAAATTGGAGCTATCTGGCACACCCAGAAGGTTACTTATTTTAAATCTGCCCAACACATGTTATAGGTGTTAGTTTGTAGACCACAAGATCAAGGACCGCCCTTTGGTAGTGCCTCGTACACCTTCTCCACCGCGAGATATTGAAAAGCCTCATCTGATAGATGCTTCTGCTGCCAAACTTGATGAGAAATGGACTACAGTTGCAAATTGCAAGAATATGTCCACTGGTTTTGGGTCGGCCCCCAAGGCCTCCAAACCAGCAAAAGATTTTTCAAACCATTTAGTGAAGGCGAAGGAAGCTTTTGTTGGGGCTGATTAAGTTCCGCTACAACCTAGGCCAAAGGCAACACCTCAACTTGCTGCTATCATGATAGCACAACAAAATGTTTCTACTCCCATATCGGGAGCTCAAAGGAGGTCTTGCAACCCTTCTCCACCAAGGGAAGAATGGGAATCAAAGCCCAGTTATATTGGCTAAAATTTGGTGATCGTGCCTCCAAAGATTTTTTTGGCTCTGTGTGCCAGGCAAAGATTTTTTTTGGCTCTACATTCCAGACACTCATCCTTGGGCATTAAAAAAATTAAAGATGGAATTTAGGTGCTTTCTAAACTTCTTGACATTCTCCAGGATTTTGTTCATTATTATGAGTAGGTTTTCACTACACAGGAACCCACACTTATGTGACAACAAGCCCTCAAGATTTCCTTGTTGCTGTGCCAAATAGGCTTTCCTTAGCTTAGAAATTTTTTGGTGATCAATTTTTAACAATTGATGACTTGAAAGAGGATGTCCATTCTATGGCTGATGACAAAGCCCCAAGGATTGATGGGTTCCATTGTGAATTCTACAAATCCCTTTGGGACTATGTTGGGAAAGATCTGTATCATGTTCATTTAGAGGCGTTTCATGCTAATTCTCAATGTCTCCTACAAAGTCATCGCCAAGGCTTTGACTCTAAAGATCCTCCATCTTTTACCTCAAATTGTGCGCTTGAAGCAAATTGGGTTTATCAAATCCAGGTTTATTCTGGATAATATTATGGTTGTTTGGGAAGGCATGGAATGGGCCAAGCACTCAAACTAGAAAGCCATGTTTATCAAAATTGACTTTGCAAAGGCCTTTGACCATATTGAATGGCCTTTTATTCTTGCTATGTTGCAAGCTTTGAGTTTTGGGCCTAACTTCATTTAGATTGTTTGAATGCTCTTTGTGGATGCATGTGCTTGCATCACCATTAATGGCTATCAATCCTCTACCTTTGGAATCTTTCGTTCCATTCAAAAAGGGTGCCCTCTTTCCCCCTCTCTATATGTGTTTGTTGCTGAGGGATTTGGCTACCTTCTGGTCAACACAATTTCCCAACAATGTGTCAAGGGAATCTCGCTACCTAACTCTCAGGCTCAGCTAGTTAATGGCCATTTTGTTGATGAATCTTTCCTCACTCTCCTAGAGGAAGAAGAAAATATTAAAGTGGCCCTGGATTGTCTTAACATCTTCTATCTTGCTTCTAGCTCTGCCATTCAGTGGCACAAAACTTTGTGCTACAGACAATCTATCTTGCCTACTCCTCCTTGGTTTTAGCAGTATGATTGGAAGTGGATTGGGCCAAGATAAATTTTTTAGTTCCAGGGAATTCCCTTCACTTTCTAGGTGTCATCGGTTGAGCTATGGAAAGTTATGCTTTCCAGAGTCAAGAAAAAACTTGCTAACTAGATTACCAAGCCCCTTTCTTTGGCGGGGAGATTCCAGGTGTGCTCTAAAGTTCTGGCAACTACCCATGGTTACTATTCTTCGTATTGGCCCCCTTCCAAATCTACCTATGACAAGTTTGAAAAATTGCTCTGAGATTTTCTTTGGGCCTCCTCTAAATCACACAGAGGATTTCATCATGTTGCTTGGGAATTCTGCTGCCTTCCCAGAGATTCTGGAGGACTTGGGTTGCTCTCCACTCAATGACAAGGGGATACTTTATGTGTTAAATGGATTATTTGTGCCCTTACTGGGGATGAGGCCTAAAAATTTCTTCTCAAGCATTGTATTCAATCAGACTTTCTTATTCATAGACTTGCTTAGAAGGGGATTGGATTTTAAACCCTTATGGTCATGGAGGAGCCAATCCAAATTGTTGATACTTTTGTTGCCAAAAGTATTTGGCGAGCTTAGGAGGCTATCAAGCCCTGGCTCCATTGGGTTGGCTCTGGTTTTTGTGATTGGCTTTCACTCAACTAGCAGAATATTTGGTGGTCACTTGTTTTTTCTTACAATGGTCAACCATTGGCTAAGTCGCTTTGGCTTATGGCGCTCAGATTCCACAAGAAGGGTATCCAAACCTACAATAGTTATTTCACAGAACCACAATGCGTATCATGCAGTGGGAAGATTTTTGTGCCCTGTACAGGCTTAGCTTCGTAACTAGGACTGTGCTACTTATGATGGTCTGGTGAATGCTATTCCTACAAAGATGTTTCATAAGGTTGGAATTCATGGGATCAAACCCTGATGGAAAGACTGGAAGTGGTATCCAGACACCCCTTTCAAGAATTACAAGCCTCGGCTTGGTTACAAGTGGCTTTCACCACACTTTCCTATGATTCAAAGTTTGCACTAGAGGTGACTTCTTCAATCTCCTGCTCATGTTTGGAGTAAAATATTTGCTACCACTTGGTTTGCAAGTGTTGAGCTGAAACTTTGCCACTTTTCTTGGTGTATTTTTTCCAAGGCTTGCTTGTGGGTTCTCGGCTTGTTCACCTGTGGGTCCAAAACCCTCGCTGCCCTTTTTCTAGGTAAGCTGAGACTTTTAGCCATCTTTTCTGGTTTTTCCCCAGAGCTCAGTAGCTTTGGACTTGGATTCATGACTTCTTTTGGCCCTTTAGGTTAGAGCCTTTCTCTTGGCATATGGTTTTGCTAGGAGATTTTCCCAAAATTCTTGCTAAATTTACCCAGCTTTGGCACACTTTTAGGGTGGAAATTCTCTTCAATATCTGGAAAGACATAAATGCCTGCATATTTTCTCATTCTCAAATAGATATTAATGTTTCTTTATATGCTAAATCTATTATTTTTTCTAGCACGCTCTTATAGATTCAGGTGCAAGCTAACAAAGTTGCACTTGAGGTTCCTCAGCTACAAGTGCTGCTAGATCATTGGGGAAATGCCCCATGTACTGTTGCTCGGGTGCCCACTTCGCCCACCTCTTCCCCCAACTGGCCACCTTCTTGGGGTTGGCAGTAGAGTGGTTCTATGTGTCCCCACTTCTAACCTCCTCTTTGTTGGGATTCTTGCCCTCCTCAGTGAATCTGCTCTCCTTTGTCGCAGGCCAGCCAGGGGTGGCCTTCTAGCAGTGCTTCAAGGAGAATCAGTAGCGGTTCCAGGTGGCCTTTTGATGAGCCTCCTACTTCTGGCTCTGGTTGACAGACACTGGTAAAAAAACTTCACATCTGGCACTTGAAATCTTGCCCTGGCGCAAGGATAAAGATAAAGAAAAGGAAAAAGATGCTGACAATGGTTGGGGTTCTCCTCCTGACGTCACTCCAGACCCCACTGATGTATGGGGGAAGAACATGGATGACAGAAACCCCCTAGCTCTCCTGGCACTACTTTGGCCGCTTAATGACCCTCTTTTTATATGTTTTGTAATCATGGACTTTCGGCTTGACCCATGTGATTGGTTAATTTTTTGGGTTTTTTTGGGTGCTACCCATATGACTCGTGTGGTGTGCTTTCTTACCACCCATCTTTTTTTGTGAACATGTAACTGTAATATCTTTATTTTAATATAGATTGTTTCCTATTCATCAAAAAAAAATGTTTGGCATGTAAAGTAATTGTATAACGGATAGACAACTTTAGTTTGTATAGTAATGGTGATTAAACACTAACTTAAAATACGACATTCACTTACAAGTATCAAAGCAATTTTACTATATAAGAGTTTTAAATGAAGTATAAAACAAGGAATAAAAATTTAGAAATCATTTTTCCATATCAGTAGATGTCAAATTAAAATAAAATTATTTTGATAAAACAAAAAATATTTATAAAATTTGTCATTTGAACACTATATTTTTTATTTTTTTATTTGTATTTGATTAGAAATAACTATCAACTTAACTAACCAAGCATTTTAATCTAAATTTGAAGTGTTAATAACAAAAATTCTTCATTCACTATGATGATAACATATCAATGCCACCACTTATATGCTTACACTAAAAAGTGCCAAGTTCCTAAGGATAGGGTCATTCCTATACCTAGACCTAAACCTCGAGGGTTCATGGCGACCCTATCTATGTATCCCCTCATAGGAATTAGAGGTTTCATAGTTTTCCCCATAATGTTAGAGGGAGTTCATTCTCTCCTCTTGCATGAGATCTCTAATCCTCCTTTTAATCCATGTTTATTAATTAAGTACATGTAAGCTATCAACTTAGCCAATTATAATATAATAATAATAACTTTTCCATCAAGTACTAGGTCCATACCAAACATTACCAAGCATTAGTTTACAAACATTTACAATATTCATAAGAGGAATAACATATAATAATCTCAAAGATCATACACAAAGATTGTCACGAGCATACCTCCATACACACAAGTTGACTAGTTCATAGACATCCCAAGTACAACAATGACTAGATCATGCACAAATCAAATGTACAATGGTGATTAGCTCATATGTACATCACAAGTATAGTTGTGATTGTCTCATAAACATAACACAATTACATTAGTGACTAGCTCCAACATTCATCACAAATACATAGTGACTAGCTCCAACATAACACAAGTACAATAGCATCTAGCTCATATATACATAAAAAGTACAATAGTGATTAGCACATACGTATATTACAATTACAATAGTGAAAAAATCCAACATATATCACAAATACACAGTAACGAGCTCTAGGATACATCATAAATACATAGTGAATGGCTAACACCTCACAATGGTAACACACAAATATCCATAAGGCATCCTAGATAGAAAAGAATGTTGATGCACTACACATTGCACAATGGGTATCAAACTTTCTTGCAGTTTTCTACACCATCAAATAATTAGGAAGAGGATTTGGTGCATCCCATACTACATTGTGAGTCTATCCTCAACCAAACAAGGCCAAGTATATATACAGTCTAACAACTAGGAAGGGGATTTGGTGCATCCCATACTACATCATAGGTTAATCCACCATCCCAAATATTATCCACAAGTAGTGAACCTACCATAGCTTGGTGGATTTTGACTTCTATCACCTATAGGCCACCAATGACAAGTTTTTCCACTTGGGAAGAAGTAGCTCCCAATATATACCACCTTGTGACCTTAGTGATATTGTTAGTTATCTTCTTCATGATCCTTGACAATACTTGGTATTGGTCACTTAAATGCCCTTAGTGATAACCATTGAACCCCCTTGATACAATGGTTAGCCCTAGATTATCGTTACCTGTACAGATGGGTCCATACCTATGCAACCGTTACCATATCATAACTAGGGTATCCCATAGTAACCTTCACCTCCATTAACCAAATGAATACTGGCAAGTCCCTAACAATAGATTAGACATCATTCATTGGCATGGTCAAATGAATGCTTGTCATTGCTCAAATATCCCATAATTTCATAATTGGGCGAATCATACATAATATGAAACATAGTCACAATCAAAAGATACATGATCCTATACATAGAAACCTCTAGATATGGAGTTGAAATAAAAAAACACATGAGAGATACACGAAATCGACATGAGATGACCATTACCCAACATATATAAATACTGACTATATAATAGAAAAATACCTTACTTCATTTTGTTTACTATATAGAAGAATATTATGTATTAAATAAAAGTTATTAGGTTTTCTTTACTTGATCATACCCATCTAGTATCCATTTTAGCCTCAAACTTAAGTTTATATAGGAGGAGAGGTCAAACCAATTAGGAACAACCCCATACCCTGGAGTTGTCACCTCTAAACCCTCCCCCTTTGGACTTGAGGTCACAGGGACATCCTTTTCCCAAGGACTACCTACACACCCGCTTCTAAACGGATCAATGTCATATGTAGTTCTCCTAACAAGGTCTCTCAAAGGACCTACACACAAGTTCCCATGACCAAGGTTTTGTTTCCCTTCAAGTAATAATAGTTAACATCAGTTAGGAAAACATAAATAAGTATATAATTTAACAACCCATACTATATAACACTTCCTTTTAAGGATATCAAGGCCTTGAATTAAACTCAACCCATTATTATTCATAAACCAACTTGAAAGTTCTTTGTTTCATCTTATCAATATAGGGGATAGATTTATTATTCAACATAAAATTACCTTAGTTCACATAACTCCATAGGATAGCAATTCCTTTTCAAATTTACATATTATATTTCATATTGTGGTTCTTATACTCAAGGGGTCAATAAATATCTTTGAAGGACAACCAAGAGTATTATAAGCTTGTTTTAAGTTATAATCATTGCCTAAATCCTAATCATGAAGGTCTCCAACACTATATCCAATGGACCAATATACAAAATTATAAATATAATCCCATTAATAATATTACTAATAATATTCTCTATCTTCTAAATTCCTTTACCTTATGTTGCCTCCTATATTCTTGTAATAGTCTAGTTAATTGACTAGATAGTTTATTCATACTTGACATTCAGTCTAAACCTGACCTTAATGACTTTTAGTAAGGTATCAAGAGATGCTACATAGGATTTATCTCATAACTTGATATAAACCACATTTTCAAATTAATGATTGTTTCCTTCCATTTTGTATACAAATATATTGTAATTCATTATGGTATAATAATAATCTCACTATCAAGGTTCTCGTATCTAAGAGATTCATAGATATCATGTAGCCTTATAAAAAATTTACCGTGAAAGCAACTAAGTTCCAAAGATCTTATTTATTATATATGATTTGTTGTTCTTATTATAAGGTTATCTTGCAGAAAAATATTTTGTCTAAGATTCTTTTGCATTTTACAGTTACCTATCAAGGATATTGTTCAACCTTTGGTACCTAGAAGAGAATTTATAATATAGGGTTTTATATAAGACTAGAACATGATTTGGTGATCTTAGATATCACAAGGGTATTGGTTCTTAATATCTTCATGGTTACTATATTATAGTAATGAGAAACCCTTTGAACACTCATGTATAAGGATAACCTTGGAGAATAAATATCATAATTAAGGTAAGTTGGCTAACAATAAATTCTCAAAATCTATCCACAATACATTATTCTATTAATATGTCCAAGGTTCATAATGACACAAATCTCAATTAGAACGCATATGCCTCCCTAAACCCATACACACATTATTTAAAATTTGAAGGAAATAACACAATAGTTATAAACTTGCTCTAAGTAGAGTCAATACACAAGTCAACTCTAGATGGTTGACAACACTATATCCATCAGATTAACATCTAAAGATATACTTTCAATAATATATTATTATTATTTTCTTTACCTTTTGATGAAACCCTATAATTCCAAAATAGTCTAATTCACAAAATATAATATTCACTCTTGCAACATATAACTAAATATAACCTTATTGGTAAGCAATAAGATACCAAAATATGTTATATAGTATGATTACAAATACTTTTTGTTAAATAATTCTCAACAACACCATCAAATTATATGACAATTGTCCTCTGTTTGATAGGTACTCGTATCCTTACCCCTAAATATAAAGCAGGTTACCAAGAGTGTCAATTTGTAACATTAAGAATTTGTTCAATGTAGTATGGTTCTAGTGACACACTTTCATAAATTAAGGATCCTATCGTATGTCTAATTTACCTTAAGAGAACTAGATACATGTTTATTTTCAAATTTATTTTATCAACTTCCATTTAGGTCCCATTAATATAGTCATGTTGATCACAATGTGTCTTACAACTCATATCACAATGGCCCTTAAACCGACATTAGTGATATTTCAAATTAAGCAAGCTTATTGATCATTAAGGAATGTCAATGTGAATCCCTACATTTTAAGTTCATATCGATCCATATGTGAGGAGGATTCTTAATACCCTTATTATGCCATCATGCAAAGTAGCATGAACATGATCTAGTCCCCTCAAGCAATATAAGCTACCCAAAATACAAAATGCAAAGTAAAAGATATGCACAAAGCAATGGTATTGTCTAACAAAATTTCTTACATAAGATAAAGCATGTCTTGACACATGAATGGTTGGACAAAACCTTAATAAATATGAAAAATGCATAGATCATGGGAATGGAACCTCCCATTTCTCACATAAGCTCAAATCAACTGTATCAAATTTATTCTAGTTGTGAGAATTGATATATCAAAAATAAATTCTATTTCAAGGTAGTAATACAGAAGAAGTGTACTCAAATGTAAGGGATGAAATTGATGAAATTCTAAAGTAGACATTGAAATCTACCTTATTATGTAGTATGACACTAATTCTTCAGTTTCCTCACCCCATGTTGTCTCTACCACTATCTCCCATTTTATGGTACCTTTGCGTCTAAAATTCCTCCATCCTTTATACTTTGGTGGACATCCATACCCCTTTCTCTCCACCAAAAAACATTCTTTCTTCTTTTCCTAGAGCTCATGTAGAGATGGCTTCATTTAACATAGGCAAGGAGGATGCTATAAATATTTTTGGAGTCTAAATTTTATTCCATCAGATCCCTGGTGATGAGGACATGATACACTTGCAGGTCATGTAAACACTATGCCCAATCTACCAGTTGTATTTTCTTGGAATTTTCTAAAACATTCTCAACAAATCTATTTTGACCCTCTTCTCTCACAATTTCCCTCTTCTATCTATGCCCCAAGATGTCTCCACACCTTTCTTTGTATCAGACTCTTCCCTTCCTATGTAATTTACTCCTTTTCACATTTTCTTCTCTGCTCTTCTCTTCCAATTCTCCTTGCACTTTTTCACTCATTTCCTCAATTCTAGACTTCAATAATAAACTAAGGGGGGTCATGACAATTTTAAAATATGCTCTACCCTCTTTTTTTTCTTCTCTCATATTTTTATTTCTAGAAACCTATGAATATCTATAGAGATGAGTAGCAAATAAGGAAGGGATACTAGATTCTACCAGTCACTTAGCGTTGATGGATTTTGATACCATCACATGGTTCCTACACTTGCACCATCCCTCTTCATTCATTTTCTTCTTAAGCACCCAAAATTTGCAATTAGTGTGCCTTCTTTTTCAAGTAGAAGCTAGAAAAAACGGTGAGGAGGCCATGCCTTATTAGTGGCATGAAACCTCCTTTACCCTTGGTCAACATTGCCTCCATATGCACATGATCTCTTGTGACAGATAAATTTTGACAACATCCCCAACAAATGGAAGAATTTATGTACCATTTTTGTTTTCTATCATTACAAGAAATAATACAAGGAAATTAGCTAGCAATTAAAATAGGAGCAAGTAAGATAAACATATACTTCTTATTCATCATCTTAATTACACAACTTACTAATACAATCTTACTACATTAACCAATAAAAAATTACCACCAATATGAATTGCACATACCTTAAATGTTTCACATTTCAAGATGGCTCCATGTGCAAAATGGTCCAAGCAAATGCTATCCACCCCTCTAAGTGGATTAAGTCACTCGTGGTGAGAGAGAGTTGTCATTTAAACCCATAAGAAGTGCATAAAATATCTCCTGAATAACCAATTCTCAAGGTGCACCTACCATTGGTAGACTTAAGATACCGTTCTACCTCAATTATAAGCTTACGAAGTGAGTTATATGTTACCTACTTGATCTTGTTAGGAAAATCTCTTCCATGTAGTCCATCGGACAACTAAGAAACCAAGGATATCCATCACTAGCATAAAATGCTCCTTGACTATTATCGATCTTGAGCATAGTACTATCCCTAGAAACTTCAATCTCTGGAAGACAATATATATAACATTTGCTACTTAAATGAGCTTGTATACCCTTGATGAACATTTTATGGTTTTAATTATTTTATATTTTTATGCTTTGATGCTTTGATGAACCTTGCTTTGATGCTATTAGGGTTTGATACTTTGAACCTTTGATGCAAAATAAAGTACCTTTAATCTTATTTATGCTTTGATGCCTTGTTGAACTGATACTATGCCTTGATCCCTTGATTACTTTAAAAAACCTTGAAGCTTTGATACCTTAAAGCCTTGAAGAAAACCACAAGAAAATTCACTACAACACCCTACTATCACCATTGACATCCTTGAAGTAGCATGAAATACCTTGAGGAAAACATAAACAAGAGAAATTGTACTTGGAGATCGATGATTTGAGATTCATGATGAACAAGAGGAACTCATTGCAACCTTGAAGCAAGCATGACCAAGAGAAAAATGGAAAACCTTTCCTTTGGAAATTAACAAGCATAATCCAACCCCATCAATTACAGTGAACAACACCATTACAATTAACTGACTATGCAATCATTATGACACCTTTCAATGTACAATCAATCTATCAACCTTTGAAATCAATGACAAACTCCATTGAATAGAATGTAGATATTGATCTTAAATTTGATGTGGAACAAAGCTTGTGGATGGATCTTTAATACTATATCAACAACATTAGGTGAACAACATGCTTGATGCACTATGTATTTGACATGATGATGGATCTTGAATTGCTGCAACAAATAATTAAGGAATTTTCATTTGAATGTTTTAAAGATGCTCTTGAACATGTCGTTGAATACTCTTGTGAATTCTTGTAATCACAAACTTCCTATTAGGAATGCTCTCTTGAAAGTATTAGATGAAAATGAGTGAAATAACCTTATATTTATACTTATTTATGCCAAATTTCCCAAAATTACAACAATACAAGCCGACATCATATCTAGGAGAATAAAATCCCACTAAGAATTTGAATTTAATTTAAGTTTAAGCCACAAGGGACTCATACACCACTCACATAAGATTCATGTGCCAAAAGTTGCGTATGAGTCCCATTAGGCTAAGATTTGGGACACATTTTTCAAGAAATGCTTAGATTGATTTGAAATTCGGATCGAGGCCCCAAAACCTAGGTGGGACTCATATGCCCAAGGTGGCGTATGAGTCCCATATCACTAAATCTAGCCCATACAATCCACAAACAAATGAATTATGATTGGATGTTGGTTTATGTCTAGATTATCCTTGGAATATGCATTAATCAATGCTTGTGGATTCAAAATAGGACCAAATGAGGCATAAATAATCCCTATTTATTAATGAAACCCTGTACATTAGTGTGAATGTGTAGAGGTATTGATGCAAGGGCATCAAAAGCCCTATAGAAAGAATGGTTGTTATATCTTAGTTTTAGGTTGATAGGGTGTTTTCAGAGTCAAATAAGGTCATAAAAGACCATTTTGGATCATTTGGATCCATTTTGGTGTGTTTAGGGTCTTTTGGTTAAAAGTTGTAGAAGTTGCTAAAATGTTGTCAAGCAATATTGTCAAAAAGTGTCATTTAGGTGTTTTATTGAGAAACCTAATCAAGAAGAGGTGAAAAATAGTTTTAATGGATTGGAAATTTATATAAGCACCTTCCAAACTCAAGTTCAAGGTTGGAGAGGTGAAATTTTGGAGTTTGATGAATGAAAACCTCAATTTTGCGTGCATTTTTTGAGTCTTACATTGTTTTCAGGATGAAGTTGTGCATTTTACAGCCTGGTACAACCTCATATCAAGGAATATTTAATAGATGGATGAAAATATATATCTTTATAGTTTACAATTACTTTTGTTTCATTAAATTTCATTGAGTTTTGTGTGAGATATGGACATGTTGGTGAAGGTTGCCCTATTCTAACAATGTTTTCCAAAATTTGTAGTCTGAAAATGTGCTATTGCAGCCATGTACAATACAATATTGGGATGAAACCAATTGGAATGGATGAATATATGTTTATAGCTCTCAATTATAGTTTTTTGGATCATTTTCATGGATATTTGAATAAGTTATGACCTTTTTTGTGAGGATGGGTCTGAACCGTAACTAGGGTTCCCAGTTTTGAGAAAAATGACATAACTTTATTTTCCACAATTTTATCTTGATGAAAATTGGATGAAAAATCTATAATTATGTTATATTAAATCCCACCAAAGTGATTGGCTTCATTATTTTTTTTGTGAAATTTATTAATGATTGTTCCTTTCATTTCATAGTGGGACAAGCAAATAGAGGGCAACGAGGGTATGTTCATTAACAACAACTTAATGGTTTAGTTCATGCAAGGTTTGAATGGTTTTGGAGGATTTTATATGGTCTTGAAGACCTATTACACACTAATTTCACATTGGGTTATGTGTGTGGTGTCTTAACCCGAAGATGGATAGTTTTATAAGTTGTCAAATGTGGTCAAGTGTGAGATGTTACAATCAAACTATGTTGTATCCTTGCAAGTTATACATGGTTTTGTATTTGTATTCATAGGCATTATGAAATTTTGGAAAATTTTTTTGGTTGTCATATGTCATTGTTGTCCAAGAAGGTGCTATGGGCCTTGGGGTAGTGACTAGCAAAGAATAAGGTCTAGGGTTGTCCTGTCAATGTTTTGAAGAATTAGTCATTGAATGTGTTTTGTTGTCCTTCCTTTGAATTAGGTACACTTTAGAACACCCTAAATAAGACACAACTAGGTCCATTTATTTTAAAAGGGCCCAAGACCTAATGTGAATGTGTTAAACAAATTACAACACTAAATCAAGGCAACATTATGCTCAATTTAATAGGGAGGGCCTAAAGAAATGCAAAAATGTAAGGGGATAAATTTTCCATCATTACAAAAAGTTGGCACCCAAGTTGGGTTATGATAGGCTATAAGAAATCAAATATTAAATAGTCAGTTATGACAAATTCTATGATGGATCCTATGCCGAATCTTATGGAAAATTTTATGGCACATTTTATGGTATGACATATTTTATGTTAGTTGTAAGTCATCTATCATAGGTTATTATTAGCATATTTTGGGTGCCCAAGCTCGAGGAGAGAATATTGCATGTTATGATGGTTGTAAGAGGTGTAAGAAAATATTGCACAAGTGTCCAAATGCATGTCTATGGAATGGTATATTGTGCCATGTGCATTTGGAAACCCATCCTCTTCTAGATGCTTCTTTTAGCTTGTATCTCTATATATATTTTATGCCTTGCATCGTAGAATGCATAGCTTCAAGTTTGTAGGTAACGAAGTGCTACCGCGTTCACTCTAGAACAAGTGTTTGTTTCAAAGCACTTGTTGAAGAAGCTTTGTACTTGGGGCTACATTGTAATCTTTATTTCAAATAATACAATAGTACTATGCTTTTGGAGGGTGGATTTTTTTACTTGAAAGTATCTAGTGTCATTAATTTATGTGTGAACTTGTTGTTCTACCTTCTTTATCTCTATGTGTTTCTTTTATGACACTTACATTGGTCCAAATTTATCCTTTTTCATCTAAATATCCTTTCATCTGCATTAATTAAGTAATATTGCTATTATTTAATTAACACCCCTAAAGTCCTCTAAATCCCTAAGGTATCTAGTTAAATAATTAAATACCTTACCCTTTATCCCTCTTTTCCTCAAAGAATTAAATAAATAAGACATTTATTTAATTCCTCACATGTCATATCCTCCATCACCTATTTCTTAATCTTAATCCACCTCCTAATCCCATCATTAGGGATGTGCACATGTCTAACCACTGATTAGGATGTGTCACATCCTCCAACTTTTGCAAGTTGGCTCCTAATTTTCATTAGACATTAATTGTCTTCTAATCATTGATCAGTTAGGCTAATCAACATCTTAATCAACTCTCTCTCATCTCCCAAGGAATTTTTAATTCCTTTTTGTCTTCCCCATGTGAATTTAAAATTCACTTTTAGTCCTCCAAGGCTCTCCTCTTCTCCATGTGATCATTGAAAGGTCACATCAGTCACATGGGTTATGATCCTTCTATTACAAACACCTTGTCTTATCTAAGGTAATTCTCATGTGAATAGGTGTTTTTATATCTAAATGTGCAAGACTTAACTAGAAATGCAAAATGAAATAACACAATACCACCTGAATGATTAGCCTAAGTTAAGCACAAAATAAAGATAAAAATGAGAGTGATTATACCTTTTCTTGTGCTGATATCCTTGGTTGGCCCTTGATGCAGCCTGATATGTATGCTTCTTTGATGTCATTGTGATGGGAAATGGATGGAAGGTGATTAAAATGCAAGATGAAGGGGGTAGGTGATAGGTAAGCAAGATGGATGAAAATTATTGAATGCAAAATGTGCTCAATGTTGACTTGAATGGCTTGAAATTTTGAGATCATAAGGGTGCTAGAATGCCTAAGTTGTGTGAATGCATGAGAAGGGGGGGTATTTATAGAAGAAATTGAATTTTCTAGGGAAGTCAACAGTTAGGATTGAGTCAGCATGGCCAAGATGGAGGGATATGGTGAGTTGAGGACTCACAAGCCCTCACATTTTGCCATGTGGAGGATGAAGTGCCCAAAGGACATGGTGAGATGGAAAGGGTACAAATGATGAAGTTACTTGCAAGTACCTTAGCATGTGACTGATGTGACCTGTCAATGATCACATGGGAAAGAGGAAGAGCTTTGGAAGAATAAAAGTGAATTTTAAATTCACATGAGTGGGGATATCTTAAGGATAAGACAAGATTCCTAAAAAGGAAGCTGAGAAGTACCTTGGATAAGACAAGGTGCTTATAATAGAAGGTTCCTAACCCATGTTACCGATGTGACCTCTCAAAGATCACATGAAGAAGAGGAGAACTTTGGAGGACTAAAAGTGAATTTTAAATTCACATGGGGAAGACAAAAAGGAATTAAAAATTCCTAGGGGATGAGAGAGAGTTGACTAAGATGCTGATTGGAATAACTCATCAATTATTAGAAGACAATTAGTGGCTAATGAAGATTAGGAGCCAACTTGCAAAATTTGGAGGATGTGACACATCCTAATCAAGGATTAGACGTGTGCACATCCCTAATGATGGGATTAGGAGGTGGAATGAGATTAAGAAATAGGTGATGGAGGACGTGACATGTGAGGAATTAAATAAATGATTTGTTTATTTAATTCTTTGAGGAAAAGGGGGATAAAGGGTAAGGTATTTAATTATTTAACTAGATACCTTAGGGATTTATAGGACTTTAGGGGTATTAATTAAATAATAACTTGATATTACTTAATTAATATAGATGAAAGGATATTTAGATGAAAAGGGTATGTGCAGGATCATGGTGTGCCAAAAAGTGGCAATATTATGGGGGTATGTGGCTGACGACCTTTTTTTCACCCAAAATTAATGAAATGAAAAGGGTTTTTAGAGGAGATTCTCAGCTTTCCAAAAATATTAATTATGATTTAATTTTAATTTAATAAATAATTATTATTCAGTTTATTAGAATTACGACTAAAGTCCTGATCGATAGGCTGATTGAAAAACATTTATAACTTTCAAACGGTAACATATTTTTGAATCTGAAATATGCGTCACATTATATGCTTCACATACTATAGGATTAAAAAAAGAAAAATTAAATTTCATGAAGTTTTGACCAAGTTATGTGAAGATGAGTTTTTATATTTTCTAAAAGTTTGTAAAAAAAATTCATAATTAATTATTTACTTGGAAAAAATTACAAAAAAATATGCATCACATCTAGACATGAGTCCTCTACTTATATATAAAATCTTACAAAAAAATATTATCATTTTATTATGGTTAGGTGGTCGGGATAGACACCTACTACTTATTTTTCCCTAAAATTTAAGTACTATTGCATTGAAATTTCAAATTTTCACCAAATAGATTTTATTTATTTTTAAATAAACCTAGTATTTTAGAAACTATATTCAATTTTCTACAAATTGTATTCTTACATATTTTTGAAATAATATAGATAACTTATTCAAATATTTACGTCAAGTTGCCTAACACTGATTTTTTTGAATTTTTGCCACTTAAGGGCCTATTTTTGCACGATGATCCTCCACATGCCCAAAAGGGATAAATTTAGACTAATGTAAGTGTCCAAATTTGGATGTCTACAACTATAACTATATAAGGTGTTCTTAGAATTTTTTTGTAACTCTCCCCTACCTAGATTAGTGTAGGAAGTTGTTTTTGTTCACCCATCTTCCTTTCATTGGGAACTAACCTTTTTGAAGTCTATCAAGCAGTTAATGCATCCTTCTATCAACATCAATCAAATTGTAGTGTGGTATCTCTTCTTCAAGGGTTTGCACATCAATATAACATTATCATTTGTCATTTATGAATTTCAGTCAATTATTTTGTTTTGGCCTCTACCTGATGTAGGGTATACCTAAGTCTTGATCATCATCATTTATTGTGTGTGTAGGTAGAAATGCCAAAATGGGGTTTGAATTAGGAAAGACCTTATACAACACAATATTGTCCCCTCTTTTCATGTGTGTTGGTCAAGTCTAGAGGTTTTAGGAGGTAGTAGTTTCAAAAAATAGAGTAGAATCTATAACATCTCAAAATTTCTAGATCCAAAAAAAGAGGAGCCCAATCTGAGACACACCATGCCCTAGACTAGCCATTTTAGCTTCAAATTTGTAGTACAACTTGATCACTATAGCCATTTCTCAAATTAAGGTAAATTTTGTGACTTTTAGTTTTTGTCTATGCGATAAATTATATTTTTAGATCTAGGGTTATATGTCAAATAGTCTTGTTAGGTCACACATAGAATTTATCATCCTCACAACTCAATACAACATAAACCTTGGGAGGTTGGCTCTCCCTTGTTGTAGAAAGTCAATCATCAAACACTAGTTGGTTTATGTTTCTATGTTGAGTCAAAGTGAAAAGGAGATAATCCTAGTTAACCTGATTGGATCTCAGATCACTTTCCTACTCAATTTAGTTATAATAGACTATTTTGGTAATGATGCCTTATGGAGTTTTTTACCATAAAGTGTTTTAGCCATGTATATCTTGTGTATTGTGTAAAATATATGCTTGTATGATTCTCATGTTATTTGTTTATATTTTGTTTATAGTGATTAGTATTCTAAGATCCTAATCTCTAAAAAAACACACATTTAATATTCATCATAAATGAAAACCTAAAACCATCAATCAACATATGGATACAAAATTTTTATACCATTCTCTTATTTAAAACTATAGACAATGAATATTTTCTTACACCATAACTTTCATAACAAAAAAGAGTTTATTTTATAGAAGTGTAAAATAATAAAAATAAAAACTAAAGTTAACTCTTACTATGCATCTAGGTAAGTGCATCAAAATGAGGGGAAAAAAGGGTGTAAAGTGGAAATTTTTTAAATCAAATAAACTTGAACTTAAACAAGTAATTTAAGATTTGTACATTCAAAATTTGGGGTATGTGTAGGATCATGATGGGCCAAAAAGTGGCGATATGATGGGTATGTGTAGGGTTTGTGGCTAATGACTTTTTTTTATGCAAAATTAATGAAACAAAAATGGTTTTTAAAGGAGATTCTTAGCTTTCCACCAATATAAAATATTCTTTACTTTGAATTTAATAAATAATTATTATTCATTTTCTATTTGAATTATGACTAAAGTCTTGATTGATAAGATGATTGAAAAATATCTATAGCTTTCAAACAATATCACATTGTTTGAATCCGAAACATGCAACACATTATATGCTTTGCATACTATAGGATTAAAAAAATGAATTTCATGAAGTTTTGACCAAGTTAAGGTGGTTAGACATATGAGTTTTTATATTTTTTAAAAGTTTTCAATAAAAAATTCATAATTATTTATTTACTTGGGAAAAAATTACAAAAAGATATGCATCACATCGAGACATGAGTCCTCTACTTATATTTAAAATATTACAAAATAATATTATCATTTTATTGTGGTTAAGGTGGTTATACATAAACCTACTTATTTTTTCCCTGAAATTTAAGTACTACATTGAAATTTCAAAACTTCACCAAATAGATTTTTTTTTAAAATAAACCTAGTAGTTTACAAACTACATTCAATTTTCTATAGATTCTATTCTTACATATTTTTGAAATAATATAGATAACTTATTCAAATTTTTACGTCAAGTTGCCTAACTCTAATTTCTTTGAATTTTTCACCACTTAAGGGCTTGTTTTTCAATGATGATCCTGCACATACCCTTTGAAGATATGATAAGAATGTGAATTTTACTACTTTGAATCTAATTTCTAAATTACTAAATATTTTTAAAAATGGTTAAGGTTAAAATGGTCAAATGATAAGTACACAATTTTATTTTGTTTTTATCACTAAAATATAGCATAGGACCTAGTGTGTGCCCTCCATTTTTGGTTGTGTTAGGTATTTTTTAAAAGTAGTTGGTAGAATTATACTCAATAGTGAGTACTACAACTTGTGTAGTTTCAAACAATTTTTCAAAGTGGGGTGTTTCCTTAAAACTGCATAACTTACAAAAAAAAATTGAAAATGTAATGGTTTCGAATGTGTGTACAATGGACTATACAAAAAAGTTGCATAATTTTTTAAAATTTTGAATAAGTAGATCAAAAGTTATTAAAAATACATATGTAGTTGAGGATAATGAAGAAAGTATTCAAAGAAAAAAAATACTTTCATATAATCATTGCTTGAGTAGTATCATTAGGGACACTAATGCATATTTTTGTCTTCTTTATCTTGATGTTATCCTCATTTTAGAGGAGGTTCTTTATTTTTGGCACTATAATAGTCATCTTTTGATAATTTTCTATAGCTTCTTTGTACTTTAGTAGTGTCATTCATGTTCATGTTCCTTTTGGGACATTGTTTTTGGATGCTTCTTATTCCTTCATTCATATTTCTTTTTTTTGGAGATGAGTTTTTCCCTTGAGGTTTTCTCCTTTTTATCTAGTTGTGAGAAATATTTTTTTGTACATGGGTATCTTGTCAGGACCCATCCTTTGCATTTATGCATTCACATTTAGAAGTTTTAGATACTCCCTTAATTTCACATAAGGGGGAGCATTAGATTAATATGGTACTTAAACTTACCTAGATCATTATCTTTTTGTCTCAAGTCATAGGACGGGGACACATATTATGATCTTATCTTATCCTCACATAGGTTTTTCTAGGGTTACTTTTTTACTTTTATAAGGATTCATTGTATTATTACTCACTGTATAGGAGTGAATTTGCACCCCTCTTGCAAATTCCCCTTTTACATCCTCCACCTTAGAAAATCAAATATAACTATGTAAATCCATGTCCTCATTCCATACCCCATCCACTTGGCACCATTTTTTAGTGTAGGTGGGGGAATTTTTTGTCGGCGATGCATGTGCAATGCATGGATGTCTATGCAGTGCACTGTCACCTTGACAGATTCTTGCCTCTAGAATCTATAGATATGTTATGTTATCCATTGGTGACGAAGAGTAACACCTCTATGCCTTCCAACCAACCTAAGAATGACTCTTTCCTTCCTAAATATTATTCAAATGCATATCGCTCATCTGATTCATGTTTCTTCACAATTTCACATGCTAGTTTAATCTTGCTTGACAATTCTTGAACTCCTATACATCTTCTTTACTTCTTGCTGCACTTTTTCCACCATTGGAGTTGTGAATTGGTGTCCTGTGGGACTACATCGTTATTGTTGTGGAAACGTAGACCTTACCAAGCTTGCATCCTCCTCTACATGCTTGAGGGAGCCTTGATTGAGAAGGTGATATTATTTCATTTCTCCATTTCTATAATGTTGTCACTTGATTTACGTAGCATAGTTTTATTGCTATTGTTTAGTATCTTTTCCATTACTTTATTTATCATATTTTCTATCTCATGGCTATTTTGGATATTCGTGGAGGTGGAAACACCAAATCGAGGGTTTGACTATGAAAAATCCCTATACAACCCCAACATTTCTCCTCTCTTGGCTGTGTGTAGGTACACATTTGTGTGGAGCTGGATGGTGAACTAGACTCCTCATGAGTTAATCTTCATCACCTTTTCTTTTTGCCACTTCTACATCATCTTTCTAGTTACTTTAGTCATTCTACTTTTTTTTTTAACTTTAGTTAGTACTTTAGACCTCAATCACTAAGTCGTTAGTAGGACTCTTGTACCTTTTTTGAAATTTTGGACTTTCTAGCCATATGGACGCCAACACCCTAAAGAGACACCAGTGCACTACGTTGTTGTCCTTGACCCATGCTATTGTCCTTGGCCAGAGAGCTATTTGAGGTATGATTCAGGTTCCAAAAGTATACTTGTTTAGCCCCATTCAAACTCCCAGGTTAGTAGAGTGACAAAATCACTTGAGAGTGCTCTTGATTCTCTATCCTTGATCTTAAACACTTATCCAATCTAAGGTAGACTAGGGCAGCCATCCGCTCTTGTCTCTTTGTGAATTGAAGCCTCGGTGTGGTTGATCTCCCTCCTCTATTTTTAGTGAACCTGATGTGAACTATTTTGGATCCGTTTAGCAGTGTTGAAAGACCCTTTGCTCATATCCTAGGAGTGTTGTGGGTGTGAGTGTTGCGATGCGCCTAGCCTTGCAACCCAACCTATGATCCCTAGTGGCATAGTTAGAAGGTTTCATAAGCATCACGAAATGAAACAAACCCTTGGGGTCTCTATGAAGGTTCTATTAGTGTACGAAGAAATGACCTCCTTTTTACATCGACCCATCCCATCTTCCCAACCTGCAAGTGGATCTCCTAACATAAATTTCACCTCGTAGGACTTGTCGATGAATTACAATAGAGAAACATCTCCCTTATACATGCCCACACAAATCAATATAAACACCATAATGGGTGTCCTCATTGACCCTATGTGTTAGGTGAATGTCATCACTAAAGAGATTATGTTGATTAACTTCGTACATAAAGATGGGTATGGAAAATCTAGGAGGACTATTTGTACACACAATGGGATTTATATACCTCCCTTCAGCTACATCACCTTGTAAGTCTTAGTTGGACCTAGATCTGTAAATGTACTTTTTGACATCATCTTGGGGTTTGGGCTCTTTAGAGTGAAACTAGGTATTCCCTAGTTGGTTGCTACGAATACAATTACCTTGATGGTTCATAAGTGTTTGATGTTTTCCCACGAGGTTATGGTGCATGTAGTCCATGAGACTGACTATAAGCCATTGTTTGTGCATGGGAGATACCCACTGGATCACTTTTGTCGGACATCTTTTGGTTCACTTCATCCTAGGATGAAGTTATCTTGTACCAAACCTATGTGAGGTATAATAATGGGGGGATAACATCTAACGTGAGATACTCTCCTTCTCCCTATGCTATTTTACAAGGGCTTGCCTCAAGACAAAGTGTGAAAATTTCATGGATCGAAAAAGGGAAGAAGAGAAGTGTTCCCAGAGCCCTTATTCTTCTTCTTTCGTTGTCCCACCCGTTTCTTCCTCTCACCCTATAGTGGTTCCATTATCATCTGCTCCTAGGAATTTTCTAGAGAACCTGATGGTTCCCGCTTGGAAAAAGCCCAATCATCTGGCATTTGAACTTCTCATCTTACCCATAGTGCCTTGATCCATTCAATATGGTAAGGGGAAGGGTCACCATGGGAATCCTCTATGTCTCAGTCTCTGCAACATTCTACTACTCCTACCTCTAAGGTAGTGAATAGGAAGATGCCAGTCACTAAGGTGTTAGAGTTGAATCGCCCCATCGTTGTTCCTTCATCCTCTTAGCCTCTCCCTCTTGTTCCTGTCTAGGAGTCCATCCCTCTATTAGAAATGGCTATGATGGATACTTCGATGGTCAAATAGGAATGTCTCGTTCTATCTCAGCTTCTGGCCTCTAGCTCCCAGAGTCACAGAAACCACCTTGTGTGGGAGCACAAGATTTAGAGAAAAGCTTTGATTGCTGAGCAGGCCACCTTGCTGAGAAAGGAGGAATTGGTAGTTTCTACTCCAACATCTTCTGCTACATTCTCCTCTACCATCCCCTCTACTTCAGTTCCTTTAGCTTTAGTTCTACTCCTAACTCCCATCATGAGTGTAAATGATCCTTACTCAAAAAGGTTGTAGGTGTCTATTACTCCTTCGGTTGAGTTGCCCCTTCTGAGTGTCCCACCATTTTCAAAACTTGTAGACATGCCAAATACCTTGATGGTGTCCTCTATGGTTTTCTCCTCTTTTTTCGTGCCTTCTACTTTGTCCGTGGGGATCTTACATCTTCTGAAAAGGCGGACAATGGAGGATGACCCTACTAGCAGTGGGGACCCTCAGAAGAAAGGCTTACCTTCTTTGGAGGGTGGTTCTACATTATCTTGTTTTGTCTTGGTGATGGAAGAAGTCACGACGTCCCTAGAGTTTTTCACTGCTCCCGTGTCTCTTGGTGAGCCTAGAAGTGAATCTTAGGTGCCGCATCCATCGCTCGTCGAGTTAACATATGCCACTTTAGTGAAGTTCATGTTTAATTCTATGGATGAGGTCTCGGCCCTATCAATGATTTTTTGTGAAGTTGTTGAAATTCACCCCACAAGAACTGAGTGGAGAAGACCTTGAGGGGCCTTCTTCCTTGGCCCTTGTTGTAGAAGGGTTGGAGGGTTCCCTCCTTGAAATTCCTCCCTTGTAGGCTCATCCCCCTTCTCTTTATGATGATCTAGATTGGGATAATGACGTGGTTGATGAGGACTAGGGGGCGTCTCTTCTTTATCTATAGAGTAGACTACTTGTGTGTGTTTTTGTTCCCCCATGCTTGCGCTATGTGTTCATGGATGACCCTTGTCACTCTCGTAGGTGCTTGGATACATGAGTGATTATATGTTGTGAAACTCCTCTAGTTTTTACATCATTCTTCCTCTATTATGTATTGATTTTCAATAATTGGGGATGATGCAAAGTGTTGGGGGAATTTAGGCTTCCCTTCCATGTTGAACTATTTTTTTATTTTTATTTTTTCTTCTCGTACCTTTCTTCATATGGTCTGATATAGTAGGGGGTTGATGACAGTTCATTTATATATTATTATACTTATTTAGCTATATTTATGAGTAGTTCTAATCTTGAAATATCAGACTGCCCCTATGTCCCTTGTTCGTGATGATATTATTTCTTCTTGCATTTTTGTTGTCTTATCTTTTGTGCTTATTTCATGATGTTGTGGTGCTCATGTGTTGTCCCTCACGTGTGGGTATGTGCAGGATCATGATGGGCCAAAAAGTGGCAATATGATGGGTATGTGGTTGACGACTATTTTTTTACCCAAAATTGATGAAACAAAAAGGGTTTGTAAAGGAGATTCTCAGCTTTCCACTGATATAAATTATGCTTTTCTTTGAATTTAATAAGTAATTATTATTCACTTTCTATTAAAATTATGACTAATGTCCTGATTGATAGGCTGATTGAAAAACATCTATAGCTTTCAAACAGTATCACATTTTTTGAATTTCAAAAATATGCATTACATTCTATGCTTCACATACTATAGGATTAGAAAAAGAAAAAAATAATTTCATGAAGTTTTGACCAAGTTAAGGTGGTCATACATACAAGTTTTTATATTTAAAAAAAATGTAATAAAAAATTCATAATTAATTATTTACTTGGAAAAAAATTAGAAAAAAATATGCATTACATTGGGGAATGAGTTGTCTACTTATATCTAAAATATTATAAAAAAATATCAACATTTTATTGTGGTTAGGGTGGTTAGACAAACACCTACTTCTTATTTTTTCCCTAAAATTTAAGTACCACTGCATTGAAATTTCAAATTTTCACCAAATAGATTTGTTTTTTTAAAGAAACCTAGTAGTTTAGAAGCTACATTCAATTTGCTATAGATTCTATTCTTACATATTTTTGAAATAATATAGATAACTCATTCAATTTTTTACATCAAGTTGCCTAAATCTGATTTTTTTGATTTTTTTGCCACTTAAGGGCCTATTTTTTCCATGATGATCTTGCACATACCCGTGTGCAAAAACATTACCATGGTTAAATATTGCTATGTTCTATGGGCCACAAAATAACTTTTTCATTCTTGCCTTTCTCTCCTTAGGATGTCACATTCCTTTGTGTTCGACATGCACCATCCTAAGGGGGGGCTATCACACCACTTTGGTTTTCATAAAACACATTTACTGGCCAACTAATCTTTTCTTGAAAACCCTTTCAAAATATTTTTTCAAAAATCATGTTCCTCACCAAGGACCCCTAGAGGAATATTTTTCCTTCATCATGGGTTCTTAAAGAAAGAATTTGAAAAATTTCCTCCGAAGGAGCATTTTCTCCTACGGGTGAAGTCCTAACCTTCTTCCTTTCAAATTCCTTGATGAAGTGAACATCTTTTAAAAGGATTCCTTGATGTTGAATTGATTTACAAATAATACTATCTCTCTTTTTCAAATTGAGCATCCCTTGAGTGGACCCCTCTTCTTTTGAAGGGTTTCTGAGGGACCCCTTTGAAAGCTCTTCCTTCAATTTTTGACTGCCTGTGTGATTGTCTGCTTGCTTGTCTACCTGCATGGCTGCTTTTTATTTTCTAACATGTTTTGTTTTCAGATTAACATGCTGCTTTGTAGGTGTGCTTGTGAAGCTTCTTTATAGTCTGACTTTGCGTAGTCCCCTCACATTGGGCTTCCTTTAAGAGAGAGTACCTGAGGGAACCTTCTTTATAGGTTTGAGGACCTATGAAGTGCTTGCATCATGTGGGATTTGTCAATCGTTGGTTTGTGGGCCTTCTATGCACTTTGATCAACTATGTAGCTTTGAGAATTTGTAGATTCCTTTGTTCAATCCTTCTCAAGAGAGTACTTGTGTAGTTATTTTCCTGCCCCGTGCTTTTAATTTTTCTAGATTGATGTTTGCTTCCTCGACGGTTTAGGTATATGTTTCTAACCCCTTCGATCTACTTTACCAAGAATTTATTGACAATCATGCTCACTAAAGTGGGGGGAACATGTATAGGAGAAAATTCACACCTCTCTCACAAATTCCCCTTTTACATCCTCAACCTTAAAAAATAAAATCTGACTATGTGAATCCACATCCTCATTCCATACCCCATTCACTTAGTGCTTATTTTTAGTGTTAGTGGGGGAATTTCTGTTAGCGATGCACACATGATGCATGAACATCTGTGTAGTGTGATACTATCCCTAATAGATTCTTGCCTCTAGAATCCACACAGATTTTATGTTCTCCATTGGCAATGAAGCATATTGCCTCTACGCCTTCTAGCTGACCTAAGAATGACTCTTTCCCTCCTAAATCTTCTTCAAATGCATATCTCCCATCTTGATTCATGCTTCTTCACGATTTCGCATGTTGGTTTAATCTTTCTTGACAATTCTTGAGCTCCTACACATCTTCTTCACTTCTTCTTGCACCTTTTCCACCATTGGAGTAGTAACTTGGTGTCCTGCAGGACTACTTCTTCATTGTTGCGGCAATGCAGACCTTACCAAGCTTTCATCCTTCTCTAGGTGCTTGAGGGAAAGGTGATATTATTTCATTTCTCCATTTCTACAACGTTGTCACTTGATTTACATAGCATAGTGTTATTGCTATTGTTTGGTATCTTTTCCATTACTTTCTTTATCATATTTTCTATCTTGTGGCTATTCTGATTGTCCATGGAGGTGGAAACACCAAAGCAGGGTTTTGACTATGGAAAACTGCTATATAGCCCCAAAAATTTTCCTCTCTTGGCTGTGTGTAAGTACACATTCATGTGAAGCTGGTGGGAGAGCTGTACTCCTCATGAGTTAATCTTCATCACCTTTACTTTCTATCACTTCTACATCATCTTTCTATTTACTCTAGCCATTATGCTTGTTTGTACTTTAGTTAGTACTTTAGACCTCAACCACTAAGTCATTAGTAGGAATCTTGTACCTTTTATTATATTTTTGCACTTTTTGTCCATATAGACACTAGTGCCCCAGAGAGACACCAACACGTCGTGCTATCATTCTTGACTTGTGCTACTTTCCTTGGGTAGAGAGTTGTTTAAGGTATAGTTTGAGTTCCAGAAGCCTGCTCATTTAGCCCCATTTAAACTCCCAGGTTAGCATGGTGACAGAAGCACTTGAGAGAACTTTTCATTCTCTATCCTTGATCTTAAACACTTATCCAATCTGAGGTATACTAGAGCAACCTTGTACTCTTGACTCTCTATGACTTGGAGCCTTGATGTGGTTAGTCCCCCTCCTCTACACTCACATATTGTAATATTTGCACATTAATGATGATTCATGTTTTTGGATCAATTAGCTCTTGACCTTCATAACTTTTCATTTCTCTCTTTATGTGATAAGTGTTTGATTGTAAGTGATCCTTAGGAGATGTGGGATTGAGGGACCAATTGCAACACTTATAATACAAATAATATAATTTAGTTGTTGATAAAGTATGAAAAAATGAAGTTAAATTTGATGTCACTCTTCATATAGTAATTCTTATCTTAATATTTCTGTATATTTATAACTTGAAAATTTAACGCATTGATTTATTTTCTCTCCATTTTGATAAACATATTTTTTTAAATAATCTTAAAATTTAAGAGCACTAAAAACACAACTATTTTTATGGGGCATTGCCTTTTTTTCTAAACTATTTATCCAAAAAAGAAAAAATTATATCTTCACATAAAATATTTTCTTTAGAACATCATCTTAATAAAAAATTAACTAAATTTTATTATTTTTTCTTGACAAGATAATCAAACTTATATTTCTGTGTTGATGGGCTAATTATAGTAATAAATAAAATATAAAATATAAAAAATAAATAAACTATTAAAAAACATATATTTTAAGCCAATAATGGTATGGTATGATGGATTAATTTTTTGTGTTGTTGTGCTTTCCATCAAGGTTCAAACTCCATTGAGGTGTAATTGTTGATAATTTATATAGGGGATGAGGTCCCCTGTTTGTGACCTCACTGGTTCATAGCTCCAAGTCAAAAGCGTTTACCCCTCTTATATATATATATATACAGTGATATATCCTACAAAAATGTATTTTTATATTAAAAAAAAAAACACTTATAAGAGTAGAAGTTGTTGAAACTTCAATTTTTTTGAATAATTTTTTCATTACTAGATTGTCCCGAAAGTGGTCCAAATATATACATTTAGTGAACACTTCGAGTTGAAAAATTTGAAGCCTATATATCTAAATTAGCTAGAATGAATCTAGCTAGACCATATATTTGACCAAAATTACTTTTTAGCTAGAAATTCATAAATTTGCTTGTGTTGATAAGTTTGCTAAAAGTGTACCACAATTTTGCACTTTTATCATAGACTTTTTAATCCCAATATTAACCACTTAATGTTATTGAACAATCCCTAAGTTGTTGATTCACCATTTCTACCACTTGGATCATGTGTGGAGACTTTAATATGGTAGACGATGAATTAGACAAATGTGATACTCTACACATGCATTGGACAATTAAAAATTACTCTTGGTTTTATGTATGTAAAAAATTTATGGATTTTTCATCCCAATATTAACAAGTTTTGCATATGTGGAGCAACCTCCATTCTAATGTCGAATGTGTTCTCATTAGACTTGACAAAACCATGATGACAACTGAATATTTTTCATATTTTTAACTATTTTTCTTCACTAGATGATCCTTTGTCAAATGTTGCCCTCGATGATGTTGCCCTTGATGATAATTTGAATTGAATGAAATTTTTCTAAGCCTAAGGGCAAATAAATACAATTACTTCTAAATAATTCATTGTTGAGTCATTAACATACCCTTTGGTGGCATTTGACATGTTTGCAATGCAAAACTATGCCCTCATCATTAGATTAGATGGACTGAGGGGTAGAATAATTTGTGCTTCAGCATAGATCACACTTTATTTGAATTTATGGGAGGAAACTAACATGTTTTGATAACTAGGCATATGACATCACCACCTTCTAACTTTGTCATCCTAGTATTGAGCTATAAGAGAGACCTTTTGCTCTCTCTCTACAACTTTGTGTTGTTACACTTTGTCGATAGAAGTAGACTATGGATAATCACCCTACCAAAGAAGCCCAAATTATAGTCCATCTTTACTGGCTAAAATTTAAGAAAATAATTTGTAAGGATCTTTTTATACTTTTAGATCCCATCAAACTTCTTAGATGATCAAGTGCATCAAAGAAGGGCCTCAACTCTTAGATGCATTTCTTTTAATTACTTAGGCCTTTATTCATAAATATGAATAGGTTTTCAAACCCAAGAGCTAGCTCCTAAGAAATTTGTGTGGTCCTATGTGAAGTTTCACTCTCCCAAAGAGCTTTGTGTGAGAAACTTCTAAAGTCATAATTCCTGTAGAAATGATTAATGTGATTCACATGGTTCTTACTCATACCTAAATGTAGAGCTTGGGGTCACAATGTTCTAAGATGGTCCTACTCATCTCATTAACCTTTAGCTTCTTCTCAAGCACATAATATAGACACCCTTAGTTGACAAGATAGTGACAAGTTTTCTCACCTTAACTTTCTTATTTTTCTTCTCAAGGTTATTGATCAGCCTCGTCATGTTGAACAAGATAATGATGATGTCACTCTTATATACTAGAGCCTATCATGGATGGTTAGGACTGTCCTAATGTGTAAACTAGCTCATACAACTGCATAATAGCTCTCTCTATTTATCAGCTTAATGTTTTTTCTACGAATATATCAATAAGACTATCTTACATAAACTATGAAGTATGATTATTTTCATCCACTTTATTTTTTTTAAACATTATATAATTAATATAAATAGCACTGTTTGATTTAAAAATTATATGTTTAAAATGTAAGTGGGTTTCTATGGTTATGCACCAAAGACAGCAAGTACAAATTTACGCTGAAATGTAATTCAGAGCAGAACGATACACAAAGGCCACACAAATTTCAATCAAGAGGATAATAATTTTAAATTTGCACTGAAAAATATAATTATTTCGCAGTTTTGATCGTATTTTATTCTTGATCACCTTTTTTTAAAATATAAGTATTTGGGAGCTTTGCTCGTGCTGTAATGCTCAAGTCGTCAACTTGAAAATATAATGTTTTGGCTTATTTTATTCCTACACATGACAATTTGCAGTCATTTTTGACACCCTTTAATCAGGTTTTGATCAATGGCTGACTCATGATTGAAATGTTTTTTAATATTCAATCACAAATAGAATAATATCTTTGCTAGCTGATGAGAATTGAAACAGTAAACGATCTTGTTTATTCCTATTTAATTTAAAAAAAAAATTATAGAATAGTCTGAACAGGAATGGAAAAAATCGGTGTAATAATATACTTGATAAGAATTGAGACAATAAAATTAAGAAAAGAGTCTTTACTGGCGGCTAAGAATTGAGACAATAAATGATCATGTTTATCATTACTAAAATGGAAGTTAGTTGAGGAATGAAATGAATCAAAAGAGAAAAAACAATCAGTTGTTGTAACTATAGGGACCTGTTAAAACCAAGAAAGAATCTATCTTCTACTGATATTAATAAGATATAAAAAAAATTCTGCATCGTAGTTTGTGTTCTGTTGATTTATTTATTTTCTGTTGGAAATTAAATAAATTATTTTTTTAATGGAAGATTTTAATAATTTATGAATAGTTTTTTCATCTAAGAGGAGCATGAGCTACTGGGGATATCATTTGGAAACTTAATGAACGGTTAATCAAGAAATCGATTTTATCAATAATCGTCATATATATTTTTTATTTGTATAAATATGTTTATAGAGTGTTTAGTTTAGATATTCAGGATTTTGAAACTACACTTAATTGAGGACAATGGTTCACACATAGTTAAACAATATACTATAAATTTTGACTTGTTTAGATAATTAGTCTAAAATTACACTATTTTTTCTATAATATACATCTATTAATATAATTTAATAGAACCATCTAATCGAATCGAAACTTAAAATGTACTATATATGTCTAACTCACAATCCCACAGAAATAAGTGATTGAAAATTTTAACAGAGGTTTGTGGAATGTAGCAGAAAGGAAAGATTTTTCACATTGGTTTCAACAGATAGATGAAATTGTTTGCATAAGAAATGGTGATCTTATCAACATGAAAAGAGTCGCATTTGGCACCTTCAATCTTATTTTATTCTGTCATTTTAAACATGAAAATGGTCCTATTGGTCAGCTTTGATCTTTCAACATGTGTATATAAGACTTTAACCATGCCTTATATAAATATAGGCATACGGCAAATTCACCGCTAGCAATTCACCAACGGAAAATCCACAGCCAACAATTCACCTTAAGAAAATTCACCCGTATGACAAATTCACCACAAGTAAAATTCAGCACCAGCAATTCACCACACAAAAAATAATTTTTAATATATATTTCCAAAACAAAATGTGGTTAATTTTCAGTTGATGAATTGCTGGCTGTGAATTTTCCTAAAGCCATAAATATAATAACATGTTCTCATTAATAAGGAACATATTTGGAGATTGAGCAGAAGACCTGGGATAATTGGCTGAAGAGCTCAAAGGTGGGTATTTTAGTAGGCTTATGGATGATCAGTAGTTTGACTACAGCTGAGAAAGGGGGTTATCTGCCAGCCATGTTTGTGTTTGGAGATTCGTTAGGAGATGCAGGGAACAATGTTTACATCCCACACTCTACAACGTGTGCAAACTTCACACCTTAGGACATTTCCTTTTCCCCCCACCCAACTAGTTGCTTTACCAATGGCCGCATCACTTTAGATGTTTAATTCCAGTCCTCTTAGTCTGTCTTTTAAGCTTTGCCCATTAAACTAAATGAATAATCTATTATATATTTATGTTTGCAGCTACCTACTTGGGGGTCCCCTTTGTCCTTCCATATCTGCAGCTGAAGGCAAATTTTAGTAGAGGGATAAATTTCGCATCAGGAAGTAGCGGATTGCTTGATTGAACGGGAGCTCGAGAGGTATGCTCTCTTTCTCAATCTTTTCTTTCGGCAAAAGACCTCATTAAGACATGAATATAGGATTAAATGGTTAATCAGGACGGGTCGGTGGGTATAGATGTGTCAAATAAAGATTCTTAATAGGTTGTGTTTGGGTGATGACCCTTCTCAATTACGTCCCGTACTTTGTATTTGGTTTTATAAAATCCATTTTGATTGTTATTGTTCTTCCAATTTTGTTTTGTTTAATATGTATGACTAGCATACATATATTGAAAAATATTAATATATATAAAATATGTCAAGAGTTATTCTTGTCAAGGTGTAATATTAAAATATATTTTAAATAATATATTGAAAATATTTAAAAAATTTAAAATGTAGAATCTCGAACAAAATTAAGAGCTTTCACAAAAAGAAAATTGTTTTTGAAATTCATTTTAGGAAGTTAACAATAATGACTGCGTTTTTTGTTTTTCAAAAGATAAGAAGATAATATCTAATAGTGGATATGCATTTCCATGTCATTTGAATGTCAATTTCTACCTGAAGAGTTTTTCCTTACACATTGCTTTTTGGTGGATGCCATTGTAATATGCCTCTTGGCGTAATAAAAATGTTTGGCATGGTCAAAAATAGTAATGTGATGAGAGGGTTTGGTGTATGAGCTCTGGAAGGGTTTTGTGTTGTTTGTGGTCCCTATTGACCCCTCTTACGTCATAATACACTGTTAGCGCAGGAAATTCCTCTTTTCTTGTGTGTACGACGACATTTAGTGTGGTTTTTGTGTTTTAATATGCCTTCAACCGGCTTTAACCCAGCAGTTCATGTTGGTATTAGTGGTTCGTCGGCTTTTCTCAATGGCTCCCTCTCCAAACAAATGACCCAAATTTTTTTTCGAAAGTCTTTCACGAAGTAAGTGTTTTAACTCATCAGCTGATGTGGTTTTGCCTTTACTAGATTTTGATTTTGGTTGTCAATGGCTTGAGCAACATACCCTTGTTAGGCATTTTCTTGGGAGGACTCCCCTTGAAAGTGTGCTTAAGGAGTGGGTCAGCAAGGCTTGGGTCCCTCATGGGGTCTGCCTTGATATGGTCCAAAATTTAACCAAGGGTTTCTTTTTGTTCTGCTTTGCCAAGGTTAATCATGTCCAGGCTATCTTAGGCCATTGTCCCTGGTATGTCCGATATTCTTTGTTAGTTTTCTAGGCATGGACTCAGAAATTTGCTGTCTCGGATGACACCAAGTTGCAGGTCTTGGTTTGAATTGAATTTCTTGGTTTACCCTTGCCTTGTGTGCCTTTTTTGAATCATAATGCATTCTCCCTAGGGAGGGTTATTTGTATTGAGCTAGATAGGTTCTTTTAGGCTCGACCCCAGAAAAGGGTTTGTGTGGAAGTGGACCTTTCCAAAGATTTGAAAGACTCCATTAATATCCAAATTGGAGCTCTCCGGCACACCCAGAAGGTTATTAAGAAAGATGTCATCAATCTTATCAAGTATAATCATTATATACTTTTTACTTGTATGTTATAAGTGATTGATATAGATATCCAGGATTTTGAAATCATATTAACAGTGAGAAATGGTTTAGACAAGTTTAAACAATATATTCTAAGCTTTGATTTATTTAGGTGACTAGTTTAAAATCACACTAATTTCTCACATAAATGAAAATATTTACATTCATGAATTATATTTGATACCTTCCATCTAAAACCACGCTATTTTTTTATAAGAATACATCTATCTATGTAATTTCATAAAACCATCTAACCAAATGCTATGTATGTCCAAATCACAATCCCACAGGAATAACCGATGAAAATTTTAACAGAGAGGTTCGAGGAGTGCAGCAGACAGGTGATAATGTTTGCATAAAAAATGGTGACCTTATCAACACGTAAAGAGTCGTATTTGGCACCTCCGAACTTATTTTATTTTCACGTTTTTGGCACCTCTGAACTTATTTTATTTTCACGTTTTTGGCAACTCTGAACTTATTTTATTCCGGCAGTTTTAAACGTGAAAATGGTCGTATTTGTCAGCTTTGATCTTTCAACATGTGTACAGAAGACTTCAAGCGTGCCCCATATAAATATAACAGCCTGTTCTCATTAGTAAGGAACTTATTCCGAGATTGAGCAGAAGATCTGGGATAATTGGCTAATTGGCTAATAGAGACGATAATGGAGAGTTCATTGGTGGGTATTTTACTTGGGTTATGGATGATCAGTTGTTTGGCTGCAGCTGAGAAAGGGAGTTATGTGCCAGCCATGTTTGTGCTTGGAGAGTCGTTAGGAGATGCAGGGAACAATAATTACATCCCAAACTCCAAAGCGCGTGCAAACTTCACACCTTACGGCGTTTCCTTTTTCCCCCACCCAACTGGTCGCTTTACCAATGGCCGCACCACTTTCGATTTCCTGGGTTGGTGTCATTCATTATTTCAGATTTAGATGTTCAATTACAGTCCTCTTAGTCTGTATTTTTAGGTCTACCCATTATAATCTATTATATATTTATGTTTGCAGCTACCTACTTGGGGCTTCCCTTTGTACCTCCAGATCTACAGCCAAAGGCAAATTTTAGCAGAGGGATAAATTTCGCATCGGGAGGTAGCGGATTGCTTGATTCAACAGGAGCAGGACAGGTATGCCTTCTTTCTCAATCTTTTTTCTCAACAGGAGCGGATTGATGGGTGATTATGGATGTGTCAAATAAACATTCTTCCCGGTGTTCTGGAGTGATGACCCTGACGTTATTTGGTTATATAAAATCTTTTGCGTATATAAATTTTGATTTAAACTTTTGAGTATATATATTTTGATTTAAACTTTATGTTTTTATTTGTTTAAGTGGTTAATTTGAAATCGCTTTAATATGTGAGCTCTATGGCTAATCCAATTTCAGATAAATCATCTAAAAACTCAAAACTTTGAGTTTGTTGTTTAAACTTATCCTATATATACTTCTTAAAATTTTATTTTGCTTAATATTTATTATAAAGATGTTTCACAAAGAAAATTGTGAGTTTGCTGTTTAAACTTACCCTATATATACTTCTTAAAATTTTATTTTGCTTAATATTTATTACAAAAATCTTTCACAAAGAAAATTGTGAGACTGATAGACAACTTTTGTCTGCAGCTTTACAAGTAAAGTAAAACAATTTTGGCTATAGAAGATATATTTAGAAGAGTTTTAAATGAAGTAAAAATTAAAGAATAGAAATCTAGAAATTGGTTTTCAAGATGATTAGATTTCAAATTAGAATAAAATTGATTTCTGAGAATAAGAAAACATTAAATTCATTTTTTAGACATTTTATCAAATGATTATTTCAATATAGACATTAAAATCACACAAGCCAACAACTTTATAATAGAACACCCCAGCAAGAAACGGGAGATCCTATATTCAACTCCTAGCAAGTCCATGAAAAGTTTACTATAGAATCAGAGTCCAACTCAGCAATGTCAGGCCAAATTAGGATTTCAAAGTATCTCAAGGGAGCTGTTAGAAAATACACCACCCAAACCATAGATGGAAATGTCACTGAGAGAGCTAGTAACTTAGTGATAAAACACCCCATCAATAAAAATAAGTCTTAAATTCAATTTCTAACTGATCTATGAAGTTTTTTTTTTTTTTTTTAATGAAATTTTATTGAATCTTCTATAAAACAAAAATCCCTTTGTCTGGATCCTTACCAAACTCTGTATCTTTCATGGCTTCAAAAGCTGTTTGAAAATGCCCTTGTGAAGGAAATTTGCTGTTCGTTCTTGTTTACGGCTTTAAGAATTCATTGGCTTTTTTTTAACCCCAAATTAATCATCGCTCCTCGCCCTTGCAATAACCCCATTTATGAAGAATCTTACGTCTCCTTTTCCACTGAATGTTAGCAACCCCCTTTTCCATTGACTTTTGAATGTCGCTGATCTTTCGAATTGAAAAAGAAAAGGGATTTAACCTGGGACCTCTGCTCCCAAAAGAATTCACTTATGAATTTCTGTAATTATGTAATTTAAACCGCTGGCCAATAAAACAGCACAAATTGAAGAGGGTTTGTTTTTCGGTAATGCAAGATTCCCATTCCACGAAAGGTTTGGCAATATTTTTGTACCTATGTGCTTTATATTAATTAAACAAGCCATTGAATATTAGCTGTATTACCGTATGAATTTCACTAGAACTTTTCCTTCGTCCTTGTAATTCTCCTCAATCTTGCAGAATATTATCACAATGAGTCACCAAGTATTTCAGTTCGAACACTTCTCTTATATTCTGAGAAAGACACACCCATCTGGAGCTGCGCAAGCGAAATCCTACATAAGCAACTCTTTATATTGCATTACAATTGGAGGCAACGATATTGGTGACTATATTGCCAACACTACATTCCAAAACACCACTTCTCCTCAACAGTTCGTTACATTGCTCCTCTCCAAATTTGATCAGTACATAGCAGTAAGTTTCAGAATTCTCACTTTACATATTATCTAAAACAAGTTCTTTAATTCTGTGGAAAAAGAATATGATTATTGGAATGTGATTTGACAGAGGCTTTATCGAGCCGGGGCAAGAAAATTCCTTGCAGTGGACATTCCAGCTGTGGGGTGTACTCCCTATACCAGACTTGCTGGATATAGTACAGCCAAAGGTGAATGCTTGGAGAGCGCAAACCAGCTGGCTGTGGCATATAACACTGCATTGAAGTCACTTGTGGATCACCTCAATAAAAAATTAGTTGGAGTTGTTGATTTTTATGTAGCTTGGACAGGTGTCTCCATTCCCAAGACATGTTTATTTAATTATTTAATTATTTTCTAGAGACTTCTAGAAAGGGCTGAGTTGTCTAGATAATTATGTAATTAAATAATTGTTTCCTCTAGAGACTTCTAGAATCCAGTTAGTTAGGGTTTTTAGAGTCTATTTAATCTTAGCCATTGATTGAGATTAAATCATGGCCATTGGTTTTCCAATGAGAAAAGTATAAAAGGGGAGCAATGGGCAATTGGAGAAAACAATAACAACAAGTAGACTTGCAGTGATAGCAAGTAGAGATACTTGAGAAAGACTTGCAGTGATAGCAAGTAAATTTGCAGTGAGAGCAAATAGTCTTGCAGTGTTAGCAAGGGCGCAGTGATAGCGTTGGGGATAGCAGCTGTGGAATTTCAGCAGGAGAAATTGAGGGAATAATTTCCGGAGAAGATTATTGCCGGAGCTCTGCCAGTAAGAGGCAAGCAGTTTTTGTATTCCTTAATTTGCTAAAGTTTAATATAATTCCTCATCTGTAGTAGTGGTTTTCCCTTCGGGGTTTTTCCACGGACAATCCACGGACAATTTGTCCAAAAATATTGTGTTCATTATTGTGAATGTTTTCTTCTGTATTTCTGTGAGTTTTATTGGTGAAGTTGCAGTTGTGTTATTTTTCGATATTTGCTGAGAATTAATTTTTCAGAGTCAAATAATCTATGTATTAGATAGGAGATTAATAATCAGTAACTGCAATAGAATTTTCACATGGTATCAGAGTTGATCTGAGGGCAGACAAAGCTCAGCGCAGGAAAGAGGGTTTATAAAACCCAGTTCTACCTCTTCAAAATTATTATTATTTGTTTTCTTTTATCTTTTGAGATGGCCTCAGCAGGTTTAAGAGATCATGACAGATTGAATGGAGCCTCAAATTTTGGTGTCTGGAAAGCCAGAATTTCTTTGTTGTTGGAAGAGAATGGGATTAAGGAATATGTGACCAGTGTTGTACCTGTACCTACAGATCCAGCACAGCTCTTAGCATATAAGAAGGAAGATGCCAAGGCGAGGAGGCTGATTCTTGATGGTGTCAAGGATCATATTGTTCCACATGTCGCAGAGTTAGATACAGCGAAGAAGATGTGGGATGCCATTCTGAATCTGTACCAGAATGCTACCACTAACCGGAAGCTGATTCTCAGAGAAAAGTTGAGGAATACTCGGATGAACAAGGGAGAGGACGTGACAAGTTACCTCACCAGACTCAGACTTGTCATGTGTTATGTGGGGATTTGAGGAGGTCAGGGAGTTTGGGAGATTTAAAACTGCCAAGGAATTTGAGAGATTTGAAGTTGTTAAGGAATTTGAGAGATTTGAGGCTATCAAGGAAATTTGGGGATTCCATGGGATGAAGATTCTAAGAATCTGAAATCTTTACAAATCAAGAAAACTTGAACATTAGACCTTCTAACCAACATTTAATGATTTCCAATGACTTTTCACTTGGTCCTTCTTGGTTGCAAACATTGTAATCTTCCCTATTTGATATAATCTTGATAAATAGTAGGAAGATGACTCCAAAAAGAAAATTTTGAAGACTTCCCTCCTAAAAAGAAAAGATAGGAAGCTACAAAATAAAAGGAAAAAAGGGGTCCCCATTTAGATAGAGCGTGTGTGCAAGGCACAACAAATGGTCCTAGTCCTCTCATTACCCTTTAGCTTCTTCTCAAGCAAATAATATAGGCAAACCAAAGATTTAAACCAACTCCACTACCCATATAGACTTTATGTTTTTTTAAGAATTATATAATTAATATAAATAGCACTATTTAATTGAAAAATTATAAGTTTAATGAAGTGGCTTTGTAAGGTTATGCACCAAAGACAGCAAGTACAAATCTACCTTGAATTGTAATTACATTAAAACAATATAAAAAGGCCACACAAATTTCAATCAAGAGGATAATAATTTTAAATGTCCACCTGAAATATTTTGCAGTTTTGATAGTATTTTAATCCTGAATACGTTTTTCAAAATATAAGTATTTGGCAGCTTCGCTTGTATTCTAATGCTCAAGTCGTCAACATGAAAATATAATCTTTTCGCTTATTTTATTTCTACACATGACAATTTGCAGTCATTTTTGACACCCTTTTATAAGGTTTTGATCAATGGCTGAATCATGATTGAAATGTTTTCTAATATTCAATCAGAAATACAATAATATCTTTGCTAGCTGATGAGAATTGAAACAACAAACGATCTTGTTTATTCCTATTTAAACTTTTAAAATATTGTAGAATAGTCTGAACAGGAATGGGCAAAGTCAGTCGGTGTAATAATATACTTGCTAGCTGCCGGGAGTCGAGGCAATAAAATTAAGAAAAAAGTCTTCACTGGCGGCTAAGAATTGAGACAATAAATGATCATGTTTATCACTACTAAAATGGAAGTTTGTTGTGGAATGGAATGAATCATAAGAGAAAAAACAATCAGTTGGTGTAACTAGAGGGACCCATTAAAACCAAGAAAGAATCTGTTCTCTACTGATATTAATAGGATATAAAAAACAATTCTGCATCGTAGTTTGTGTTCTGTTGTTTTATTTATTTTCTGTTGGAAATTAAATAAATTACTATCACACTGTATTTTGTTAGTGGAAGATTTTAATAATTTATGAATAGTTTTTCATCTAAGAGGAGCATGAGCTACTGGGGATATCATTTGGAAACTTAATGAACGACTAATGAAGAAATCGATTTTATCAATAATCGTCATATATATTTTTATTTGTATAAATATGTTTATAGAGTGTTCAGTTTAGATATTTAGGATTTTGAAACTACATTTAATTGAGGAAAATGGTTCACACATAGTTAAACAATATACTACAAATTTTGACTTGTTTAGATGATTAGTCTAAAATTACACTATCTTTTCTATAATATACACGTATTAATATAATTTAATAGAACCATCTAATCGAATTGAAACTTAAAATGTACTATATATGTCCAAATCACAATCCCACAGAAATAAGCGATTGAAAATTTTAACAGAGGTTTGTGGAATGCAGCAGAAAGGAAAGATTTTTCACATCGGTTTCAACAGATAGATGAAATTGTTTGCATAAGAAATGGTGACCTTATCAACATGAAAAGAGTCGCATTTGGCACCTTTGATCTTATTTTATTCTAGTATTTTAAACATGAAAATGGCAAATTCACTGCTAGCAATTCACCAACGGAAAATCCACAGCCAACAATTCACCTTAAGAAAATTCACCCCTATGACAAATTCACCACAAGTAAAATTCAGCACCAACAATTCACCACACAAAAAATAGTTTTTAATATATATTTCCAAAACAAAATGCGGTTAATTTTAAGTTGATGAATTGCTGGCTGTGAATTTTCCTAAAGCCATAAATATAATAACCTGTTCTCATTAATAAGGAACATATTTGGAGATTGAGCAGAAGACCTGGGATAATTGGCTGAAGAGCTCAAAGGTGGGTATTTTAGTAGGGTTATGGATGATCAGTAGTTTGACTACAGCTGAGAAAGGGGGTTATCTGCCAGCCATGTTTGTGTTTGGAGATTCGTTAGGAGATGCAGGGAACAATGTTTACATCCCACACTCTACAACGTGTGCAAACTTCACACCTTACGACATTTCCTTATTCCCCCACCCAACTAGTTGCTTTACCAATGGCCGCATCACTTTAGATGTTTAATTCGAGTCCTCTTAGTCTGTCTTTTAAGTTTTGCCCATTAAACTAAATGAATAATCTATTATATATTTACGTTTGCAGCTACCTACTTGGGGGTCCCCTTTGTCCTTCCATATCTGCAGCTGAAGGCAAATTTTAGTAGAGGGATAAATTTCGCATCAGGAAGTAGCGGATTGCTTGATTGAACGGGAGCTCGAGAGGTATGCTCTCTTTCTCAATCTTTTCTTTCGGCAAAAGACCTCAGTAAGACATGAATATAGGATTAAATGGTTAATCAGGACGGGTAGGTGGGTATGGATGTGTCAAATAAAGATTCTTAATAGGTTGTGCTCTGGGTGATGGCCCTTCTCAATTACGTCCTGTACTTTGTATTGGGTTTTATAAAATCCTTTGATAGTTATTGTTCTAATTTTGTTTTGTTTAATATGTATGACCGGCATACATATATTGAAAAATATTAATATAAATAAAATATGTCAAGAGTTATTCTTGTTGAGGCGTAATATTAAAATATATTTTAAATAATATATTGAAAATATTTTAAAAATTAAAAAATTAGAATTTTGGACAAAATTAAGAGGTTTCATAAAAAGAAAATTGTTTTTTAAATTCATTTTAGGAAGTTAACAATAATGATTGTGTTTTTTTATTTTCAAAAGAATAGAAGATAAGATCTAATAGCAGATATGGATTTGCATGTAATTTGAATGTCAATTTCTAGTTGAAGAGTTCTTCCTTACACATTATGTTTTGGTGGATGCCATTGTAATATGCCTCTCGGCCTAATAAAAATGTTTGGCATGGTAAAAATAGTATTGTGATGGGAGGGTTTGGTGTATGAGCTCTGCTAGGATTTTGTGTTGTCTGCGACCACTTTTGGCCCCTCTTACGTCATACTGTGTTGTTAGTGTAGGAAACTCCTTTTTTCCTGTGTGTATGACCTCATTTAGTGCGGTTTTTGTGTTTTAATATGCCTTCAACCGGCTCTAACCCAACACTACATGCTGGTATTAGCGGTTCGTTGGCTTTGCTCAATGGCTCCTCCTCCAAACAAATGACCCAAAAATTTGTTCTGAAAGTCTTTCATGAAGTAAATGTTTTGACTCACCACCTGATGTGGTTTTGCCTTTACCAGATTTTGATTTTGCTTGTCAATGGCTTGAGAAACATACCCTTGTTGGGTATTTTATTGGGAGGACTCCCCCTGAAAGTGTGCTTAAGGAGTGGGTCAACAAGACTTGGTTCCCTCATGGGGTCCGCCTTGGCAGGGTCCAAAATTTAACCAAGGGTTTCTTTTTGTTCTGCTTTGTAGAGGTCAATCATGTCCAGGCTATCTTAGGCCATTGTCCCTGGTATGTCCAATCTTCTTTGTTAGTTTTCTAGGCATGGACTTGAGACTTTGCTGTCTCGGATGACACCAAGTTGCAGGTCCCAATCTGGATTGAATTTCCTAGTTTATCCTTGCCTTGTGTGCCTTTTTTGAATCATATTGCATCCTCCCTAGGGAGGGTTATTTGCATTGAGCTAGATAGCTTCTTTTAGGTCCAACCCTAAAAAAGGGTTTGTGTGGAAGTGGACCTTTCCAAAGATTTTAAGGACTCCATTGATATCCAAATTGGAGCTCTCCGACATACCTAGAAGGTTACTTATTTTAAATCTACCCAACATGTGTTATAGGTGCCAGTCTGTAGACCACAAGATCAAGGACTTCCCTTTGGTAGTGCCTCATACACCTTCTCCACCACGTGATGTTAAAAAACCTCGGTCGACAGATGCTTCTGCTGCCAAACTTGATGAGAAATGGACTACGGTTACAAACTGCAAGAATAAGTCCACTAGTTTTGGGTTAGCCCCCAAGGCCTCCAAACCAATGAAAGTTGTTCCAAACCCTTCAGTGAAGGGGAAGGAAGCTCATATTGGGGCTGATTATGTTCCACCACAACCTAGGCCAAAGGCAACACCTTAGCCTGCTGTTGTCATGATAGTACAACCGAATGTTTCTCCTCCCATGTCGGGAGCTCAAAAGAGGTTTTGCAACCCTTCTTCACCAAGGGAAAAAGGGGAATATGTTCAAGAAAAGCGAATATTTTCCTCTTCTTCTATCCAGATTGGGTCAATTCTGCCATAATTTTTGCAGAATCATTTCTCTTCTCTAAATAAAGAGGAACCAGACTCCGATGATATGGAGGAGTTTCATTCATAAATTTCCTCTCATGGAATGTTTGAGGTTTAACAAACCTCTCCAGAAAGTATTCTGTAAGGGATACCTTGAGTAAGTATTTTTGTATTGAAATGCTTTGTCTCCAAGAAGTTAAATTTCTAGATTTTTGCTTGCTTCGGCTTGTCGCTCTATTGGGCTAGCTAGTAAAATATTTTGTACTACTCATGATGCTGGATGTGGCAGAGATGTCACCCTTTTGTCCCCATGGCGACACTCTTGTGTAGTCGATTACGGGTCTAATCCCACTCATTGGCTCATCTGGGTCCTTCTCAACATTGATAATCATTACTTTGGGATTATTAATGTCTATACCTCTAATGATGCTTGGAACACTCTTTGTTTTGGCACTGAATTGTTGATTCATTGTCAGTTGCTACTTGGTTATTCTGTGGGGTTTTCAATATGGTTGAGATGGCATATGACAAAGATGGAACCTTGCCATTCAGATGGGTAGTTGGCAAAAGGGATGTGTAGTTTTAAGTGCACAATAAATTGTGGATTTTTTATCCCAACAAATTGGTTGCCACCATTTTCATTCTCTCTAGAACACTTGGTGTAATTATAGGGCTAGTTCTGATAGAATATTTGAGCGCCTTGATCATGCCATGATCTTGGCTCAATCTTTTTTCTCTTTAGATATTTCTTCTCTCCCAGTTAAGCCATTAGTGGATGTGACTTTTTCAGAACACTTCCCCATTTCCTTTCGCATTGAATGAGAGACTCGACAAGCTCACATGTGTAAAACTCATTTTTTTCTAAACACGTATTTACTCTGCCACAAGCCTACCCAAGCCCACATTCACAGAGTTTAGAATTTGGAGTGTAGACCAACTCATCATATAGGATGGATTACTTGGTGGAATGATGCTATCACTTGTACAACTAGATTTCTATGCATTTATGGGCACCAACTGGCTATCTTTCGCCGGTGGTCTTATGAGGCTACCACCATTGACCTCCGCTCAACTACTAAGGCTTTGGTGGCTAACCCTTTTGGTAGAATTAAGACACAAAAATAAAGTTGCAGACAATTATGCTACCAGAGGTGCACAAATCAAAGCCCAGTCACATTGGCTAAAAATTGGTGATCATGCCTCCAAAATTTTTTTTGGCTCTACATGCCAAGAACTCATCCCCAAGCATTAAAAAAATGAAAGATGGCATTCAAGTTCTTTTTGAACTTCCTGACATTCTCTAGGCTTTTGTGCATTATTATGAGTAGGTTTTCACTGCACAGGAACCCACACTTTTATGATAGGAAGCCCTCCAAGATTGCCTTGTTGTTGTGCCAAATAGGCTTTCCTCAGCTTAGAATTTTTTTTGTGATCAATTGTTAACAATTGATGATATCAAAGAGGCTATCCATTCCATGGCTAATGATAAAGCCCCAAGGATTGATATGTTCCCTTGTGAATTCTACAAAGCCCTTTGAGATTATGTTGGGAAAGATCTGTATCATGTTTACTTAGAGACTTTTCATGCTAATTCTCTAGGTAACTTAATAAACAAAGGAAATATAAAATTCATACCTTTAAGTCTGGTGATCTAGAGGACATTTGTAACTAAAGACCTATCACACTTCTCAATGTCTCCTACAAAGTCATCGCCAAGGCTTTGGCTCTAAAGATATGCTATCTTTTACCTCAGATTGTGTGCCCGGAGAAAATTGGGTTTATACAATCTAGGTTTATTCTGGATAATATTATTACTGTTTGGGAAGGCATGGAATGGGCCAGACATTCAAACAGAAATCCATGTTTATCAAAATTTACTTTGCAAAGGCCTATGACCATATTGAATGGCCTAAACTATTCTTGCTATGCTGCAAACTTTGGGTTTTGACCCTAACTTCATTTAGACTGTTCGAATGCTCTTTATGGATGCCTCTGCTTGCATCACCATTACTGGTTGTCAATCCTCTAACTTTTGACTCTTTCGTTCTTTTTAGCAAGGGTGCCTACTTTCTCCCTCTCTATATGTGCTTGCTGCTAAGGGATTTGGCTACCTTCTGGCCAACATGGTTTCCCAGTAGCATGTCAAGGGCATCTCTTTGCCTAACTCTTAGGCTCAATTGGTTAATGGCCATTTTGCTAATTTGACTCTTTCCTCACTCTCTTGGAGGAATAAGAAAATATTAAAGTAGCCCTGGATTGTATTAACATCTTTTGTCTTGCTTCTGGCTCTACCATTCAGTGGCACAAAAATTTGTGCTATAGATAGTTCATCTTTCCTACTCCTCCTTGGTTTCAGCAGTATGGTTGGAAGTGGATTGAGCTAGGATAAATTTTTTGGTTCTTGGACATTCTCTTTTCTTTCCAGATGTCCTTGGTTGAGTCGAGCAAAAGCTTTCTTACTGGATTACCAAGCCCCTTTCTCTGGTGGGGAGATTCCAAGTATGCTTCAAAGTTTTGGCAGCTACCCATGTCTACTATTCTTCCTATTAGCCCCCTTTCAAAGCTACCTACGACAAGCTTGAAAAATTGCTCTAAGATTTTATTTGGGCCTCCTTTGAATCCCATAAAGAGTTTCATTGTGTTGCTTGGGAATTTTGCTGCCTTCCCAAAGATTCTAGAGGACTTTGGTTGCTCTCCACTCAAGGACAAGGGACTACTTTATGTGTTAAATGGATTATCCATGCCCTTACTAGGGACGAGGCCTGGAAAATCCATCTCAGGCATTGTATTCTTTCAAGCCTTCCTATTCATAGACCCACTTGGAAGGGGATTGACTTTTAAACCCTTCTAGTTATGGATGAACTAGTCCAAATTGTTGAGAATTTTGTGGCCATAAGTATTTGGTGATCCTGGGAGGATATCAAGCCTTGACTCCATTGGGTTGGCTTTGGTTTTCATGATGGGATTTCACTCAACTAGTAGAATATTTGGTGGTCACTTCTTTTTTCTTGCAATCGTCAGCCATTGGCTAAGTCGCCTTGGCTTAAGGTGCCGAGATTCCACAAGAAGGGTATCCAGACCCTAGAACAATTATTTCATAGAACCGCAATGTGTATCATGCACTAGGAAGATTTTTGTGCCCTATATAGGCTTAGCTTCATAACCAAGGCCATGCTACTCATGATGGTCTGGTGAATGCTATTCCTACAAAGATGTTTCATAAGGATGGAATTCATGGGATAAAACCCTGGTGGAAAGACTGAAAGTGGTATCCAGAAACCCCTTTCAAGAATTACAAGCCTCGGCTTGGTTATAAGTGGCTTTCACCACACTTTCCTATGATTCAAAGTTTGAACCAGAGGTGGCTTCTTCAATCTACCACTCATGTCTGGTGTAAAAGATTTTTTACCACTTGGTTTGCAAGTGTTGAGCTGAAACTTTGCCACTTTGCTTGGTGTATTCTTTTCCAAGGCTTGCCTGTGGGTTCTCGGCTTGTTCACTTGGGGGTCTAGGACCTTCATTTCCTTTTTTGTGGGAAAGGTGAGACTTTTAAGCATCTTTTCTAGTTTTTTCCTAAAGCTCAGTAGCTTTGGACTTGGATTCATGACTTCTTTTGGCCCTTTAGGTCAAAGCCTTTCTTTTGGCATATGGTTCTGCTGGAAGATTTTCCCAAATTTCCTACTAAATTTACCTAGCTTTAGCACACTTTCAGGGTGGAAATTCTCTTCAATATCTAGAAAGACAAAAATGCCTGCATATTTGCTCATTCTCAAATGGATATTAATGTTTCTTTATATTGTAAATCTATTATTTGTTCTAACGTGCTCTTACAGATTCAGGTGTAAACTAACAAAGTTGCACTTGAGGTTGCTCATTTGGAAGTGCTGCTAGATCACTATGGCAATGTGTCATGTACTATTGCTCGGGTACCCACTTTTCCCACCTCTTCCCATAGCTAGTTTCCTTCTCAGGGATGATAGCGGAGTGGTTCTATGTGTCCCCACTCTCAACCTCCTCTTTGGTAGGATTCTTGCCCTCCTCGGTGAATCCACTCTCCTCTGCCATGGGCTAGCTAGGGGTGGCCTTCTGGTGGTGCTTCAGGGAGTGGCAGTGGCGGTTCCAAGTGGCCCTCTAATGACCCTCTTGCTTTTGGCTTTGGTTGGCTAGACATTGGTAAAAATTTTCTGCATCTAGCACTTGCAATCTCGCCCTGGCGTGAGGATAAAGATAAAGAGAAGGAAAAAGATGCTAACAATGGTTGGGGTTCTCCTCCTAACGTCACTCAAGACCCCATTAATAGATGGGGGAAGAACATGAATGACAAAGACCTCCTAGCTCTGCTGGCATTGCTTTGGCCGCTTAATGACCCTCTTTTTATATGTTTTGTAATCATGGACTTTTGGGCTTGACCCATGTGATTGGTTATTTATTTGGTTTTTTTGGCACTGCCCATATGACTCGTGGAGTGTGCCTTCTTACCACCCATTTTTTTTGTGAACATGTAAATTTATCTTTATTTTAATATAGATTGTTGCCTATTCATAAAAAAAAATGTTTGGTATAAAGTAATTGTATAACGGATAGACAACTTTAGTTTGTATAGTAATGGTGATTAAACACAAACTTAAAATACGACATTGACTTACATATATCAAATAAATTTTATTATAGAAGAGCTTTAAATGAACTAAAAAAAAAGGAATAAAAATTTAGAAATCATTTTTCCATATCATTAGATGTCAAATTAAAAAAAAATTAATTCGATAAAACAAAAAAATATTTATAAAATCTGTCATTTGAACACTACATTTTTTATTTTTTATTTTTATTTGATTAGCAATAACTATCAACTTAACTGACCAAGCATTTTCATCTAAATTTGAAGTGTTAATTACAAAAATTCTTCATTCACCAAGATGATAACATATCAATGTCACCACTTATATGCTTACACTAAAAAGTGTTAAGTTCCTAAGGATAGGTTCATTCCTAGACCTAGACCTAAACCTCAAGGGTTCATGGTGACCTTGTCTACGTGTCCCCTTGTAGGAATTAGAGGTTTCATAGTTTTCCCCACAATGTTAGAGGGAGTTCATTCTCTCCTCTTGCATGAGATCTCTAATCCCCCTTTTAATGATCCATGACTATTAATTAAGTACATGTAAGCTATCAACTTAGCCAATGATAATATAACGATAATAACTTTTCCATCAAGTACTAGGTCCATACCAAACATTACCATGCATTAGTTTACAAAGATTTACAATATTCATAAAAGGAATAACATATAATAATCTCAAAGATCATACACAATGGTGATTAGCTCATATGTGCATCACAAGTATAGTTATGATTGTCTCATAAACATAACACAATTACATTAGTGACTAGCTCCAACATTCATCACAAATACATAGTGACTAGCTCCAGCATAACCAAAGTACAATATCACCTAGCTCATATATACATCAAAAGTACAACTGTGATTAGCGCATACATATATCACAATTGTAATAGTGAAAAACTCCAACATATATCACAAATACACATTAACAAGCTCTAGCATACATCATAAATACATAGTGACTAGCTGACACATCACAATGGTAACACACAAATGTCCATAATGCATCCTAGATAGAAAAGAATGTCGATGCACTACACATTGCACCATGGGTCTCATGCTTTCTTTCAGTTTTCTACATGCCATCAAACAATTAGGAAGAGGATTTGGTGCATCCCATAGTACATTGTGATTCTATCCTCAACCAAACAAGGCCAAGTATGTATACAGTTTGACAACTAGGAAGGGGATTTGGTGCATCCCATACTACATCATAGGTTAGTCCACCATCCCAAATATTATCCACAAGTAGTGAACCTACCATAGCTTGGTGGATTTTTACTTTTATCACCTATAGGCCACCAACGACAAGTCTATCCACTTGGGAAGAAGTAGCTCCCAATCTATACCACCTTGTGACCTTAGTGATATTGTTAGCTATCTTCTTCATGATCCTTGACAATACTTGGTATTGGTCACTTATATGCCCTTAGTGATAACTAATGAACCCCCTCGATACAATGGTTAGCCCTAGATTATCATTACTTGTACAGATGGGTCCATACCCATGCAAGCGTTACCATATCATAACCAGGGTATGCCATAGCAACCTTCACCTCCATGAATTGAGTGAATACTGGCTAGTCCCTAAAAATAGCCTAGACATCAGTCATTGACATGGTCAAATGAATGCTTATCATTGCTCAAATATCCCTTAATATCACACTTGGTTGTGTCATACATAATATTAAACATATTCACAATCAAAAGATACTTGATCCTATACATAGAAACCTCTAGATATGGAGTTGAAATAAACAAACACATGAGAGATAAACGAAACCAACATGAGATGACCATTACCCAACATATATAAATATTGACTATATAATAGTAAAATCCCTTACTTCACTTTGTTTACTATATAGAAGAATATTATGTATTAAATAAAAGTTATTAGGTTTTCTTTACTTGATCATACCCATCTAGTAACCATTTTAGCCTCAAACTTAAGTTTATAGAGGAGGAAAGGTCAAACCAATTAGGGACAACCCCATACCTTGGATTTATCACCTCTAAACCCTCCCCGTTTGGACTTGAGGTCATAGGGACATCCTTTTCCCAAGGACTACCTACACACCCACTTCTAAACATATCAATGTTATACATAGTTCTCCTAACAAGGTCTCTCAAAGGACCTACACAGAAGTTCCCAAGACCAAGGTTTTGTTTCCCTTCAACTAATAATAGTTAACATCAATTAGGAAAACATAAATAAGTATATAATTTAACAACCCATACTATATAACACTTCCTTTTAAGGATATCAAGGCCTTGAATTAAACTTAACCCATTATTATTCATAAACCAACTTGAAAGTTCTTTGTTTCATCTTATCAATATAGGGGATATATTTATTATTCAAAATAAAATTACCTTGGTTCACATAAATCCATAGGAAAGCACTTCCATTTTAAATTTTTACATATTAGATCCCATATTGTGGTTCTTATACTCAAGGGGTCAATAAATATCTTTGAAGGACAACCAAGAGTATTATAAGCTTGTTTTAAGTTATAATCATTGCCTAAATCTTAATTAAGGTCTCCAACACTATATCCAATAGACCAATATACAAAATTATAAATATAATCCCATTAACAATATTACTAATAATATTCTTGATCTTCTAAATTCCTTTACCTTATGTTGCTTCCTATATTCTTGTAATAGTCTCTAGTTAATTGACTAGATAGTTTATTCATACTTGTCATTCAGTCTAAACCTGACCTTAATGGCTATTAGTAAGGTATCAAGATCTATGCTACATAAGATTTATCTCATAACTTGATATAAACCACATTTTCAAATTAATGATTGTTTCCTTGCATTTTGTATACAAATATATTGTGATTCATTATGGTATAATAATAATTTCAATATCAAGGTTCTCGTATCTAAGAGATTCATAGATAACTTGTAGCCTTATAAAAAATTTACCGTGAAAGAAACTAAGTGCCAAAGCTCTTATTTATTATATATGATTTGTGGTTCTTATTATAAGGTTATCTTGCAGCAAAATATTTTGTTTAGGATTCTTTTGCATCTTACAATTACCTATCAAGGATATTGTTCAACCTTTGGTACTTGGATGAGAATTTATAATATAGGCTTTTATATAAGACTAGAACATGATTTGGTGATCTTAGATATCACAAGGGTATTGGTTCTTAATATCCTTATAGTGATGAGAAACCCTTTGAACACTAATGTTTAAGGATAGCCTTGGAGAATAAATATCACAATTAAGGTAAGTTGGCTAACAATTAATTCTCAAAATCTATCCACAATATATTATTCTATTAATATGGCCAAGGTTCATAATGACATAAATCTCAATTAGAACACATATGCCTCCCTAAAGCGATACACACATTATTTAAAATTTTAAGGAAGTAACACAATAGTTATAAACTTGCACTAAGTAGAGTTAATACACAAGTCAACTCTAGATGGTTGACAACACTATATCCATCAGATCAACATCTAAAGATATACTTCCAATAATATATTATTATTATTTTCTTTACCTTTTGATGAAACCCTTCCAAAATAGTCTAATTAACAAAATATAATATTCACTCTTGCAACATATAACTAATTTATATAACCTTATTGGTAAGCAATAAGATACCAAAATATGTTATATAGTATGATTACAAATACTTTATATCTTAAATCATTCTTAACAACACCATCAAATTATATGACAATTTCCCTTTGTTTGATAGGTACTCATATCCTTACCCCTAAATCTAAAGTGGGTTACCAAGAGTGCCAATTTGCAACATTAAGAATTTGTGATGCAGGAGCATCGAGTGGTGTAAGGGAAATCTTGCATCACCCAAAAATATGCTTTCCATTTATGTTTCTTTTTTTCTTTCTTTTTGTAGATGTCTTTGCATTTCTGGATACCCTTTTCGTCGAATAAGAATTCCCAACTTTCAGAACTGCTTTTCTGCTCAACTGCTATTTTTAGCAGTTTTGAATTAAAGGCGTGAGGAGGAAAAAATTTAAGGGAAGGTTCAAGATGGAAAAATAAGCAATTTGGTGAAAGAATCAGGTCAAGATCCTTCTTGGTTTGAAAGTTATTCAAGTTTTAGTTTCTGCTTTTTGCCTTGAAAAAACTTCCGAGTCTAGTTTGAGGCACTAAACAGTCCCGTACGGGCCCAAAAAATGTCAAAAAAGGTGGAGAAAGTTATTAGCATGTTCTTTACTCCGAGACCTTTCCAAAAGTTCAAACGGTTCAAAAAACGAAGTCCCAAATCAAAAGTTATGGCTTTCGAAAGTTAGCCGATATTTGGAAAATTGCCAATTTTTGAATTAGGACTCAAGTTTTGAATTTCAAATTGTAATTTTTGGCGCCAAACCACCAAAACTCATAATGCAAATCTTTTTTGGCTCCAAAAGGGAAAATGACCTATTTATGGGTGGGTTTTTCTAATTTTTAATAGCTTTTTGGGGAAAAGTTTGCATGCTACGAACAGGGGTATTTTGTAATTTTTTATAGCTTGCATGTATTGTAGAGCTTGAGGATTTGAGATTCTCTGCATATAACATTTCTATTTCTGAATAATAATAAAGTTCTCTAGTTATGCACATTATTTTTGTGTCTCAGGTCTGCTCCCTCGTCAGGTGGTATCATAGTGGGTTTTCTTGAGTGTGTGGAAAGATTGTCGATCGTGAGGTAGTTCACACTAGGACTGTGGTTGTGGGTTTGAGATATTCAAGATGCCTTCAAGAGTGATGCCTGGCAGGCATGGTGGTGCCAGAGGTGGTAGAAATGTTGGTGGAAGAGATCCATTGGTGGTCGAGGGTTTCAAAGCCCTCTAGAGACAAATTGATGCATTGTAGGAACAGATGAGAAGAGGGTTAAACCCAAGAAGAAGAGGAGAAAGCGAGGATGAAGAAGAGATGGAAGATATAGACGTAGAAGAGGAAGAAGAAATGATTGATCAAGATCAAATGTGGCTGATAAGGGCCATTTCGAAGATGGAAAAAGCATCCAGAATAGAAGTCCCCAGTTATTTCGAAAGTCTAGAATCAGAAGAGCTGATTGATTGGATTAGTGAGCTAGAATAGTATTTTGAGTATGAAGAAGTAGAGGACCTAGATCGGGTTAAGTTTGCAAAAATGAAGTTAAAGGGCCATGCAAATATTTGGTTGAAAGAGGTTTAGTTGGACAAAAATCAAAGAGGATTTAAGGAAAGATCAATAGTTGGGATCGCATGGTGGAGAAACTGAAGAAGCCATTCATACCAGTGGAATATGAGATCTGCTAAAGAAATTGCAAGGGTTGAAGCAAGGAAGTAGATCTGTGAAAGAATACACATAAGATTTTCATAAGATGATCATTAGAATGCCATGCAGAGGTCAACAAGGAGAAGGTAGCTCGTTATGTTAATGGGTTACGACCAAGCATTCAAGAGGAGTTAAGCCTGGTCAGAATGACTACCATTGAGGATGCATACCAATTTGCTCTAAAATTTGAAGAGAAGCTGAACAAAATATTTGACAACAAGAAAAAAGGATGAGGAGGTCAAAGCGGAAGAGGTAGTAGATCTTCTGGAAGCCGAAATGAGGATGAGAAGAAAAATGGAGATGCGGGTACTAGCTAAGGCCAAAGGAATGATAACTTCTACCGTCCTCGTGATCAAAACAATGGTGATCAAAGAGGTAGAGGACAAGGTAGATCTGGACAAGGTTCTGGAAGAGGTGGTTTTAGATGAACTTGTTTCTAGTGTGGTGAAGAAGGGCATCGAGCCTATGAATGTCCACAGTACCAAGGAAGGATATACAGAAGACTAGAAGGTCATGGTAGGGTTGTGCATGCAGGTGAGCAGGCTCAATCCGAGCAATCAGATGATGTTGAAAGGGGAGAAGCCCTAGTGGTTAGAAGAGCCCTAGTGACTGAAGAGAAGGAGCCAAAATAGAGGAAGAATCTATTTCACACAAGGTGCAAATGTGAAGTAAAATGTTGTGATGTCATTATTGATAGTGGGAACACCGATAATTTGATGTCAGAAGAGATGGTTGCGTAGTTGAAGTTAAAGAGGGAAAGACATCCACATCCGTATCAGATTGCCTGGTTGCAGAAATACCACAAAGTTCTGGTCAATGAGCAGTGCCTAGTGAAATTCAAGATCAAGAGCTATCGTGATGAGGTACTCTATGATATCATCCCCATGGATGCATGTCACATGCTATTGGGGAGGCTATGGCAGTTCAACAGGAGAGCTATACATGATTTCCATGCAAACACTTATTCCTTGATGAAGGATGGAGTTTGGCATAAGTTGAAACCCCTGAAGGAGGTTGAAGAAAAGGTATGCAGTAGTGCTAGGGTTTGCTATGTTGATGGAAGGAAATTTTTAGAAGGCATGAATCATGAGTGTGTGTTATGCATTGATTCCTAGAATGGATAAAGATGATAGTGAGAATGCGCCAGTAGAAGTTTCTGGATTATTGGGTGAGTTTTAGGATATTGTTTCTGATAATGTACACAAGGGTTTACCACCAATGAGGAAGATCAATCATCAGACTAACTTGATCCCTGGAGCCAGCTTGCCAAATAAGGCACCTCACAGAATGACTCTTGCAGAAAATGAGTTGAATAGACAAGTTTAGGAATTGATGAGGAAGGGTTTGATTCGAGAGAGTCTAAGCCCATGTGCAGTACCTACAGTACTAGCACTGAAGAAGGATGAGGAGTGGAGGATGTGTACAGACTCTTGGGCCATAAACAAGATAACAATCAAGTACAAATTTTCCATGCCAAGGATAGATGACTTGACGGACTATTTAAGTGGAGCACAATACTTCACAAAGATTGATCTGAAGAGCGGATATCACTAGATCCGGATTTGTGAGGGAAATGAATGGAAGACCACATTCAAGATCAAAGAGGGCCTGTACGAGTGGTTAGTCATGCCCTTTGGGATAACCAATGCATCGAGCACATTCATGTGGCTTATGAATGAGGTACTGAAAGAGTTTCTGCGGAGTTTTGTTATTGTGTATTTAGATGATATTTTGATATTTAGTAAGTCACTAGGTGAGCATTTAATGCATATTCATAGAGTCTTTGAAAAGTTGAGAGAAGAGAATTTTTTGATTAATTTGAAGGTGTAGTTTTGTGAAGGAGTTAGTGTACTTGGGGTTTGTTGTCTTGGCGGAAGGTCTCAAGATGGACCCAGAGAAGGTGAAGGCTATTCTGGAATGGCCTACCCCAAGAATTGCTATTGAGGTGAGATCTTTCCATGGTTTGGCCAGTTTTTATAGAAAGTTCATTAGAAACTTTAGTAGTATTTGTGCACCCCTGACTGAAACAATGAGAGGGGATAGGAAGGAGTTCAAGTCAAGTATAGGAGCAAATAAGAGTTTTGATATGTTGAAGTAGAAGGTAACAGAACAACCCGTTCTAGCCCTCTCAGACTTCAATTAGGTGTTCCAAGTGGTTTGTGATGCCGGTGGTTGTGCCATTGGAGCAGTGTTGAGCCAAGAAGGTAAACCCATTACCTATTTTAGTGAAAAGTTAAATGATGCAAAGAGAAAGTATTCTGTATATGATCAAGAATTTTATGCAATAGTTTAAGCATTAAAGAAATGGAGACATTATCTATTGCCGAAGGAGTTTTTTTTTTTACTAATCATCAAGCATTACAGTACCTAAAATAGTCAGGGAAAATTAAATCAGAGGCATATGAAATGGGTAGAATTTTACAAAGCTATACCTTTGTTTTAAAGCATAGGAGTGGGAGGTCAAATAGGGTTGTAGATTCCTTAAGTAGGAGGTAGAAATTGTTGACAGAGATGTGTATTGAAGTGGCTGGGTTCAATGAACTCAAGATGTATCCTAAAGATCTTGATTTTGCAGAGGCTTGGAAAGCTTGCAAGGAGCTTCTTACAGTTGACAAGATGAAGTGGTTGGATTTCATAATCCAGGATGACATGTTGTTTAAGGTAAGTCAATTATGTATTCTGAGTAGTTCCATGAGGGAGAACCTGATAAAAGAGTAGCATAGTGGAGGAATGGAAGGACATTTTGGTCAGGATAAGACCATTTCCATTATCAGTGAGCATTATTAGTGGCCTTAGTTATCATAGGATGTGAAGAAGTTTGTGTAGAGTTGCAGGGTGTGTCAGATGGCTAAAGGAGTGATCCAAAATATAGGTTTGTATTAGCCCTTACCTGACCAGAGAGGTTGTGGGAGGATATAAGTATGGCCTTTGTTCTTGGTTTGCCAAGAACATAGAGAGGGAATGATTCAGTGTTTGTGGTAGTTGATAGATTTTTGAAGATGGAACATTTCATTCCATGCTAGAAGACCCATGATGTAGTCCACATCGCTGACTTGTTCTTCAAAGAGGTGGTGAGGCTACATGGTTTGCCAAAGAGTATAGTATTAGATCGTGATACCAAGTTTGTGGGATACTTTTGGAGGACCTTGTGGAAAAATTTGAAGAAAGAGTTGAATTTCAGTTCTACACACCATCCACAAACTAATGGGTAGACTGAGGTTGTGAAAAGAAGTCTAGGTAACCTATTGAGATGCTTGTTAGGAGATAAACCCAAGGGATGGGACCTGATTTTACCCTAGGAAGAATTTTCTTACAACAATTTTGTCAACTAGAGCATGGGAAGATTACCATTCCAAATTGTGTATCAAGGCAGTCCTAAAACTGCTCCAAAACTAAGAAAGATGGACCAAGAGAAGAAGAAAAGTGTCGATGCCAAAGACTTTGTAGAACACATCAAGAATATACATGAGAAGGTAAGAGAACATATTACCAAGATGAATATGTAGTATAAGGCTAAAGTAGATCAGAAGAGGAGGAATAAGGAGTTTTAGGTTGGTGATGAAGTGATGGTCCACTTGAGGAAAGAAAGGTTTCCAGTGAGAACCTATAACAAATTGAAGATGAAGAAGTTCGGTCCCTATAAAATTTTGAAGAGGCATGATTTAGGTAACACATATGAGGTAGAGTTTTCGGATGGAGTCAACATTTTCCCTATGTTCAACATCTTAGATTTGACAAAGTATCATGAGGGTGGCACAAAGGAAGTATCAGCAAGGGAATAGTGTAGCATTCTAGCATCTACTTCAGAGAAGGAGGAGATTGAAGCAATCCTGGATAGTCGTGTGGGAAGGAGTACCAGAAACAAGCAGTATGAAGAATATTTGGTGAAGTGGAGAGGAATACCTGTGGAAGATTCATCCTGGTTGTCTAATGCAAAGGTTGACCTTTTGGGTTTTCCTCAACCATCTAAGACGTGGCGGGGTCACTTCTCAAATTACCCTAGGTGTCTGATGCAGGAACATCCAGTGGTGTAAGGGTAATTTTGCATCACCCAAAAATATACTTTCCATTGATGTTTCCTTTTGGTTAATTTTTGTAGATGTCTTTGCATTTTTGGATACCCTTTTCATCGAATAAGAATTCCCAACTTTCAAAACTACTTTTCTACTTTTTCTACTCAACTGCTATTTTTAGCAGTTTTGAATTTGAGGGCATGAGGAGAAAAAAAATTAAGGGAAGGTTCAGGACAGAAAAATAAGCACTTTGGTGAATGAATCAGGTCAAGATCATTCCTAGTTTGAAATTTATTCAAGTTTCAGTTTCTACTTTTTGCCCTAGAAACCTTCCGAGTCCAATTTGAGGCACTAAATGGTCCCATACGAGCCCAAAAATCATTGGAACTAGTGGAGCTGGTTCTAGCACATTCTTCACTTTGAGACCTTTCCAACGGTTCAAACGGTTCAAAAAATGGAGTCCTAGATCAAAAGTTATGGCTTCCGGAGGTTGGCCAATATTTGGAAAATTGCCAATTTTTGAATTAGGACTCAATTTTTGAATTTCAAATTGTAATTTTTGGTGCCAAACCACCAAAATTCATAATGCGAATGTTGTTTGGCTCCAAAATGGAAAAAGGACCTATTTATGGGTGGGGTTTTCTGATTTTTGATAGCTTTTTGGAGAAAAGTTTGCATGTTGCGAATAGGGGTATTCTGTAATTTTTTGTAGCTTGCATCTATTGCAGAGCTCTAGGATTTGAGATCCTCTTCATGTAAGATTTCCATTTCCGAATAATAATAAAGTTCTTTGGTTGTATGCAATATTTTTGTGTCTCAAGTTTGCTCCCTCGTCAATTTGTTCAATGTAGTATGGTTCTAGTGACATGCTTTCATAAATTAAGGCTCCTATCATATGTCTAATTTACCTTAAGAGAACGAGATACATGTTTATTTTCAAATTTAGTTTATCAACTTCCATTTAGGTCCCATTAATATAGTCATGTTTCTCACAATGTGGCTTACAACTCATATCACAATGTCCCTTAAACTGAGATTAGGGATATTTCAAATTAAGCAAGCTTATTGATCATTAAGGAATGTCAATGTGAATCCCTACATTTTAAGTTCATATCGATCCATATGTGAGGAGGATTCTTAATACCCTTATTATGCCATCATGCAAAGTAGCATGAACATGTTCCAGTCCCCTCAAGCAATATAAGCTACCCAATATACAAAATGCAAAGTAAATGATATGCACAAAGCAATGGTATTGTCAAAAAAAATTTCTTACAGAAGATAAAGCATGTCTTGACACATGAATGGTTGGAAAAAACCTTAATAAATATGAAAAATGCACAGATCAGGGAAATGGAACCTCGCATTTCTCACATAAGCTCAAATCAACTATATCAAATTTATTTCAGTTGTGAGAATTGATATTTCAATAATAAATGCTATTTCAAGGTAGTAATAAGGAATAAGTGTACTCAAATCTAAGGGATGAAATTGATGAAATTCTAAAGTGGACATTGAAATCTACCATATTATCTAGTATGACACTGCTCCTTCAGTTGCCTCACCCCACGTTGTCTCTACCACTATCTCCCATTTTATGGTACCTTTGCATCTAAAATTCCTCCATCCTTTATGCTTTGGTGGACATCCATACCCCTTTCTCTCCACCAAAAACCTCCTTTCTCCTTTTCCAAGAGCTCATGTAGAGATGGTTCCATTTAGCATAGGAAAGGAGGATGCTATCAATATTTTTAGAGTCTAAATTTTATGCCATCAGATCCTTGGTGATGAGGATGTGATACACTTGCAAGTCATGTAAACACTATGCCCAATCTACCAGTTGTATTTACTTGTGATTTTCTAAAACATTCTAAAAATATTTATTTTGACCCTCTTCTCTCACTTTTTCCCTCTGCTATCTATGCCCCAAGATGTCTCCACACCTTTCTTTGTATCATACTATTCCCTTCCTATGTAATTTACTCGTTTTCACATTTTCTTCTTTTCTCTTTTCTTCCAATTCTCCTTTCACTTTTTCACTCATTTCCTCCAATCTAGACTTCAATAATAAACTAAGGGGGGTCATGATGGTTTTAAAATATGCTCTACCCTCTTTTTTTTCTTCTCTCATATTTTATATCTAGAAACCTATGAACATCTACAGAGATGAGTAGAAAATAAGGAAGGGACACCATTCTACCACTCACTTAACATTGATGGAATTCCATACCATCACATGGTTCCTACACTTGCACCATCCCTCTTCATTCATTTTCTTCTTAACCACCCAAAATTTGCAATTAATGTGCCTTCTTTTTCAAGTAAAAGTTGGAAAAAATGGCGAGGAGGCCATGCCTTATTAGTGGCATGACACCTCCTTCACCCTTGGTCAAAATTGTGTCCATATGCACATGATCTCTTGTGATAGATAACTTTTGACAACATCCCCAACAAATGGAAGAATTTATGCACCATTTTTGTTTTGTATCATTACAAGAAAGAATACAGGGAATTTAGCTAGCAATTAAAATAGAAGCAAGTAAGATCAACATATACTTCTTATTCATCATCTCAATTACACAACTTACTAATACAATCTTACTACATTAACAAATCAAAAATTGTTTCCAATATGAACTGCACACACCTTAAATGTTTCATATTTCAAGATGGCTCCATGTGCAAAATGGTCCAAGAAAACCCTATCCACCCCCCCAAGTAGATTAAGTCACCCGTGGTGAGAGAGAGTTGTCATTCAAACCCATAAGAAGTGCATAAAATATCTCCTTAGTAGCCAATTATCAAGGTGCACCTACCATTGGTAGACTTAAGATACCATTCTACCTTAGTTATAAGGTTATGAAGTGAGTTATATGTTACCTACTTGAGCTTGTTAGGAAATCTCTTCCATGTAGTCCATCAGATGACTAAGAAACCAAGGATATCCATCACTAGCATAAAATGCTCCTTGACTATTATCCATCTTGACCATAGTACTATCCCTAGACACATATCAATCTCGAGCTTAATAGTACTACTCCTTGAGTACTATCCATCTCAAGCATAGTACTGCCCCTAGACACCTATCAATCTCAAGCTTAATAGCACTAATCCTTGACTATTTTCCATCTCTAGCATAGTACTTCCCCTAGACACCTATCAATCTCTAGCATAATAGTATTGCTCCTTGACTACACTTAGTACTATGACTAGAAGATAAGTTCCTAACTCGAGATAAGTAGGTTCCCAACTTAGTTATAGCACTAAATGACACTACTAGATTTTTCATAAGGGAGCAATATATCCTCATAGACTCCTACGATGGGAGGTAAGGTAGCTCTTCATCCCTTGATAGTTTGTGTAGGATACCTTATTTATATTTGACCCTTCAAGTATAATTTTAGGGCATGGACTTGCAGGGATTGTTTTCTCATTTTACAACAAAAATACTCATTTAAATGGGAAAGACTACTCTAAGGGTTAGCAGTCCATAACATAAATAGACATTTGCATGATGATAACTGTCCTGGAAGCCAACAAATCATGACTAAAATAGGCATTTGTATGGATGGTTCTCCTAGTAACTAGTAGTGCAGAGAGGTAATGCGTATATATTTAACTTGGGGTTGCAATGGATCATTTACTTTCACTCAAAGTGTTACATACATTCTACCATGTCTCCTTCTTAGTTTAGCATAATGTCACGTAAAATTTATTTCTTGAATAATACCGATTTATGCTACATGTGCTAGTCAAGGTAGATGCTTCAACATCTTTAGATTCCTTGGATATTAGGGAAAACTCCATGAAGAAGGAATATCTTGTAACAGTCACTTTAGGCCAAAGGATTATACAACATGTAGGTATTACATAGAGCCAGAATCAAACATATTCACATCTTATTATAACCAATTTTTGACTGGAGCAACATTATTAAAGAAAATCAGTCCATTGAAGTCAATAACTAAAGGAGATATATTATTCTACTTTTCTTTGTAACTTCCAATTAGTTTACTTAAACAGTGACCCCATTAAGTAATTAAAGAGTCATTTTGTACCCATAGTTAAGAATTTTAGGCTATAAAGGCTACAAGTCCATGAACTTCATGGATAGGTTAACAACTGCAAGGTTTTAATTGTGATTTAGGTCTACATTTTCACATTCTAAAGTTTATGAAAGCTAACTTCATGCCACAAAATATATCAATGCTGACAACAAATATATATAACACTACAAATTACTCTAGTCATGTGGGGAGGGGGTATAAGTATTTTTATAATTTATTTATTTAGCCCTTTGGGTACCTCCTCTAGTTTTTCTTTTATTATTTTTGGATAACAGAGCACATGGGTGATCTAGTATTTCTCACTGTTAGAAAATCTAAACTTTATAACACTTATAGATAAGAAATAAATTTTAGTTTAGATATAAATACTGAACCAAAACCAACATCATCCTTAATAAGAACCAATGCTTTTCAACCTGAATGATTACTTTGAATTTTTACAAGTAGTGTTTTGAGGCTTGTCCAACTCAAACTCCTAAAGTTTTGGTTGATATTAATATTCAATGCAAATCAACATTGTGACTTCTCACGCATTTTTGATTTGAATATGTGTGACAACAAGAGCATTCCTAGAATTTTAGAAATGAATTCAAGGCCAAAAATATAATTTCATTAGGGTTACAGTATCATAGAATAAAAACTATAAAAGAGAAAGGAATTCAAACACCCGAGTTTGAGATGTCCAGGTATAAGGAATTTGGAGTAGCAACGGAGGATGCTCTAGTTGTCACCTACCCAAAATAGATCTTAAAATTCTATCTAAACCTCTGGATTCAGCCACACACCCTTCTTTTTCTTTTTTCCCAAATCTTCTCTACGAAAATGAGACCTCTCCAGGTCAATTTAAAGAAGAGAGGCAAGATTTTCTCCATGGTGTGCAAATTTTGTCACTTCTTATCATTTTCCTAAATTTGTAGAGGGTTGTCGTGCCTCATCATGGCTTTGACGTCCTCTCCCTATCTTCCTTCCTCACCCATTCGAAGCGTCTTCCTCTCTTTGGTCCAGCGCTTCCTAAGTTTTCTTCCTCTATTAACTCCTACTATCCTTCCATCACCCTCCTTCACCTGTGAATGGCTTCTTTAAATATATTCTTTCACTTTTATTTAATTTTTCTTGCCTTCCTTAATTCGATGGTAAAGTCTTTTTGTTTAATCGTCCCACCTTAATATTTAATATGGATGGAAAGTATTATTTAGTTGTTTGTTATAAATTTTTTTTATTTTAATATTTCGTAAATATTTCATTTTATAATTTATAATTTATTATTCTTATTTTAACTTTTAATTTTATTTATTCATTTAATAAATTTTTCATATTATGCAATATCCTTAATTAACCAAAAATAATTAGAGTTATCTTAATGTCTTTGCCTAGCCGAAAATGGATGAACAATTGAAATTAATATACATCTAAGGTCCTAAGTTTAAATGAACTTGAAGTTGACAAAAAATACAGGCAAGGTCTTGACACTTATATGACATTACTGATTGTTTGTTTCTCATCCAATGGAACCAAAAAATCCACCTCATTTTGCACCCCGGTACCAACAACCAATGAAAAACCTCACATAGGTTGAACAACCAAGTCATTAGTCCATGTTAGACTAAAAATTTTAAATTAAAAATAACATATCAAGATTAATAATCGCATTCAATAATGTTAACATCAAGGTATTGTATTGTCAAAAAATGGGTCCTGTGACATTTTCACACTTGTTTGGGTCCTCCTTGTGGATTTTGGCTTAATGTTGCCTTGATTTAGTGTTGTAATGCTGATAACATATTCACATTACATATTGGGCCCTTGTGAACTAATGGAATTTAATGGTGCCTTGCTATGACGTGTTGTAACACACTTTCACACTTTTCTAGGGTTTTATCAATTAACTAAGCATAATTCTAATCATAATTAGCATTAATCTTGCCTTATTTGGGGTGTTGTAAAGTGTTGTAACACACTTTCACATTCATCTAGGCTTGTCATTAATTATTGGGCTTTCTTATGCTTTAATTGGCCCTATTTTGCATCCACAAGCCTCATTTATTGCATCTTTTTGAGGATAATCCTAACACAAATCAGTAACCAATAATAATTCAGGTGTTTCTATCTTATGTGGTCCAAATTTAGTGTCCAAGACTCATTCTCCACCTTGGGAAAATGAGTCCCACCTAGGTCTTTTTGGCCCCGATGTAGTTTTCACACATTTCTAAGCATTTTTCATTTTTGGTCCCATACATTATGTGTGATGGGACTCATTCAGAACCTTAGGAAAATGATTCCCATGTGACCAAAATTCAAATTTAATTAAAATTTCCAATGGGGTTTTATTGTTCTAGATATGATGTCGGCTTGTAGTGTTGTAATTTCAGGAATTCTTACATAATTAAGTATAAATACAAGGTTCTTTCACTCATATTCAAAACCTAGCATTCAAGAGAGTTCTCAAAAGCATTAAGCATTCACAAGAGCATTCAAGGAATTTCAAGGGAAGATTATCAAGCATTCAAAAAAATTCTACAAGTGTCAATCATCCTATCAAAGATTACATTCTTCATGATTTTTATTGTGATAACATTTGTGATGTAGAGTTCCTGATTCAAGCAAGATCTATCACATTCAAGCAAGATTCAAGAACCACATCCATTGTAGCCATTTAAAGCATACTTACAACACCTTATTGCTATGGTTTGGTGAGTTGCAACATTATTTTTTGTTCATTCATAACTTTGTTTTCATATTTGCTTTCATTTCAAGCTTTAATTACAAACAAGGGGTTTGACCAAGGCAAGCCCCTATTCACTAACCCCCACAAAATTTTTCCCTCTTCTTGTGTGTGCTTTGCAGGGCTAGGTTGTAGATTTTCCAAGAAGCAAAGTTGGAGAAAAGTTGTCAAATCCCTAAAGTTGTTAAAGTTGTCCTCAAGCCTTGGAGAAGCTTGGAGAAGGTCTATAGGTGGAAATTTACAATTTTGGATCTTGAAACCAGTCGAAAAGAGTAGAGTAGACCGAGAGGCACAAAATCTAGTTCAGAACTTCTAGAAAAGTAGAAGTGAACTGATTCACCATTATTGGTGAATGATTCCCACTGTATAGGCCTAACATATATTTTTACACATCTAGATACCCTTTAGCTGAAACTTGTTCCCATACATTTTCTTGGAAACTAGATGGATTTTCCCAACTTGGCGAATGAGTCACATTCAACATTAGTAATAGATTTTTCAGTGATCTAGACCTCCATTCTACCTTCTTCAGTCTTCCAGGTGTACACTTTTCGTTTCATAGCTTTTTGTTACATTTTGTTTGCTTTTCTAGGTCATTTAGAGTTAATTTGCATTCAATTAGAGTTTAAATTACATTATTTTTTGCATTTCATTAATTTTTCCAAGTTTACACTTGGTGGTGAACCCCTCATTAGATATCATTTAGCCCGTAGGACAACCCTTTGCAAGATTTGAGTCTCCTAAGTTGCATTGAAATCTCAAGGGATTTTTCTTAAGTGAGAGTATGGAAATTGTCTCTCTCCTTTTAGGTCCAAATCCCTAGAAGCAAAAGAGAGCCCCACAATTTTATTCCTTTCATATATATATGTCAACACAATAAAATTCAAAAATCCACCCCTAGACCAAATTACATCACAACTTTATAGGTCATGCAAGAGATTTATCAAGGCTTCTAGAAGATATGACATAATTGCATTAATTTTGTTGGTTTCCCCCTACAACCATCCATCATGGAGGCAACTATCGTGGGGATGTGACAAGATAGTAGCTCAATATATATATCTAGTGATGTTCCAAAAAGAATGATTTTGGATCTTATTTTGAAAGGAACAAAGTCCACCATGCCATCACAACAAATTGATATTGTTAATCCTGGTAGTACAAGAGCCTCAATTTGGCTAAAAGAATGCATAGAGATTTTTCTAGATGCCCAAAGAGCTTTGGAAGAAAATGACAAATCTCTCTGTCATTAAAGTAACTAGTGAGATCCTAGATGCAAGCATGTTTGAGATCTATCTAGATCTTAAGCACAATTATTTATGCATGTGCACATCAACATTTTTAAAGAAACCACAGAGAAATGATACTCACATGGCTATAAAAGATCACAATGAATCTCATAACATCAATCTTATTTCTATGTGAGCATATATAAATATGGAAAATTCTCTTTTTGGATTAGGAAAAACATAAAGATGGCTTATATTATGTCATGAGATCAAAAAATAAAATCCAATGAGTAATTAGCTAGTTGAAAGTAAATGTTCTCAGAGGAAAAAATATTATAGCTAAAAATTGTGTAAATAATAAAAATAATGACGGGAAATCTAAATTGGAAAAACGACATCATAGGACGTGTGGTCATTATAAGAGTTAATAGATTAGATGCCAATGATTCATTCCAGAATAGCCGAAGAACTAGAGGAGATTTTTCAAACTGTGATAATGATATGGATGTTGAAATGAAGTTTGGAATGCCTATCTTTGGTGATAAAGAAAGAAATGCAAATCTAGCAATTCGACCAAGAAGTTTAAATTTGAGGGTTTGAAGAAGAGGGGATTGAAGTAGGAAAGGTAGTCAAAGAAATAGTAAATCTAGATCTCTACCATCTGGAATGGAAAATGAATATTTCTTAGCTCATATAAAAATTTGAATTGATATGCAACAACACTATGTTGGACATTGGAATGTGGGAATAGACCTATAAGAAATTGTTGACTATAAAGAGCATAAATGAAAAAGATAAAATGATAACCAAAAAAAAAATTAAAATAATATAGAGAGAGAGACTAAACAATTTAATGTGGTTCACCTTAAATAAGGCTACATCCATAGACGAAGTAGAGGAATATATTTTTATTATCATTATGTTTACAATTCACAACAACATGCTTTTTATACACCTTCAACTATTACAATATAATTATTATCCTGACACCACTCAACCAACCACCAGCCAAGAATAGCAAAGGAATCATCATAAATAGACAGTGGAAGAGTAATGGTTGGGCTTCACCACCCAACAATCTTCCCCCTGAAGGCCAACCAATATGGCCATGCACTGTGACATTCCTTGCACTTCCATTTTGAATCTTAGATCACAACTAGACTTAGAGAAGATTTTAATTTTACCAAACTCTATTCCAACACACTCTGAATGAGTCTTCTCTAGATCAAATCAGAGTGAAAAACATCATCAAATTCTACACTTTTAGACATAAGCTTACTTTCCCATGTCTGGACCAAAAATACGAAACTATAGAAAATCCTCGCCACCCAAATGCGTATCACCAGTCGTGGATTTCACTTCAAAAATTCCTTCCTTAATTGTTAGCAGTGACATATCAGAGATCAAAATATATTTTTTTCCAACAGAAGAAGCCAACACAACCAATGCCTTGCTCCTTCTTATAACTTTTTCTAGAGTCATCGACAATGGCAATTCCTCATCTTCATCATCCACAAACTTAATTGTCTCCACCACCAACATTTCAGGGTCATAAACCATCCTTATAGCACTTTCTAGTTGCTCCAAGTGTTGCACCTTATCTATGCTTGCCATTTCTTGCAATGTCTCCCTTGCAAACATTGACTCATGGCAAGAAACAACATCATCTATATCAAGATCCTCTTGATTCTCCAACTTAGGAACTAATTCATCCTCAATGTGTTGTTGTGCATCCTTCTCGGCTGCCTCTATACCATCCACCTAGGACTCAAATAATGGATTATCATAAACCATGTCTGCCTCGAGCTCAAATAATGGAATATCAGAAAACATGTTTTCCTCTTGATGAAATGATGAATTCACCACCTGAAGTGGCATATCCATGACCCGTATTAGCATATCCATGGCTTGAAGCATCACATCCACAATCTTTAATGGTGCATCCACGACCTTTAACGATGCATCCACGGCCTTTAACGACGTATCCATGACCTTAAACATTGCATCCATGGGCTGAAGTGACACATCCATGGCATTAAATGATGCGTCCATGACCTGTATTAGTGCATCCATGGCCTGAAGTGATGCATACATGGCCTGAAGTAGTGCATACATGGCCTGAAGTAGTGCATACACGATCTATATTGGTGCATCCATTTTTGTTGTATCCTTTGTTTCCTTCAACCTTTGTAGGCTCTCCGATTCATCTAGCATGTCAAAATCCTCACCCCCTAAATCCTGCAGAGGCCTTTCCCACACATACCTCACCTGGGCAGTGCTTGGGGAATCAAGATCAACACCAACCATAAGAACATCAGTGGCAAGATCAACAACTTCTTTCCCACAAACCTCACTTGCATTTTCACTTTCTCCTCCTCGAGACTCTGCCATTCTAGCAGTAATAGAAAGTGCAAGCATTTTACTAACTAGAACTTCCAAGGCGAGATACTCAATAGCCAAATAGGCAGGAGCTTCATCTATTTCCATTGACTCAATTCCACAAACAACAACAGTTGTTTCCCCATGAAATAATTTTAACTTCTTAGCAGTGGAATTGAAATTAAAATTATAATTTCTCACCTTACATTTCAGATCTTGCTTCTGATGTAAGCTGGCCTTTTTAAGGGAACCCTTGCCTCTTATAACAAGCTTCACCCCCAATTCATTCTCCATATAGAAAATTTTCTCTTTGAGCATCAAAATCTCTTCCTTTAGGATCTCAACTTCTTTGTTCAGATAATCCTCTTAATTCTCAGCCTCTTTCTTAGGTTCATCTTCACTCGTCTGGTTCTAGACTACATCCTCCTCTCCTTGGGAGGCATCCTCCTCATCTCAGAAGGAAAACTCCATAGTCTCTCCTTGTTTAAGCAACAATTGCTTCAAACCCTCTTTGTGATATTTTTTCTCTTTGGTCGAATCCTCCTCATTTGTCCATCCATCCCACCAATGAATATGATGCCTTGTTTCATGTTGCACTTGCACATTACTTTCTATCGAATCTAATCTACCATTAAATTATTCAATGATGGAATCAACTTCATCATCTGAAACTCCCTCTTCAATGTGTCTCTTAACTATATAAAAGCACCCACCTCTGGGATCAAATACCCAATCTTCTTCCATTTTTGCTCAATACTTCTCCATGGCTCTGATACCAATTGTTGACGATAAAGAGCATAAATGAAAAGATAAAATGATAACTAGAGATAGAAATAAAATAATACACACAAAGAGAGACTAAACAATTTAATGTGGTTCACCTTAAATAAGGCTACATTCATAGACAAAGCAAAGGAATATCTTTTTATTATCAGTATGTTTACAATACATAGTAGCATGCTTTTTATACACCTCTAGCTATTACAATATAATTATTATCCTAGCACCACTCAGCCAACTACCAACCAAGAATAGCAAAGGAATCATCATAAATAGACAGTGGTAGAGTAACGGTTGGGCTTCACCACCCAACAAAAATATCAAACACTATTTTTTTTTGTGCCTAATGAGGAAAGAGTTGGTAGAATGTGAGATAGATGAAGTAACTTTAGCACAATGATATGTAATTATGATAAACAGAGCCAACATTTGTTTTGATCCTTCTACCAATTCTCCAAGTCAACACCATATCACATATAGGCACTGTAATCAAATTTGAACAAAATAATACATTCAAAATCAATACCCATAACCTTTAGACAACATAAACAATTTACTAAACATAAGCTTTGAGAGTAAAAGAAAGAAGTTGAGTACACGAAGAAGGGAAATTTTGGGAAAAACAATTTTTTTTGAAGGAAATGCGTATGCATTTTCTAAAAAACGTGTACACATTACGGATTGGGTACCCGAGCTGGAATCCGAACGCATACGCGGTCAGCTATAGGTATGCAAACCAGAAACACATACACGTTTTGCGAAGCTATTTTTTTTTAAAATAAATGACCGTGCTTCATTTTCACTCACTATTTCTAGCCGCATAAGAGAAGAGAGGTTCTTGATCATGTATGCGTTTTGAAGCTCATGCTTGGTGAAAATTTTGTCTGCCACGTCCTCCTGTCAACACACCTGACCTTAGTGACCTCCAGGTTGGTTGAATTCTGCCTTTTTTTGCTTTGTATCTTATTTTTTTGTTTTGTAATTAGTATTCAATTTTTGTTTCTTTAGTGTGTTTTAGTTCAATTTTTTATAGTTTTTAATTGTATTTAAAAAATCAAAAACATTAATGAAACAGATAACGTTAAATTGTAAATTGAAAACCATAAAAACTAAACCTAAATTAGACACATTTAACTTAGAAATCAAAACCCTAGGTTACAAAATTTACATAGGTCCCTAAAAACTAATTTACACAGGTTAATCATTGGTCCTAAACCCTAAAACATAAACCTAAGACCCCATTTACCCTAAAACGTAAACCTAAAATAGGATATTTACCCTAAAACGTAAGTTACATAAAACCCTAAATTAGGGATCACAATTTATAGTCCATAGGTTCTACCTGTACACTTTGGTATGTTGTTGGTGATCCACGCAACTACCAATGAAATTCATAAAATTGACTAATAAAGGAGGTGTAAACAATCGATGCATAGATATATATTGTAATACCCCCATGTTTCTGATACTATTTACTACTATTGTTTGCTGTTATATGTTAGTGTGATACTGAATTGTGTTGGGTATTGATTCATCATTTTGGTGTGTGTGGATGCGTAGTTTAGTTGATTGCTACAATTGATATTATTATTATGATTTATGATACTTCGTATGTAGGGTTTGGATTATTGTATTATGCAATGCTTTCTCTCTAATGTTTTATATGTCGATGTGATAATCCTATGGTGATCATGTTATTTGAATTCAGTAATATATTATAATGCAATGGTTTAATAATTAGTAATGATGCAGTAGTTAAGTATCATGTTACCTTATGATCAATTGGTTAGAAATGCTAGTTTGTTATTGATATTGTAATTGTTAGAATAGATTAGGTGAGAGGACAGTGTAGCATCACTCGTTCACGAGTGCCCTACTACACTGCAATTCCTTCTCATGATATGATGTTGATTATATATATACATGTGCTACTTGACGTTTATTTGGATGCAGGATTGCAGGATTAAGTCTCGATTCCACCTGCTTCGGCAGGACAGGGCGAGCAATAAATTAACCCAACAGGTAAAAATGTTGAAAAAGGGAGTAGGTTTGGAAGCGTCCCCATCCCAAGTCCGTCATCTGTTGTGAGTCGTGTTATGACTGAAGTTTCGTTCTCATTGATTGTGTAGTTTGAGTGTTGAGGTATTCTTTTGATTTATGGTTCATGATTATTTAATTAACCTTATTTTATAAGATAATTGATTAAAGTTGTCTAGTTGTTTTGATTTAATTGTGAGTTAGTAAATGGTTAAATTTAAATATATTATAAATTAAAAAGTGATTTAATTTATTAAAAGAGTAAATAATTATTTTAAATTAATATTGTTGATTATAATTAAATTAAATGAATATTGATGAGGATAATTAAATATTATATTTTTATTAATATTAAATTAGCAAATCTTGCATGGATAAGATCTTGATTAAATAAATTATTTTAATTAAAATTTTAGATAAATGTGCTTTTAAAAGCTGGAAAAAGGACCAATAAGAGGGGAGGCTTTTTGAGAAAAGAAAGTAGAAGGGATTTATTGCTCTTTATTTTTGATTTTTTTTATTTTTTATGGGGGATTATTCACAGACAGAGGTTCTACTCTGTTGTTTTGGGATCTGGAAGAGAAAACAATAAAATAAAAAGAAAAGAAAAGAAATTTTGTTAAAAACTTCAGGGAAAATAAATGAGTGGAAGGTAGATAGAATTGAAAGTGAGCTGCAGGAGGCGATCAAGAAGGAACTGCAGGAGGAATTCGAGGGGAGGCTATAGGAGAGATTCTTCATCAAGGCGAAGGACTCCAGGTTTTCTTCTTTTAAGTTAGTTTATTTTACTGTTCTATAAATAAAATATGGTATTAATATGGTTATTGTTTAATAGATATTTTAAATGATGAAATGAGAATGAATGGATTTATGTAACTATTTAATTATGGTTTAATATATTATCATTGTTATAGGGTTATTATAGTAATGTCACTTCGTGTACCCTATTGGAACTAGTTGTGTAGCTTAATACATTGTTATGTTATAATACTTAAGTGTGTTATTATGTTCATTTTAAAAAAAAATAGTTCCGTTGTTATGGGTTCCTTTGGGGTTCGCACGGCGGGGCGTTACAACTTGGTATCAGAGCCAAGGTTGCAAACGCTAGGGTCTTTGGGTAGTGTAGTCCATTAGGTTACCGTTTGTGCAACTCTTGAGCTCATTTTGTACTTTATCTTGTGGTACAGAACGATGCCTCGAGGTAGAGGACGTGGCCGTGCAAGAGGCTGTGGTGCTGGTCATGGAGCAAACCGGCGAAGCCCCTCAGTTCCTAGTTCCCATGGTTTCGAGCATGAGGAACAACAGAGTCTTCACAGCATTCCATCAGGTGGCCAGAATCCGGCACAGCCAGGTCTAGACGGTCAGTTACAACATATACTTGGAGAGATTCTGGACCGATTGGGACCCAGGCCAAATGAGGTACACCAGGTGGAGAGGGAGAGAGAGAGGTCTCCTAGGCGCAGGGATACAAATGTGGTTCAGGATGCAGTCATAGCAGGCCATATGAGAGATCTGATGCAAGCACACCCTCCTACTTTTGATGGTTCTGGAGGAGGTTTGGAGGCTGAGACATGGGTAATTGACTTAGAGTGATGCTTCGCGATGCACCCCTATGGTAGCAATACCAAGGCTCGGTGTGCAGTTATGCACTTGCGAGGTTTCACATCTACTTGGTGGCGCCTTGAGGAACAAAAGTTACATCTTGATATTAGTGTGGTCACTTGGGAGTTGTTCCTAGACAGGTTCAAGGCTTGTTTCCTCTTAGACCATTGGAGGCAACGTAGGGCTGACGAGTTCCATGACCTTAGGCAGTTGTCGATGTCAGTAGAGCAGTATGAGTGACGCTTCTATGAGTTGAAGCAGTATGCAGGTATCAACCACGATGAAGGGATGTTAGTACAACATTTTGTTCGAGGCTTAAATGCCCGAATTAGTGGTGGCATGAGAGTCTTCGAGCCGAAGACAATGGAGGTAGCGGTCGAGAAAGCTCAATTGATAGAAGAAAATCTAGCTATGGCACTGGGAGGACACATAGGAGGGCAGATGGGCAGTACACCAGCATCAGGTGTTGTTTCTCATGGAGGCCCAGTCCTGGCTGCAGGGTCCTCTAAAGGTCATCAAGAACCCACTAAGGGTGAGAAACAACAACACTCTTAGTCTCAACAGGGAAATAGATCGCAGAACAAGAAGTTTCGGAGTTGGCAACGTAATAGACCTGATCGTTTGGTGCAGCCGGCACAAAGTATACAGTCAGCACCGTCACAAGGTAGCTTTCAACAATCGAGTGCACCAGTTGGAGTCAGAGGCTTTGGGTGGAGTTCGGGTTGCTTCTCATGTGTGCAGCAGGGTCATATTGCGAGGAAGTGCCCTCAAGGGAACACTACAGGTTTTAGTCAGGCACTAGCTGCTTCTGAGCCGACAGTAGGTGTTGCGGGTAGAGCTTATCATGTGTTTGTGGGTTCTGCACGACCCAAATGATGAAACTTTAGTGGCATGGGATAATGCATTCCATTTTAGTGAGGATTATCTGTTTTGTTTAGTTACTGGCTTCCAGGAGTAAGCCATAATTCTAGGGGGGAGGATGTAATACCCCCATGTTTCTGATACTATTTACTACTATTGTTTGCTGTTATATGTTAGTGTGATACTGAATTGTGTTGGGTATTGATTCATCATTTTGGTGTGTGCGGATGCGTGGTTTAGTTGATTGCTACAATTGATATTATTATTATGATTTATGATACTCCGTATGTAGGGTTTGGATTATTGTATTATGCAATGCTTTCTCTCTAATGTTTTATATGTCGATGTGATAATCCTATGGTGATCATGTTATTTGAATTCAGTAATATATTATAATGCAATGGTTTAATAATTAGTAATGATGCAGTAGTTAAGTATCATGTTACCTTATGATCAATTGGTTAGAAATGTTAGTTTGTTATTGATATTGTAATTGTTAGAAGAGATTAGTTGAGAGGACAGTGTAGCATCACTCGTTCACGAGTGCCCTACTACACTGCAATTCCTTCTCACGATAGGATGTTGATTATATATATATATATACATGTGCTACTTGATGTTTATTTGGATGCAGGATTGCAGGATTAAGTCTCGATTCCACCTGCTTCGGTAGGATAGGGCGAGCAATAAATTAACCCAACGGGTAAAAATATTGAAAAAGGGAGTAGGTTTGGAAGCGTCCCCATCCCAAGTCCGTCGTCTGTTGTGAGTCGTGTTATGACTGAAGTTTCGTTCTCGTTGATTGTGTAGTTTGAGTGTTGAGGTATTCTTTTGATTTATGGTTCATGATTATTTAATTAACCTTATTTTATAAGATAATTGATTAAAGTTGTCTAGTTGTTTTTATTTAATTGTGAGTTAGTAAATGGTTAAATTTAAATATATTATAAATTAAAAAGTGATTTAATTTATTAAAAGAGTAAATAATTATTTTAAATTAATATTGTTGATTATAATTAAATTAAATGAATATTGATGAGGATAATTAAATATTATATTTTTATTAATATTAAATTAGCAAATCTTGCATGGATAAGATCTTGATTAAATAAATTATTTTAATTAAAATTTTAGATAAGTGTGCTTTTAAAAGCTAGAAAAAGGACCAATAAGAGGGGAGGCTTTTTGAGAAAAGAAAGTAGAAGGGCTTTATTGCTCTTTATTTTTGATTTATTATTTTTTTTATGGGGGATTATTCACAGACAGAGGTTCTACTCTGTTGTTTTGGGATCTGGAAGAGAAAACAATAAAATAAAAAGAAAAGAAAAGAAATTTTGTTAAAAACTTCAGGGAAAATAAATGAGTGGAAGGTAGATAGAATTGAAAGTGAGCTGCAGGAGGCGATCGAGAAGGAACTGCAGGAGGAATTCGAGGGGAGGCTATAGGAGAGATTCTTCATCAAGGCGAAGGACTCCAGGTTTTCTTCTTTTAAGTTAGTTTATTTTACTGTTCTATAAATAAAATATGGTATTAATATGGTTATTGTTTAATAGATATTTTAAATGATGAAATGAGAATGAATGGATTTATGTAACTATTTAATTATGGTTTAATATATTATCATTGTTATGGGTTATTATAGTAATGTCACTTCGTGTACCCTATTGGAACTAGTCGTGTAGCTTAATACATTGTTATGTTATAATACTTAAGTATGTTACTATGTTCATTTTAAAAAAAAATAGTTCCGTTGTTATGGGTTCCTTTGGGGTTCACACGGCGGGGCGTTACATATATATTAACCAACAAATTATTGATTTAATTATAATATATTCACATAATATAAATTTGATAGCTAATTTTATCTCAAAAAATTTCATGATTGTATAATTTAACTTGAGAAAGTGTACTAGTGAAGTAAAATAATGTACCTCATGTGAAACTGTGCTTGATTTAATAAATGTATATATCATGATGCTAGTTGATATGAGCATGTAATCACTCTATATCAATATTATATTAGCTTATATAGTGTATGATGTATTCTCTTAAAAAAACATAGAAATGCAAGTCATACTTGTTAATCTAGACTATGTGCAATATGGATAGAGCTAGACACATAAATGTTATTAAATCAAATAAATATTAAAATGTGAAGCACGAATGATTTATACCCAAATCTTATTTGGATGAGATCCTTTGTGAATTAAAGGTAAGGATGCATTATGATCATATTCAAACCTTAATTTATAGGATATTATTCATAAGATCTATAGGTTGTATGTAATATAATTCCTATTTTAACTCTCATGTGTAGTGGCATTGTTCTAGATTAGGAAAACTAAATGTTGTACTTTTTCTAAACTAGTGTATCAAAGATAACTTGTAGCATGAACATTTCAATGGAAAATTCAAATTACTTTTTTGAGAAACTTGATAGATGATGATTCGTAAATGCAAGTGAATTCTATAACCAAAGGTTTATTTTCTAAGTTTATTTAAATTTATTGTTCATCGATCAATTGATTCCTCACTTAGTGGCAGTTAGGTTCTTTTTTGAAAACCCACGTGTCTAGAATTTATATAAATATGAAGGAAGAGTCTATGCCATAGAAGAGTTTCAAAAAATATATGATTACAAAAAATTTTGGGTCTAAATCACTTTAGATCCCCTCTCCCTTTTTAAATCATCCAATAGTGCGTAGAGGTCTAAATAGGTTCAAAATCCATCATAACTCAAAAACTTAGTTATATAATTGAAATCTAAAATTCCTAATTGTTGCAAAATCCATCATAACTCAACAACTTATAATCGAAATCTAAACCCTAAACCCTAAAAACATTCATTTTGTTGTAGGACCTTAAAATGAAATTTGGTTGCCTTAGGGAACTCCACAAAATTTTATTCCCTTAAGCCATGGAACATCTTGTCCTAGGTCCTTACTAGACATAGATCCCCTTAAGCCATCCTATCACCCTAAATCGTAAATTGATGTCTTAAGGGGTCCTAATAATGACATTTCTTAAGGGGATCAAAGAAGTTCTCAAAATTTGGTGAATAGAGCTGAAGCTCATCTTTGTTTATTTTGGTACATTGCAAATAGGTCACTAGCATATATCTATGTGTCCCTTTAAATGTATTCTATTAAATTTTCATTCTTGTCTTTAGTATTCTTTGAAAACAATGAATGCTATTATAAATTTTAATGTTAGTGTTAAACTTCTTCTTAACTACTTTGTCCCACTATAGAGAACTTGTGTCTCTTATCATGAAATTTGAAAATTTAGATAAATCAATTTATGTCCTCGGATTTAATTAAATACTATGTCATACTTGATTAATACATCTATTCATTTTGTTGTAGGACCTTAAAATGAAATTTGGTTGCCTTAGGCAACTCCACCAAATTTTATTCCCTTAAGCCATGGGCCATTTTTTCTTAGGACCTTACTACACATAGATCCCCTTAAAAGCCATCCTATCACCCTAAATCGTAAATCGATGTCTTAAGAGGGAATTTGACATTTCTTAAGGGGATCAAATAAGTTCTCAAATTTTGGATAGATCTTGACTCATCTCTTTTATATATTTTGTACATTGCAATTAGGTCACTAGTATATATATCTATGTGTCCCTTTCAATGTCTTCTATTAATTTTTCATTCTTATCTTTATTATTATTTGAAAATAATGAATGAGATTAAATAAATTTTAATAAAACCCCATAATTTCATTTCTACCCTTCATATTAACAACCCCACATTGGACTCAATTTAATGTGTGTACATGTTATATGAATTTTTAATGTAATGGATTTTTTAATGTTATAAATCGAATGGTCTTCAAATGAAATATATTTTGAATTTGTGCATATTCAATGTGATTTTAAAATAACTTTCAAATTGTGTGCATTATTTAGTTAGTTTGTTGATATAAATTTTTTAATTGTTTAACATGCAGTTGCCATATCATTGCTCAGATGGATCCACTATTTAATTTAGAGGATTTCATGCCTGATCAAGAAATCCATATAGATCCCGACAAACATCCTAGTCCACCACATGAACAAAACCCTAGCACACCTCCACATTCTCCACTGCCTAACCCCCCACCCCCTCTAGTTGACTAGGATCAACTAAGAGAGAATATTCAAGCAAACTTGATTGTCATTCAAGGAAATATAGATCTCATAAAAAATGAGACTAAAGTCCCTCCACATATCGCATGGTTTGCATCTACGATGCAAACTATTGTCGATTTTGTTTGATCTATTGATGCTGACCTAGATAGGTTCCATCGATGGAGAGAAGAGATGAGACAATTCTATGCAGATGGATTGTCATATAAAGAAATCAATGACCTGAAAATTACTAAAAAAGCCATATGCCAATATTTTGTGAACTCCCAAACAAACCAACCAATACCACCCACAATAAAAATGAATTTCAATTTTATGTAGGCACCCATAGATAGCTACTCATTTTTGGGAGAGATGGTGGATGGTGTTTGATACTCCACCACATGGCAATAGTGAGGTGCCCTTATAATTTTTGAGAAATTTATGGGTTTAGTTTGAGTTGGGTAAAAAATCCAACTATTTTGATATGAGGTCATTTCAGGGAGCTGGGCGTGGCATGCCCCAACATAGACTAGGAGCATGTGTCGATCCTCAGTGATGTGCTCCAGTTGCTCCTATTGTTCCTCCTTCTCCTGGTGTTCTTGCTGCATTTCAACAGTAAACCATGTTATCAACATTAGGAGCATTGAGTTCACTTTCAGGACATCTCACTCAACAGACTACACACGCAGCCACAGAAGTGGCCAATAGAGAGCATGGAGGCTATGGCTATAGGGATACTCAAACATCCACTTCAGGTGAGGCACATGCATCTGGGATGGGGTCATACCTAAATTTACTATGTTTTGAGGATCGTCCTACACAGGTATGTTCATCTTTTGAACTTAAATTTGATTCAAGTTTGAAATGTAAAAAAATCATGTACAAATAATAACATCAAACTATATATATAATATAATATTAATTCAATAAGTTTGTGTTTGGTGTAGATGCATGATGACGTGATGCCTAAAACTCAATATGATCATTGTGTGTATATGTTGAGTGTTGTAGATCTGGGCTGCACCTTTTGGACAGGTATTTGAACCAAAATGTATTAAATAATTTGTGTGGATATATATATTGTAGACACCTAAATTTGGACACTTAATTTATCCAAATTTATCCCTTTTCTTCTAAGTTTCCCCTTATCCGCATTAATTAAGTAATGTCACTATTATTTAATTAATACCTTTGAAGTTCTTCTAATCCCTAAGGTATCTAGTTAAATAATTAAATACCTTTCCCCTTTCATCAAATTAATTCCCTTCATGTTTCATCCTCTATCATTTTTATCTAATCATAATCCATCTTCTAATCCCATCATTAGGGATGTGCACATGCCTAATCCTTGATTAGGATGTGTCACATCCTCCAACTTTTGCAAGTTGGCCTCTAATCTCTCTTAGCCACCTAACCATCATCTAATCCTTCATTAACTAGCCTAATCAACCTCTCAAAGAAATTTTAATTCCTTTTATCCTTCCAAGGAATATTAAATTCCTTTTACTCTTCCCCATGTGATCTTTGACTTGTCACATCAAGTCACATGTAAAATCTAACTTGCCTCTAATATTCATTAATTAGTCTAATCAAGTACTTGCACAACCTTAATCACTTAATTGAGTCAACCCTATTAAATGCTTTTTCTTTTTGGACAAGACACTCCATTCCCCATGTGAATTTTTAATTCACATTTAATCCCCCAATGCATTTAAAGGAATTTTATATTCCTTCTTTCATCCCCATGAGAATATTTGATGAATTTTTAATTCCCCACTTGTCCTCTCACCCACATAGGGACAAGTACCTCCTTTATAAGAAGATATTGTTCAATCCCAAGGTACTATGTACTCCCTCCATGTCATGTATTATCCTTCCACCTCATGTACACATCATCTTTTTTAAGCCATATCACATGCCATATGTCAAGATTTGAGGGCTTGTGAGTTCTCAACTCATCTTAGCCCTACATCTTGATCTTGGTGACTTAATCTTGACCATCCATTTCCTTAGAGAATTCCAAAATATTTATAAATACCCCCTCTTTTCTCTCATTTTGGGGGAGATCATTGATAGTAGCCAAACTCTTGCAAATTTTTTCTAGAATCCATACTTAGCCATTTTTACATTTGCACTCATCTTCTCATACTCACACCATCACCTAGCTTGCATCTTGTGCCATCTAATGAGCATACACATCAAAGATCGAAAGGCCAACAAAAGGATCGATTCGACACAAGGTAAAAGGTTCCATATGTCGCTTTTATTTTGCATTGAATCCAACTAGGCTAATCTTGAGGTGTATGTTGTTTTTAGTGCTATTTTGCATTCTATTGTTTGTTGTTCATTTTCTAGCACATGAATTCACCCTATCACATTTTTACAATGCCCGATGGGACCCACAAATGTGTCTCTTGCTTTCACATTTGCTATTTTTTGACTTTTTGTAGGTACAGGTTACAGAGGGGCGGACCCAACCTGCAGAGGGGCAGACTCGACCCACATAGGGCCAGATTTAACCTTCTTGGGGTGGACCTGACTTACAAGGGCAGACCTGACCTGACAGATAGGTAGACCTGACTTTTCCCTAGGGGCAGACCTCCCCTCCCCAGACTGCAAAAATTATTTTTTGGAAAACATTTCATGGAGGGGCAGACCTGACCTAATAGACAGGCGAACTTGACCTAACACACAATCGGATTTTCCCTTGACAGCCAGATTTTCCCTCACAGACAGCCGGATTTTCCCCAGACAGCTTTTTCCAAAAGGTAAAATTTTAGTTTTTTCGCAATTTTTTGGTTGTTTTAAGGGTTCTTAACCCCTAATTAGGAACATAGTTTAATTAAGAGGTGTCAATCAACCTTGTATGTTGTGTTTTTTGGTGAGCTATTTTACATATCCAATCCCCTTGTGCCATTTGATGATCCTGGGTAATGAGAAATCGTAGCTTACCACATCCTTTGAGTCTACCCATATTATTTTTCTTAGTGGGACCTGCTTGGGGATTTCATCACCCTAAGGGACAATTCTAACCACGTGTACTGGTGGGGTATATAAAGGGCAGAGAGCAAAAGTTGTACCTCAATCCAACCACATTGTAATTGGTGAAGCATCGGGATGATGTGAAGAGTTGGTCTGAGCCTTTTAGGTTCCTGACTCATGCTTGTAAACGGGTTGGTATTCATGGTTTGGGCCTCACGTACTGGGTGTATATCGAGGACTCCCTAGTAAACATGTGCATCCTAGATTAGAGGACTTTGTTGACTATACCCGTCCTACTAGACTTAGGCTTGTGCTATCTAAATTATCTTTTTTTGTGCAAAACCAATGATTGTTTGATTCAACAAAATCCTTTTCTTTTATGATTGATGTGTTTTCAGTCCTTTGCCTTCATCTTTTTTGTCAAAAGTCAAGTTAAACCAATAGATAGCCGGATTTTCCTTTACAAATAGCTAGACCTGACCTTTGCACAGCTGGATTTGCCCTCTTTTGTCAAAAAAATTCTCCTTGGGCCGACCTAACCTATTCCAGGGGTGGACCTGACCTTTGACCACCCCTTTCAGGCCCATTTTGACCTAATTTGATCAACTTTATCTCCTTGGTTGGAATTGCCCTCATCTAGGGGCGGACTTGACCTGTAAACTGGTCCTTTGGAGCCTATTTTGACCAAATTTGACTAGTTTTTGATCCTTGGGCAGACTTACCCTCATCCAGTGGCAGATCTGACCTATAAACTAGTCCTTTGGAGCCTGTTTTGACCAAATTTGACCAACTTTTTCTCCTTCGGTGGACCTGACCTTCTCCATGGGTGGACTTGACCTTTGACCCACCCCTTTTAGGCCCATTTTGACCTAATTTGACCAACTTTTTCTCCTTGGGCAGACTTGACCTTCTCCTTGGGCGGACCTGACCTTCTCCATAGGTGAACCTGACCCAACAGATAGGTGGACTTGCCCTGACCTCTACTCAGCTGAATTTGCCCTGACAGATAACCATTTATGCCCTGCCATTTCCACACCGTAAATCCGTTTTCCTCCGTTCAAATGCCAATCTTCTCGAATTTTCGTGCTCTTTCCAATGACATATACCACTTCATACTTTTGACCAATTTTTTTTTTTCTTTGGTAGACTTGACTTAACAGATAGGTGGACCTGACCCAACAGACAAGTGGACTTGCCCTTACCTCTACTCAGCTGGATTTGCCTTGATAGACAACCATATATGACCTGCCATTTCCACATTGTAAATCCGTTTTCCTCCTTTCAAGCACCAATCTTCTCGATTTTTCGCGCTCTTTCCAACGACATATACCACTTCATACTTTTGACCAACTTTTTTTTCCTTAGGCGGACTTGACCTAATAGACAGGCAGACTTGACCCAACAGACAGGCGGACTTGCCCTGACCTCTACTCAGTCGGATTTACCCTGACAAAAAACCATATATGCCTTGCCATTTCTACACTGTAAATCCGTTTTCCTTCGTTCAAGTGCCAATCTTCTCAAATTTTCATGCTTTTTCCAACGACATATACCACTTCATACTTTTAACCAACTTTTTTACCTTGGGTGGACTTGACCTAACAGATAGGCAGATTCGCCCTCCACAGGCGGACTTGCCCTAACCTCTACTCAGCCGGATTTGCCCTGATAGACAACCATATATGCCCTACCATTTCCACACCTTAAATCTATTTTCCTCTATTCATACGCTAATCTTCTCAATTTTTCGTGCTGTTTCCAACAACATATACCACTTCATACTTTTGAGAAGTTGCCCGGGGCTCCTTTTCCTTCCCCATCCGCCTTCTCGAGGGAGGCATACCCTACCATTCTCTCTCCATCTTCTGTCATAAGCCTTCCCTTACAGTTGTTTACTCGTTTTGAGTAGTCATTCATCCATTTTGATCAATCGTTTACTCATTTTGAGTATTCATTCATCCATTTCTATCATCCATTTCTCTAATCAAATCATCATTCTCCCCATCCAGATCCCCTGAATTTCGTCTCGGGTTATTATCCAAATTGACCTAAGTGTTTGATCTAATTGTCATCATCAATATCCTCTTAGGATTTTCATCCATCCTAAGTTAATCATCATCGTCGGACCAATCAATCCATTTTCAATCTCAAAGTGGATTCGGTGCCGCAATCATACATTTATCCTAAATAATCTGATCAATCAGTATCCTAAGTCACCTAGGGTAATCTCTGAACGGGTTTTTGAATCTCTTCCATCATCCTATCCAATCCATCGATCAATCTTATCCAATCCAATCCAATCACATCCCTATCCAATCACCTGGCCCAATCAATCTACTTCCATTTCGCAGCAACAATCCCATATCATCATCCAATCACCCTCATCTGAGCTTTAATCCAATCCTGATATGAGCTTGACCTAAATCCCGATTTGATCTTTAGTCCATTCCCACCCAAAATCTTTGATCCATGTTCTTTATCCTTTCATCATCATGAATCCTTATCTTCCATCAATAGTGGTCAAGGGAAACCCTAATTATGTTGACAATGATAACAAAAGTCTTGTTGATCAAGAAGAATGTGAAATAGATTCCCTTGACACTATCATTGCTAGTAAGCTTTCTCCTCCTTCTTTTCAAAATCCAATCACCCCTTCGAGTCATCTTGTTATGTCTTCATCCATGCCTAATCATGCTCCCTATGCTACATTTGACAAGGGATATCGATCATATCCTTCATCCACATCATCCTCTTATCCAACATCTGCATCCTCTTATCCTAGTCCCCCATCACAATACCCCTATCCTAATCCCTCATCCACATCCTCATATCTTAATCCTTCATCTGCATATACCCCCTACCCTAATCCCCCATCCACATCCTCCTATCTCAATCCTTCATCCACATATACCCACTACCCTAATCTTCCATACCAATCTGCTCACCCTAATCCTGCACTCACACCTTCCTATCCTAATCCAACGCACCCATCAACTTACCCTAATCCAACATCCACATCTTCACATCTTAGCTCACCATCCCAATACCCTTACTACAATCCACCACCTGCATCCTAATGTCCTAATTCACCATTCCAATATCCTTCCTCCAATCCTAATCCTCCATCTACTCCTAGCCTTCCATCCAATCCCATTCCTCAATCTAATCCTAATCCACTGATCCATAGCCCTAATCCCATACCAATCCATAATCCTTCATCCACTCCTACCTCGCCATCCAAACTTAGAGTATGCAAGTTTCTCACTCCTGAAGTTCTCCAAGGACTTATAGCAAAGAAGACATCTCCCACTCCACACCTTGAAATTGTGGAACCATTCCATCCCAATCCAACATCTATGATCACTAATAATGAGACCCCTCTCCAACCCACACCTATCATTGATGATACCACCCTTAGCATCACTCAAACTGTCAAACCCATCATGCCCTCTCAATCCACTAATCCCCCATCTCCTACCATCACATCCTCTGAATCCACTGAGCCCCCATCGCTTACCATCCAATCTGCCCAATCCATCAAACACCTGCTTCCTACTTCGAGAGCCGTCAAACCCATCAATGACACCCTAATCCAATCCACTCCTTCCACTCCTAGTGTTACTAAAATCCATTCCCATGAATGTTTTGAATCTTCCATCCCTCCATCTTCCCCACTTGAAGAGTCCCAACAATAATCCATTATCATGCCTCCCACACATGATGAGTCATGCCAAGAGCCTAATCCAAAACATGCCAACATATCCCCTTCTCTAGATCAAGATCCTACCACCCCATCTAGTCCACCTCAAGATCATAGTCCCCCATCCATTCCATCCCATGATCCCCTTGTCATCCAAGCTTCCACCACTCCATCTCCATCGCATTAGCTCGCTACTGCAAATCTAGATCCTATCATATCCCTTGATCCCTCTCCTGATACCACCCATCCAAATGATGCTATCCCATCATCTCCCTCTCATGATCCCCCATCATTTCCTAAAACTGCTATCCCCACACCGCTTGCATATCCCCTTGGTACTCTCACATTCTTCCATGGTGGCCTCCTTGCAGAAGAAAAACATAGTGTATTTACCACCTATCATCCTCCACCTAATAATGGACTCACATCATGTTTTCAGAATAATAAAAATCCTATCATGGATCGCAGGCTCAAGAAAATGAACTATCAAGGAAAAGGTCTAGGCCTTCATGAGAAAGGTATTTTAGAGCCCATCCAAGTCAAAGAACAAATCTACATGCAAGGTCTTGGACCTAATTTCCAAGACTCACAATCTAAAGATGTTGGTACAACATCTAGACGTCCTCAACGAGCCTTTTCCAAAAGAAATTATGGCTCTTCCCATCACTCCGCCAAATCATATGCTACCATCCCTCCTCCTCTATTGTATTGCCTCAAAACAATTGTCCATATTCCTCCTTCATCTGCTCCATCCATTTTGGGTCTTTACATCCCTCCATCCATCTTGGGTCCGTATATCCCAAGATCACCTCCTCCATCTCATTCTTTCACCCATCCAACACCTATCCATGTCATCCATCATAAACATCCCTCTCACATGTCCCTTAATCAAGATCAACAAAGGCACATACCTAAACATCCTCCATCTACACATATTCCCCATACTCCTACTTCCATCGCTCCACATCATCCATCTCCTCGCACCCATCCCATTGCTACTAAAAGCACTTTGGATGCTAAAGTAAAAATACATAAATTCAAACATCCACATGAATCTAAAGCTCCCCATGTCCCCTCTAAATGACATGTTGAAGAAAAGAAAAATCAAATCCAAAATCCAAATCAAACCCATCGGCTACAAAGGCCCACCAAAGCAAAAATCAAAACCATGTGGATCCCAAAGAAAAAAGATGCAATGCCATCAAATGAAAAATATGTAAGAACATCCAAAGTTGCTAATCCAAAAGCTAATCATACACCCCTTTCATATCCTAAGCCTATTTTGGGTCCCTATGTCCCAAAATTCACCATCCCATCCCTTCCATTATCCCCACATTCCCCATCCATTAATACTCCTATCGTTTCACATTCATCACCACATGTGCCAATGTTGGTCCTGAATACATCTCCCCATCATTCCATCCATACCCCTTCCAGCATCCCATCCATTATCCCATGTATCTCCCCTCTCAAATCCCTCTAATTCATCCTTTTGCATAATCCATTTATCATAATACGGTTGTACTAACATCCAATAGTCGTTTCAAACACAGGCTCTTAATACCTTGTATGGAACTTGATGCTTGAGTCCTTCATCCATATCCTTATCATATGTCTTCTAATTCCACTTATTCGCCAGCCTATCCTTATCCATCTCCTTTCACATATCATCCAAAAATTTGAAAAATCCAAAGAAAGTCAAAAAATGCAAAAAAAGTCAAAAAATGCAAAAAAAGTCAAAAAATACAAAAAAAGTCAAAAAATGCAAAAAAAGTCGAAAAATGCAAAAAAAATGCAAAAGTCAAAAATGCAAAAAAGTAAAAAAGTCCAAAAAAGTTGAAAAAATGCAAAAAAAAAAAGTAAAAAAAAAAAGTAAAGAGAAACAATCCGTCCAATGGTGAAAACTTGGTAAACAAGTGCCTTGGATAAGTACCATGATGAAAACCTGAAAAATAGGCATCATGCATAAATCTCCATCTGCACTCGGGGGCAGCTTCTTGATATGTGTTCCCTCCATCCGCTATGCTTCCAGCTATACACCTGAATTCTTGCTATACATCCTTTTCGTTCATCCCCTCCATCCTACCGATCTTACACATCCTACTTGGCATATCTCATTTATCCCAATCCTTCCATCCTCCTTGTGATCTTGATAACAATAGGGGCAAACATATAAGCATACATTCCCCTCATCCGCACATTATCATAATCCTCATTCGCACTTGTCTACCTTCCTTATCCACCCGTCATGCTACCTTCAATCTCCCTTCCTTATCCATGCATCCTATATTCATCCGTCTCACTTCTTTATTTTCCTATCCTTCTCTATTGCATCCTTCATGCCTCCTCACACATGGCATATCTAGAGTGGGGGCATCTATTTTCCTTTGTGATATAGTCCTTGGATACATCATTCATTCCATCAAAACAATCCCTTCCATTTCCCTATCCTTATCTCCTTATTGATATATCCATCTCCCCATCCTTATCTTCCCATCCCTCCACACAATCCTTATATCCATCTCCCCATCCTTATCTTCCTATCCTTCCATCATGGCATCCATTTTCATCTATCCATCTGGTCACCTTTTCCTCATCCAAATCCTTATCCCTCTATCCAATCCATCCAAACAATCCTTTTCCTCCTCATCTCCTCTATCCTCATCCCATCTCATAATTCCTTGTCCTTGGTCTCTAGCCATAGGCCACTCCCCATACAATCCAATGCCATCTATCTTATCACTTCATCATTCATCTATCCATCATGTCATCCTCCCACTTCATCTTTGATGATTTGGATAGCTATCCCATCCATGGGCTTTGTGTAGTCACTATCCTCTGATCCAGTCCAACAGGTCTATCTTGTCCCATCGTGTCATTCCAATCATCTTATCCCCTTATCTGGGGTTATCTCATCATCCTTCATCCATTGTCTATCAATGGTATTTTGTCAAACTACATTGCCCTTGCGCTTTCACGTAGGCAAGGTCAATCATTTGATCTTCCCCTGGGGTTCCTTTATCACCTATCATCGGTCTTTCTATTCTGTCCATCCATTCCTTTATCGCCTATCATTGGTCTTTCTACTTTGTCCATATACTCTTTTATCATCCCATCATCGATCTTCATTGTCCACTTTTCTCTTGTTCTCCATCCTATCTTTATCATCCATCGAAATCTACATCATGGTCTGTCGTCAAAATTTTGTCGAACTACGAGGGCTCTACACTTTCATGTAGGCAAGGCTAATATTTGATCAGCCCCTGAGCCCCTAGGTAACTAGGATGTGTCAGTCTCCTATCTTGTGTTATGTCTCTTGTGTCACATGATCAAACTATGCCCTTATCTAGCTAGTTCTTAACAAACGAAATCCACTTGTATCATCAAATCCAATTGGTTCTCAATATCCTACGTTATATCAATTTTTCAATTTAGTATCCATCATTGGTCTCAACAGGATGTATCCTTCCTAATAGACCTCATCAATCCCATCCATCCTCGTGATCCTATGGCAAAGAACGTTTGAAATTGATTACGATCTTTTGATGCTTTTGACTTTTGTTTATCATTTGAGCTCCCTATCATCACTTGTCATGGTCACCTTGATCCATCATATCATAGTGTGCTTTGACTAGTCAACATAGGGGTGTACCTTGATCTTTTCTTTGTCTTCTTGGTTGTCCCACATAGTACCCACCAAGATCCCTGAGGTCTTGTGTTACGCTGGAGCATCCTAATGTGCTTGTGGTTATCCCAATACCTGGCCTGACCAAGGTCATCATGACTTTGGGGTGTTGGGATAGCCTTCTTTTTTGTTGTGTTTGTTTCATGCATTAGACACTAATCTGCCTCGGTCATTTATACCTTGGTGTATCGTGTCTTTTGCTATAGAAAAAATCAGTTATCCGAAGGTGGAAAATTGCATTTGGTGCATTTCATCTCCATCCTCTCATCTATCAAAATCCCCCCATCTGTTCATCCTTCATCAGTCTCCCCTCCCAATCTCCTGTTGTCTTTGCATCATCTTCTTCATCTACCCTTGCATCATCTCATCCATTTTGAGAGCACACCCGTGTTCTCTTGAACCCATATGTCCTCTCAAGGGGGCATCCTTCATCCCTAATTTTCATCACCTTTTCCCTTCCTAGTCACTCTTTTGAATGACTGGGGCATCTTTTCTAATCTAACCATCTTCTTCTAGGTTCTATGTTTTAATATTATTTGAAATGATGCTACTTCGTAACACCATCTCAAAGAGGGGAAAAATGTAGACACCTATATTTGGACACTTAATTTATCCAAATTTATCCCTTTTCGTCTAAGTTTCCCCTTTTTTTCATTAATTAAGTAATATCACTATTATTTAATTAATACCTCTAAAGTTTTTCTAATCCCTAAGGTATCTAGTTAACTAATTAAATACCTTTCCCCTTTCATCAAATGAATTAAATAAATATTCCCTTCATGTTTCATCCTCCATCATTTTTATCTAATCCTAATCCATCTTCTAATCCCATCATTAAGGATGTGCACATGCCTAATCCTTGATTAGGATGTGTCACATCCTCCAACTTTTGCAAGTTGGCCTCTAATCTCTCTTAGCCACCTAACCATCATCTAATCCTTCATTAACTAGCCTAATCAACCTCTCAAAGAATTTTTAATTCCTTTTATCTTTCCAAGGAATATTAAATTCCTTTTACTCTTCCCCATGTGATCTTTGAATTGTCACATCAAGTCACATGTGAAATCTAACTTGCCTCTAATCTTCATTAATTAGTCTAATTTAATTTTTTCATTTACATACACATGTGTGAATGATCTATATGAACTGTTGTACATCTATATGTAGGGATTTGATGAGATACCCATGGCAAGCCACACACCTGAGACATCATCGACATTTATGCATGGAAAATCTCAGGTGCGTGATCATGAGGTCATATCATTCAAGGTTGTAAACTTTACTTTAAATCTCCTATACAATTTTTATGAACCTTTTATATATATATATATTCAAGGTTTTCACATATTGTTTGCTTTATATGAATGTGTAGGATATAGTAGATTAGTCATTTGCATCTTCTCAACTGACAGTTATGCTACCCATTGAAGAAAATGTGCCAGTTGATTCACATGACCATATGGTAATTTATGCATACTAGAAATCATTTTTACTATATTTACTCGATATATAATTTTTTTTTTAATCTAACAGTTTATTTTTTCAATTTTAAATATGTTTAATTATATCAAAATTTATAAATAAATTTAAATCTAATTTCAAGTTTCTTGTACTCTTTTACAGCATGATGCAGGTACATCTAGTCGACATGGAACAAAGAGGAGACTTGATTTGACCGATCAGCCTGAAAGTTAGATGGTTTTATATTTTATGGACTACAGATCTCTAGTTTTATTTCAATCTATGTGTTGGACTTGACATATAAATTTAATGGACTATCTAGATCTCTAGTTTTATTTTGAACATGTTATTATCATATGTGCGTTTATTTATATCAGTTGACTTTAATATGATGATTATATATGCAGTCAATTATGAGATCATTTTATGTTCAATTTCATGATTATATGCGTTCATACATATCTATATTTATATTTTATCTAATTTTCAAGTAATACATGCACTATATAAATTCTTACCTAGAATCAAATTTCATATATATATATATAATTTATCACATGGTTAGCTGACAAATTAAAACAAATTCCTTAAATAGTTTCTTAAATCATAGTCATAATAAATTAAGGGAAATTAATTTTAACTATTTTCGAGTTACATAGCAGATATTTGAATCAATAAACAAAAAACTATCTCCTTGTATGTATAATATGTATAATCTATACAATTGAATAATTATATAAAATGTGGTAAATAGAAGACATGAAACATGTATAATCTATAAAATTGGAACAAGATATTTAAAAAGTGACATTGAACAAACATATTTAATGTACATCAAGATGTTTAATACAACTATGTAACATGATGAAACATATATGTGCATGTAGATACAATTAAAGCTTATCAACTTTTAGGTGAATACAAAAAATTGATATTTACATAGTCTCTTGATAAAATAGTTTTTCAGTTCAACAATCACATTGTAGACCGACTTGATGAGAACTTGCAAAAATAATTAATGTAAGTAACTACAATTTTTATGAGTCATTTAAGTAAAAAATTCATGCAAGAAAAGAACTGTATATAGTAAATTCCATAAAAATTCAAATGATGTTAGCCATAGGATGGATTAAGGGGACCTAAGAGGATATATAGCTTAAGGGGGGTCTTAAGAGAATGCCTTAAGGGGAGTTAAGAGGATGCATCTCATGAACCCTAGGATATGGCTTAATGGGTCCTAAGAGGATTAAGGAGATGTAAGAGGATATGAATTAAGGGTCCTTTAAGAGGATGACTTAAGGGGATGCAAGAGGGTGGTTTAAGGGGAGTTGATAGAATGAGTTGAAGGGATGTAAGAGGGTGGATTAAGGGGAGTTGATAAAATGACTTAAAGGGATGTAAGAGAGTGGATTAAGGGGATGCAAGAGGGTGGATTAAGGGGAGTTGAGAGAATGACTTGAAGGGATGAAAGAGGGTGGATTAAGGGGAGTTGATAGAATGAGTTGAAGAGATGTAAGAGGGTGGATTAAGGGGAGTTGATAAAATGACTTAAAGTGATGTAAGAGAGTGGATTAAGGGGATGCAAGAGGGTGGATTAAGGGGAGTTGATAGAATGACTTGAAGGGATGTAAGAGGGTAGATTAAGTGGAGTTGATAGAATGACTTGAAGGGATGTAAGAGGGTGGATTAAGGGGAGTTGATAGAATGATTTGAATGGATCTAAGAGGGAGGATTAAGGGGAGTTGATAAAATGACTTCAAGTGATGTAAGAGAGTGGATTAATGGGATGCAAGAGGGTGGATTAAGGGGATTTTATAGAATGACTTGAAGGGATGTAAGACGGTGGATTAAGGGGAGTTGATAGAATGAGTTGAAGGGATGTAAGAGGGTGGATTAAGGGGAGTTGATAAAATGACTTAAAGTGATGTAAGAGAGTGGATTAAGGGGATGCAAGAGGGTGGATTAAGGGGAGTTGATAGAATGACTTGAAGGGATGTAAGAGGGTGGATTAAGGGGAGTTGAATGACTTGAAGGGATGTAAGAGGGTGGATTAAGGGGAGTTGATAGAATGACTTGAAGGGATGTAAGAGGGTGGATTAAGGGGAGTTGATAAAATGATTTCAAGTAATGTAAGAGAGTGGATTAAGGGGATGCAAGAGGGTGGATTAAGGGGAGTTGATAGAATGACTTGAAGGGATGTAAGAGGGTGGATTAAGTGGAGTTGATAGAATGAATTGAAGGGATGTAAGAGAGTGGATTAAGGGGATGCAATAGGGTGGATTAATGGGAGTTGATAGAATGACTTGAAGGGATGTAAGAGGGTGGATTAAGGGGAGTTGATAAAATGACTTAAAGTGATGTAAGAGAGTGGATTAAGGGGATGTAAGAGGTTGGATTAAGGGGAGTTGATAGAATGACTTGAAGGGATGTAAGAGAGTGGATTAAGGGGATGGAAGAGGGTGAATTAAGGGGATGCATGTCATGAACCTTACAATATGGCTTAATAGGCCCTAAGAGGATGGATTAAGGGGAATTATGAGAGTGACTTAAGGGATGCAAGATTGTGGATTAAGCAGATGTAAGAGGATATGAATTAAGGGTCCTTTAAGAGGATGACTTAAGGGGATGGAAGAGGGTGGATTAAGGGGAGTTGATAGAATGACTTGAAGGGATGCAAGAGGGTGGATTAAGGGGAGTTGAGAGAATGAATTTAAACCCCAAGGGGTGTTGAGAGAGTGACTTAAAGGGATGCAATTGGATGGATTAAGGGTAGATATATGAGGATATTGATTGAGGGGTGCTAAGAGGATGAATTAAGGGGTGTTGACAAAGTGACTTAAGTGGATGCAAGTGGACAGATTAAGGGTAGATATATGAGGATATGGATTATGGGGTCCAAAGAGGATAGATTAATGGTAGTTGATAGAATGACTTAAGAGGATACAAGAGGATGGATTAATGGTACATAAGAGGATGACTTAAGGGGTTTTAAGAGAATGGCTTAAGGGGATATGAAATCAATTATAAAGTATCAATTAAATGTATCTAGAACTATATATAGTTACCTATCTCTAGATTCTAATTCCATCGTAATATATGTGCATCTCCTCTCTTTTTTGTAAAGCATCTAATTTTGGGAGACCTGCAACAAAAAATGATATAAAACTTTAATTAGGAAATGATTAAAGACAAATATATATATATATATATATATATCAATTAAATATATATACTACTAGATATACTTACCAATATTTATTTACTCTATTCTACCAGCTACATCCTCTCTTTTTTGTAATGCATCTATGATTGTCTCATGATCATCCATTGAAAGTGTCCATAAAACTTTATTAGCAGGCCTCCCTTGATATCTAACTAGTTTTATATTGGTTGCCAAAATCAAATGTAAATAATGTATAATCTTCTTGTGTCTTTCATAATCTTCAAATGCAGGCAAGCCATTCTTTCTCATCAAATATTTTCAAAGCCAGGTGCCAACAACCACTGAACTAGTTGGATACTCAAAGTTGTCATCATCCACTCTAGTATGTACCAAATTATGTTTTCTCTCAACACATCTAGTCAACCAGTACTCTGTCTGCTCTTCATTCCTTTGAGGTGCAACAACAACATACACATGTCCTGCAAAAATAAATACAAAATTCAATAAAGAGTGACTTATATTTAACTCACATATAAACATGCATACATACAAAATTCAACTCAATAAATAATGTACCTTCTTGTACAAGATCCGAAACATGATCATAATCATCTGATGCGAACACTTGATTATCTTCAATTATCATTCCATGTTGAACATGTGTTGATGTAGGCATTAAAGCTCTTTGTTGCCATTGTTCGACCCATTCCATATTTTCACATGCCTGCCAATCACCTACAATAAAAAATTGAAAAAAGCATGCCAACTCCCTTGTCCATATTATCCATGTGTTTGCATTCGAACTCTTAAATGAATGCCATTTTGCAGTTCAATTAATTGTTTCACAATCTTGTCGAGAAAAAATATCATTTTATTCAACTAACCAAAAGAAGCGTTGAATTATTGAGCTCTCAATTGTTCTTGTAGATAATTTGGTATTGCACCAATCTACAATTTTTATGTGCATCTCTAAATTTCACAGCATCCTTAAATTTTAGTTGCTCTCTAGAAAGAGCTCTTTTCACACATGCACTTGCTACATCGTGTTCTCCCTTACCATGACCAGCCTCAAAAAAACTCCATGTGTTGGATATTATTTTCCTTATGAACTCTACATAACCAATAAAACATTCTAGCACTTTTGAATTGACCCGTGAAATTATCTAACCATATGAGATGTTCCAGCATTTGAATTCCTCTCTCTTTTAAATTTTTATAAAATATATCACAACAATATTGTACAAACTCAGATGAATATAATCGATTATCACTTACATAAAAATGGCACTCTCTCAAAAATTTTCTATTATCTTTTGTACTATCTTCAACATGTGACTTATAAACAATGTGAACAAATATAACTACTTGCACTGAATTATAATACTATGATTGAATTTCTTCCTATGGAGCAAGAGTATAATTTTCAGCAAAATCAACAACTCACAATATAGTTCCAATTGGGAATGTGTTTTTACATAAACAAAATTGATTATCAAGCCAATGAGCATTCTGAGAGTGTTGAACATATTTAGGTACAAACTTATCTTTAAATTTAGTAATAAAAGCATGCACACTAACTTTTTCCACAATTAGCTAAGCACGTTTTCCAGTTTTTCCATCTAAGTTTAAAGAATACTCAATATTTTTAAATTTTTTTACATCCACTAATTGTTTTCCAAATTCATCTAAACTAATTTCATGCATACATTCTCCTAATAATGAAAAGTTACCACATCTATTGCATTCTCAAAAAATGCATGCTTTTAAAAAAAATGAGTTTCCATTTAAAAAGGGATTACAAAACAAACTTGCTATAAAATCTTTGATTCTTTCAGGTGGCATATTAATACCACAAATGTGTTGCATAATTTTGTTAGCATGCAAAGTGCATCGTATATATTGAAATATATCATAATAATAAGGAAATTGTACATGAGCCTTACAACAACAAGAGATTCGTTGCTTATTAATTCTAACATAAAAAAGTTTACACTTTTCGAATGATCTTTGACTTATGCTAATATTCAATGGTAAGATTGAAACATCTATTTTTTTTTTATATAATTCAGTTTGAGTCATATCTAAGAGATGCTTTGGATGAGGTTCACGAATTTTGGAACCCACCCTTAATTTTAAGGCATCTCTAATATTAGGTGATACTCTTGTATTATCATGCCAAAATTTTTCAAGTAAAGATTTAATTTTATTAGTTAATTTCATGTCTAATCTTGGGAGTCTACCACTAAAACTCCAACATTGATTAATAGGATCCTTTTCAATACTTTCTCAACTTTTAGTAGCTCGTATCAAAGTTCTAGGATTTAAGTTTATACATTTACTAATCTTAATTAACATTCTTTTATTTGAAGCTACTTTATCAACTAGAGCAGTTGTTATTGCATTACAAGACACATTCTTATCTTTTGATCGACTTTTCTTACCAATAAAATCAATAGCATTAGCAACACTAAAGATGACTTGTTGTACTGAATCATCTTTATTTTTTGGTTTTAGAAAAACACCTAATTTTTTCATCACTTTTCTCATTTTCAACATTTTCATCAATTGCACCATGAGTTGACATTGGAATCCTAATTTCTTTCTATAAAAAAACATTTTATATATTTTATTTTCATAATTTCTAATTTGTCTTGAAGAAACTTTACCACGAAGGGGCTCTTGCAATGATTCCTACAAAGTCCAATGTTCATTTTGAATAGTTGATTAAGGAAAAAACCTGCAATAAACAATAAAAATACCTGTCCTGATGAGTTTTTTGTTATAACGGAATAGAAGATGTTATCTAGCACATCTGTTTCAATTGTAAAAAATCCATTTTCACCTTCATCCATAGATGGAGTTTCATTTTCATTCACACAAGGGGTTTCATTTTCATTTTCAAATGTAAGAAAAGGGATTTCATTCTCATTTTCAAATGTAAAAGGGATTTCATTTGAGCATTTTCATCAATATTAGGGATTTCATTCTCATTTAAATTCTCATAAGATATAATTTCATCATTTTCTTGTTTCTGCATTGTTTCAACCCTAATATTATTGATCTCATAAATGGTGTATCCAACTTCATCTAAACAAGCAATATCAATATTATGAAATCTTGGATTTGAACACATAACTAGATAGATTGTTTGAATAGGTGCATTTTCCATATCACTGGGAGGTGGATTTAAAGACACAACTGAAGTTCTTTGCATATCATTCAAAGTTGAAGTTGAAGGCACAATTGGGTTTGTCTCCGTAATTGCATTTTCTTCCATATTCACCATCTCCACATTTGCATCATCTACATTCATTTCATCATTCATGGCTTCCTCTTCAACATTCTTGGAACTAGATGCTTCCAAATCTTTCATTTGATGAATCCTTTCTCCTTTCCCTTTGTCTTTTTACCTCCTTATCTTTATTTGCTTGAATTTCTTCGAGTGTCATTAACTTTCTACATCTTTTTCTTTGTCTTTGCTTATCACCCATGGTTACCAAACCCTCTTTGATGACAAAAAAAATAATTCAAGAAACCTATTTTAAAATTACCACCTCTTTCAAATATTCAAATTAAACTATGTACTATGAAGATCATTTTTTCTATAAACTCTGAAGTATAAAAACATCATGAGTACATCAAAAAATTCACTTTTTCCAAATCTTCTTGTAAAAAGTTCTTACACTTGATTCCACTTCAGAAAATTTAACCTGCACTGTCTCTTCCAACAATTTGAATAGAATATGCCTTGCACAAGAAAAATTTGCAATAAAAAATGCAGAAAATGACACTTTCAGACCGTACTACAGAAAAAGAATGTTGCAAGAAAATCATGTTTTACCAATATTTTCTAAATTAGGGAAAAATGACTATATTAGAAACGCGTACGCGTTATGAAACACGTACACATTATGTTCAAGAAATGCATATGCATTTCATAATGCGTACGCGTCTCATTTTCCCAACGGGTCAATGGGTAATGCGTATGCATTATGAAACGCGTACGCGTTTCATTTGAATAACGTGTACGCACTTCTGTAACACATATGCGTTATTTAAAAATTGAATTTCCACACCACATCCAGCCTTGGTTTTAGGCTTGGAAAAGGATTGGCAATTCGAGCCTTAGCCTTTGACCTGCAACTAAAAAACTAAGACAGATTGAAGAAGAATGTCCAACTTTGACAACATAGCTGATGGACTTTTTTTTGAATGAATCTATAAAATTAAAACCCATTAGAGAACACAATGTCTACTTTATAAATATATAAATTTTGTTAAGATTGAATTATTTTTGCTATTTTTTAATTAATTTCTAAGAAAACTAGTCCTTAAACTTGAAATATCAAGTTTTTTTGGTTTTATAATAACTTTTTATTGGTTAAGTTTCTTGTAAAAAAAATATATGGTATCAAACTTTAGAAAATTCTCTACACAATGAAAAGAAAAAGAGTCAAATAATGTTTTTTTTAGGTCCAATTATGTTGTCCGTACATGTTGATTTTAAAAAAATCAATTAAGGCCAATCAAAATTTAATAAAAAAAAATATTCAACTAAAAATTACAAAAAAAAATCCACATCAAACTTCTTGTTGTTAGCTCTTTTTTCCCAAAGGAATTAAAAAAATAATTTTATGTGGGTCAAAAAGTGTTGTTCGTACATTTGCTTGGTATGGTAAAAAAAAAGGGACTTTTAAAAAGTGGTTTTTATAGATCCCTATCAAAATTTAATTTCTATAATCTAGGTATTTTAATAATTTACATATTTGGAAACTAGATTCAAAATGATAGATTTCGTATTACTGACTTTTTTTAAGATTCATTATGTAAGTGCCTCAAATTTTCAGTCCAAGTGTGACAAATTCTGAAAAACAAGAAAAACATTTCCACTTTTTGAGCTTTTTGTGTACCCAACTTCTTGCATCAGCCATTGAAAATCATATGCTCGTCAAATTAGATAATGGTCCATCACTTTATTATATAATAAGTTTTTCTAGAAATGGACTCTAGGAGTTATTTGTATTTTATTTTATAAGACTATAAAATTTTGAATTGAGAAAGAATTAGTTACAAAAATTGAAATACCCTAAAAAATAATGCAATAAAAGAGTTTTTGGCTTAGTGTTGAATAGTTTTGAGGAAAGGAGCCTAGTTTTTTCATCTTGTATAGAATGAAAGAGTGCCAATCTTCAATTTTGGTCAAAATAAATAAAGAATGGTATTACTAGTCTATGTGAGTATCTTTTTAATGTTAATCATTCAGATGTTCAATTTGCAACCTTTTTATATGAATACATTGTCACATGATGAACTGCAGTTGTTTCTTGTTTGTGTGGATATGTTTTCTTCATGCATATAGGATGTAATTATATCTTATTATTTGATCTATGAGTTACTTGAGCCCTTATGAATGTATCTTTCTGATGATAGATTGTATTTTGTTTTAAATTTCAAGTTGCGTGCTTTTTTGTTTCAATAATCTTTTGTCATGGAGTGAATCTTTAGATTCATTCTTCTTTTTTTCATAATTGTCTTTCATTTTTTGTTTTTATTTAATTTGTTTTCCTTCTTTGTAGTTAAAACATACTCTTAAAACCTAAAATTTTATCATACAAAAGAATTATAACTCTAAAATTGAAAAAAAGTCCTCAAATAATAACACCTTTTCTAACTGTTGGTTTATTTGTCACTATCTAAAATAAATTTTCCAATAATAAATCTATTTACCAACATTTTTTTTTGATGAATAGGCAGGTATCTATATTAACTTAAATATAAATATACATATTCACAAAAAAAGGGTGGGTGGTAGAGAGGCACACCCAAAAAGTCACATGGGCAACGCTCAGAATAATAAAATGTGGGCTAAGCCCAGAACTCCAAATTAACAAAGATAAAAAGGCCATTAAGTGGCCAGAGCAATGCCAACAGAGCTAGGAGGGTCTTTGTCATCCAAATTTTTCCCCCATACATCAACGGGGTCTAGATTGACGTTAGGAGGACCCCAACCATCATCAACATCTTTTTTTTCTTTATCTTCTTCCTTGTGTCAGGGCAAGATTGCAAGCGCCATATGTAGGAAAGCTTTATCATAACTTGGCCACCCAAAGCCAGAAGCAGGAGGATCAGTAGAGGGCCACCCACCACCACCGCTGCTCCCTGAAGCACTACCAGAAGGCCACCCCTAAGTAGCCCGCGACGAAGGAGAGCAATTTCACTAAGGAGTGTGAGAATCCCATCGAGGTGGGGGTTGGGAACGGGGACACACATAGCCACTCTGCTACTGGCCCCTGGAGGGAAACCAACTATAGGAAGAGGTGGGTGAGGTGAGGACCTGAGTAATAGTACAAGGGGCATTTCCCTAGTGATCCAAAAGAACTTGGAGGTGAGCAACCTCAAGTGCAACTTTGTTAGCTTGCACTTGAACCTGTAAAAACACATTAGAGAAAATCATAGCTTTAGCATATAAAGAAATATGAATATCCATTTGAGAATGTGAAAAAATGCAAGCATTTATGTCCTTCCAAATATTAAAAAGAATTTCTACCTTGAAAGTGTGCCAAAGCTGGGTGAATTTTGCAGGAATTTTGGGAGAATCTCCAAGCAACAACATGTGCCAGGAGAAAGGTTCTGGCTGAAGAGGCCAAAAAAAGTCATGAATCCAAGTATAAAGTTGCTGAGCTCTAGGAAAAAACCAGAAAAAATGCTTAAAATTGTCAACTTGCCCACAAAAAGGGCAGTGAGGGTCCTAGACCCCCAGTGAACTAGCCGAGAGCCCATAGGAAAGCCTTGGAAAAGAATACACCAGACAAAGTGGGCGAGCTTTGACTCAACACTTGCAAACCAAGTGGCAAAAAATATTTTACGCCAAACATGAGCGAAAGATTGAAGAAGCCACATCTAGTTCAAACTCTGAATCATAGAAAAATGTGGTGAGAGCCACCTATAACCAAGCGAAAGCTTGTAATTCCTGAAAGGGGTGTCTGGAAACCACTTCCAGTCTTTCCACCAAGGTTTGGTCCCATGAATTCCAACCTTATGAAGCATATCAGTAGGAATGGCATTCACCAGACTGTCATAAGTAGCATAGTCCTGGTTATGAAGTTTGTACTAGGCACGAAAAAAATCCCACGACATGATACGCATGGTGGGTCTGTAAAAAATTTGATGCAAGGATTGAATACCCTTCTTCTGAAATCTAAGCGCCTTAATCCCTGACAACTTAGCCAGCGGTTGACCATTACTAGCAAAAAGGGGCGACCACCAAACATTGTGTTGGTTAATGGAAAGCCCATCACAAAAACCAGAGCCAGGCCAATGGAGCCAGGGTTTGATAGCTTGCCAGGCCCACTAGATGCTTTTGGCTATAAAAGTCCCAACAATTTGGATTGGTTCATTCATGACTAGAAGGGTTTGAAAGCCTATCCCCCTCTAGGCAGGTCTATGAATAGGGAAGCCAGATTGAATACTATGCCTGAGAAGAATTTTTCAGGCCTCGTTCCCAATAAGGGCACAAATAATCCATTTAACACAGAGCAGTCCCTTGTCACTGAGTAGAAAGAAGCCCAAGGCCTCCTGAATCTTTGGGAAGACAAGAAAATTCCCAAGCCATCCTATGAAATCCTCTGTGAGTTTCAGAAGAGGCCTAGAGAAAATCATGAAGCAACTTATTAAGCTTACCATAGGCCGATTTGGAGGGGGCCCAACAAGAAGAATAATAAACATGGGTGGCCGCCAAGATTTTGGAACACACCTAAAATTTCCCTGCTAAAGAGAGGGGCTTAGTAACCCAATAAGTAAGCTTCTGCTCAACTTTGGAGAGCACGGCTTGCCAAAGCTCAGCCAAAGATGCCTGAAAAGCAAAGGGAATGCCTAGGAACCGAAAAAATTCACCATACCCAATCCACTTCTAACCATACTATTGCAGCCACGGTGGGGAGGGAAAGATAGATTTCTAGTAAAACAAAGTTTTATGCCACTAGATGGCAGAGCCAGAGGCAAGGCAGAAAGTATTAAGACACTTAAGAGCTGCCGCAACAGAGTCTTCGTCTTCTAGAAGGGTAAGAAAATAATCATCAGCAAAATGGTCATTAACAAGCTGAGCCTGAGAGTTGGGCAGAGAAATGCCCTTGACTCATTGCTGGGAAAGATCATTGGCCAAAAGATAATCAAAGCCCTTGGCTGCAAGCACATATAAAGAGGGGGTCAGTGAGCACCCTTGCCTAATGGAACGAAAGAGTCCAAAGGAAGAGGATTGACGACCATTGATGGTGATGCAAGTTGAGGCATCCACAAAAAGCATTCAAACATATTAAATGAAATTGGGACCAAAATCCAAGGCTTGTAGCATAGCCAGAATAAACGGCCATTCAATGCAATCATAAGCCTTGGAAAAGTCAATCTTAATGAACACAACTTTCTAGTTTGAGTGTTTGGCCCATTCCATGCCTTCCCAGACGGAAATGATATTATCTAGAATAAATCTAGATTTGATGAACCCAGTTTGTTCTGGGCGCACAATCTGAGGCAGAAGATGGCAGATTTTGAGAGCCAAAGCCTTGGTAATAATCTTGTAGGAGACATTGAGAAGCGCGATAGGTCACCAGTTATAGATGTCTTCTGGGTCACCTAGTTTAGGTATGAATTTTATGTTACCTTTATTAATTAAATTACCCAAGGAATTAGAGTGAAACAATTCTAAGTAAACTTGATGCAGATCATGCCCAATATCGTCCCACATCACTTTGTAGAATTCACAATGGAATCCATCAATTCCCAAAGCTTTGTCATCAGCCATGGAGTACACAACCTCTTTGAGATCATCAACTGATAAAAGTTGATCACAATTTTTTTTTTGAGCTCAAGAAAGCTTATTTGGTACAATAGCAAGGCAATCCTGAAGGACTTGTTGTCACATAGGCGTAACTTCTTGTGCAGTGAAAAATTGCTCATATTGATGCACAAAGGCCTGGAGAATGTCAGGAAGCTCAAAGAGCACTTGGGCACCATTTTTAATTTTTTAAATGCCTAGGGATGTGTGCCTAGCATGTAGAGCCAAGAAAAACTCTTTGGAGACATGATTACCAACTTTTAGCTAGTGCAATCAAGCTTTGATTTGCGCTCCTCGAGCAACATAGCTGTCAGTAATTTTCTTTTTGTGTCTTAGCTCCACCACCCTGACTGGTAAGGAGGGGGAAAAGAGGTTGGCCGCCAAAGCCTCGGAGACAACACAAAAGTTAATGGTGGTAGCCTCATAAGATCGCTGGTGAAAAATAGCCAGCTGGCACCCATAAATGCGCAAAAATCTATCCATGTGAATAATAGCTTCATTCCACCAAGAAATCTAGCCTATATGATGAGCTAGCCTGCACTCCAAATTCCAAACTCTATGAATGTGGGCCATGGTAGGATTTTGGTAGAGTAAAGAAATGTTTAAAAAAACTAAGTTTTACACGTACGAGGCTGTCTAGTCTCCCATTCAATGCAAAAGGAAATGGGAAAACAATCAGACAAGGTCACATCCACTAACGGCTTAACCGGGAGAGAGGAGCTGCCAAAAGAGAAAAAATATTGCGCCGAGATCATGGCATGATCAAGGTGCTTAAATATTTTGTCAGATTCAGCTCAGAAGTTGCACCAAGTGTGTTAGAGAGAATGAGAATGGAAATGACCAATATTGGGATAAAAAATCCCCAATTTATTGCGCATGTAAAACCATGCCTCCCTTTCCCCAGCTATCCATCTGAATGGCAGAGTGCCATCTTTGTCAGATGCCATTTCTACCATATTGAAATCCCCACAGAGTAACTAGGTAGCAACTGGTAAATAATCAACAATCCAACGCCAGAGCAAAAAGCGTTCCACAACATCATTAGAAGCATAGACATTAATAACCCCAAAGGAATGATTATCAATGTTAAGAATGATCTAGATGAGCTAATGAGTGGGATAAGACTCATGGTCGACCATAGAAGAGTGCCACCATGGGGCCAAAAGGGTGATAGCTCCACCATGCCCAACATCATGGGTAGTACAAAACATTTTACTGGTTGGCCAAATAGAGTGACAAGTCGCAACAAGCAAAAAACTAGAGATTTTAACTTCTTGGAGACAAAGCACTTCAACACCAGAGTACTTACACAAGGTATCCCTAACATAATACTTTCTGGAGAGGTCTGTTAGACCTCAAACATTCCATGAAATGAACTTCATGAGTGAAACTCCTCCATATTGTCGAAAGTCGATTCCTCTTCATTGAGAGAAGAGAAACAATCCTGTAAAAATTCTAGCAAAATTGATCCAATCTGAATGGATAGGGAGGACATCCTTCATTTCTCATGGACATATTCCCCTTCTTCCCTAGGAAGGGAAGGGCTGCGAGAGCGCTTGTGAGCCCCTATTACAAGAGAAGCCACATTTGGCTATGATACCATGATAGCAGCCAGCTGAGGCGTAACCTTTGGCCTAGGCTGCTGTGAAGCATAATAAGCTCCAACCGGAGCATATTTCCCCTTCACAAAAGGGTTTGAAACATCTTTCACTAGCTCAGAGGTCACATGACTCGACCTAGAACTAGTGGATTTATTCTTTCGGTTAGTAACCGTAGTCTATTTTGCATCAGGTTTGGCAATAGATGCGGCCTCCAAACGAGGCTTTTCAACATCTCATGGCGGAGAAGGTGTATGAGGCAATGCTAAAGGGTAGTCCTTTATCTTGTGGTCTGCAGATTGACACCTATAACACGTGTTAGGAAGATTAAAATACGTGACCTTTTGGGTGTGGCAGAAAGCTTCAATTTGGATATCAATGGAGTCTTTTAAATCTTTTGAAAGGCCAAATTCCACATAAAACCTCTTTTGGGGGCAAGCCTAAAAGAACCTAGATGGATCAATGCAGATAACCCTCCCTAGTGAGGAGGCTATATTATTCAAGAAAGGCACACAAGGTAAGGGAAGACCAGGAAATTCAATCCATACTGGGACTCGCAACTTGGTGTCATCCAAGACAGTAAAGTCATGAGTCCAAGCTTGAAAAACTAACAAAGAGGACCAGACATACTAGGGCCCATGGCTTAAAATGGCCTGCACATGATTGACCTCCGCAAAGTGGAACAAAAAGAAACCCTTGGCCAAGTTTTGGATCATATCAAGGCGGACCCCATGAGGGACCCAAGCCTTGTTAACCCAATCTTTAAGCACACTTTCAGGGGGAGTTCTCCAAATAAAATACCCAACAAGGGTGAGTTGCTCAAGCCATTGACAGGTATAATCAAACTCTAGTAAAGGTAAAACCACATCAATTGGTGAATCAGAACAATTACCTCGTGAAAGAATTTTAGAACAAATTTTTGGGGACACTTGTTCATAGGAGGAGCCATTGATTATCGTTGTCGAACTGCTAACACCAACAAGAACTGTTGGGTTAGAGCTGGTTGAAGGCATATTAAAACTAGAAACTGTAGTAAATGTGGTCGTACACACAATAAAGGAAGGTTTTCCTGTGCAGGATGCACTGTATGGCACAAGGGTGACCACAGAAAACACCAAACCCTAGTAGAACTCATACATCTAATGAATTCCTTATAGTACTATTTACCAACATTTAATTGAATGTGATTTTGAAACAATGATACCACAACTATGAGATGATTCCATATTGTGGCTACCAATTATGCAATCCCTATGTATGTCTTCAGATCCACTCGCACAAGGAGGAATGGGTAGATGATCTGGAGATTGTCGTATTATTTACAGGTAGGGCATGTGGTCATGGTGGGTTACTGGTAGTTTGAAAAAAATGTTCCACATCGAATATAACCTACATGGACTTGTTCCATACAGTTTCAACTATGTTCTTTCTTTCCCGACAAAACAGGGGTGATATATAACAATTTTTAGCAGATATATGATAGCATTTTATAGATTTTCAACCCATGCCTTTTTTTTCTCTGAAGAATAGGTGTGATATATGAAAATTTTTAATACTGAAGAATATTATTCCCAACAAAGCCCGCATTCGTTGCACTAACTTAAAAATACATAGATTCTATTGGCATCAATATCAAAATAGTTCTATTTGGCGCCTTCAATCTTATCAAAAGGAGAATAGTCATATTGCTAGGTTTGTGAACTAGATAAATGACGTTGAAGTTTTTCCAGTTAGCTTGCTTTCAAATCTATGTGCTATTTCAAGTGTTTTTAATAAGTTTTAATTAGAAATTTTGAGCAATTTTATACCATGTAAAAAATATATATATTTTAGTTTTTCTAATAAGCTTTCTTAGCTATATATATCTTTGAATTGAGCACTATTAATTGCTACTTAGTTTTAAACCAATAAAAATAAGGTTTTTTCTCACTTTTTTTTTCAGATAAAGGTGGCAGTGCCACGAAATATATTAATAAAGAAAAGTATTACATAAGATGAAGAGTTGTCAAATAGAAACAAAATGCAACTCAAAATTACAATCCGGGCCAAGAAGACCAATTCAAGAGAAAATATAGAACTAGCCAGGAGAAAATTCAAAATCCTGGGAAGTACAGATGATCTGTATAGGATCTAGACTAATTGTGTAATTGAATGCTTAATTACAACAACTTAAAGAAATTACAAATTCATGCATACATTATTGAAAATATGTATTAAAAAACTGAAAACTTAAGGTGAAAAATTAGAACATGAGAGAGGAGAGAAAAAGTGCAAACAATCTGATAACGGAGTTCATCACAAATGTGACTACGTCTCCCGGTCCGCTCCAATAGAGTGACCAATCCGATTAATCTCCAAAAAGATTACAAATGCACCAAGACTTATCCCCTAACGCACATCAGCATAACATGCCCTCGACATGCAGAATAGTCTTCAAAATGTCTCAGAAAAAAAACTCTCTGATTCATTACTTCATCCTTAGCTTGAAAAAAAATCTGATTAGCTCCTAAGAGCATACCCCCCTCTTTTATACATACAATTTTCCTAAAAAGGCTTAACAAAATATTAAATGATTAACCACCCCCTTAACATCTCGTACAGGAGTTTTTCTTAACCCCCTCTTGTCACTTTGCTAGGTGGTTGAAGTGGTTAGGGTAAATTTTTGGCCATATGGGCCTATTAGGCTAGGCTCGGCCAACCAACCCTTAAAAAAATGAAATAGACTCCGCATATAGGTAAGTAACCATCGGTGGGCTAATGACACATCTATGTTTTGCATGCCGTGTGGTCGGGGGTTCAAGCCCCGCCAGCCACATTTTAAAACAAATCACCGAAACTTCAAAAAACAAAACCAAACTCTTGTCTTTCTTTGTTGAGCGGCCATCGACGAGTATGATGGTTGAACGGTTGGTTGTTATCGACGAAGTCATGAGGTCAAAGCCCTCCAAAATTTTGTTGAAACAAACAAACAAACCCACTGACCACTGATTGTAGGAAAAGGGGGACACGTTTCGAATCCCTATTCGTCAAAGATGCTGACATATACTGTTGACATGTACGATGACTAAGGAAATCATATGCTGACTGGAATGCCACTTGTGATGCTCGTTGTGTACGGCTGGCCACATGTTGTGATATGATTGGTCCGTGCAATATGACTTAGCTGCCATGTGTCACATTGGAATTTATCTACATAAGATTCCGTATGGTACAGACTGTTGATGACGTCAGCATCCGTACAGTCAAGGTCAATCTCCTCTTCAAACTTTGACTGCTGATAAGTTGAGCATACGATGTCGGATTTTGACAAAACAACCTCCGTCGGAATCATCTCGACGAGCTCTCTGCAATGACATTGGTTCCATTGATTTATGAGACAATCATTTTTCACCTTCTAGATGCCCTTTGATACTAGTTTGACCCAAGGTTTGATTAGCCATAACTTGCACAAACGGATTCCTTTTCGCTCCATTCAAGATGCATTGGAATCAGGATGCTGAGATCTTTCTGATGGTGCTAAAATCTTGAGATTTGGAGACACTTCATTTTTCACTAAAAATATCCACCGAATCAGGCCTCCCCACTGAAGACCTTTTGGACCTCCAAAAGTGGCATTTATTCAAACATCAAGTGAGGACTTGGCCTCCCCACTTGTCCTGTATCATTTGTACATTTAAATACCTGGCTCACAAACACAATGAAGACTACAACAACATTGTTGAACATAAACATCATTGTATCACTTCCATAAGCATCTACATCAACTGTTGTATCCACTAACCAACAAAAAATGACTAGCATCAAGCTGAACAATAATGCATATATGAAAGAGAACAAATCAACAACATATCGATCCTTCACAACAGAAACATTTTTACCCAAGGGACCATCAATGCTTTCAATCATCATTCCCTCATGCTGTATTGTGGGTGCATCCTGCGACATCTGACCCTAGTTAGCTACTCCAATTTCCTATCTAGAACCACCTGTGCTGATAGACATAAGAGTTAAATCTTTACTTGCATTAATCACCCTCTTTAATTGCCCTATGTTTGCAAAAGGACGACTAGTCTTAATCCTGTGAGAATGTACAATATACTGAATGCCATCTTTAAACAAATGATAATGATTCTTTTCCCTATACAAAATAGCTTTCTTGTCATATAAATAAGGGCTACCAAGCACTATCCCATAGATATCCAGTGGAACCACATCAAACTGTACTTCATCCACAAATTTACTAGTGATTGCGAATCTTAAGGTGCATTTTCTTGTTACTTGCAACTTATCATTTTCACAAATCTAGCCTAGTGGATAAGGTTTCTTATGCTGTGTAGTTTTTAATCCCAAGTTCTTTACAACACTTTCAAAAATTATATTCACTTGAGAACCACTATCTATGAGTGCATCAATTTTACTGTTCTTAGCAACAACCCTTAAATGAAACAACTCATTCCTTTTCTTATCTTCAGAGACATCATTTACTTTAGAAGTAGAAGCACAACTATCAAAGGAAACACTAAAAGTAGGAGCTTTACCTTTCATACCCATAGCTGTTATCTTAGTTTCATCATCTGAATCTGAACCAAGATCCATAACAACATTTGTGGCTTTCTCCTTACCCTTATGTTTCTGATTTTATCTTTAAGCCCACTTAGGCTTCAATTTGGGATGCAACTTCCAACAGTGATCTTCATCATGACCTTTACTATCACAATGAGAGCAAGAAAGCTTGTCATCCTTCTTGACAGTAGCCATCTTCTTTCCTTTCCCTGTCTCTGCATTCTTAGAAGATTTCTTTACATCATTATCAAACTTATCAATAAAAGATCCTTTACCCCTTGACTCTAAGTGGGTAGCTTGGACACAAACTTCATCCAAGTTGTTAGGATTCAAAACCAAAATAGAATTCCTAAGGTAGGATGCAAACCTCCTATGTACTTCAACAAAGTGTCCTGGGTGTACAAAGGAACATTCAAAGCAATAGCCTTCTTTTTGAATTCATGGGTGTACTCTTGGACAGTTTGACCTTTCCCTTGCCTAAACATTTTCCAATCCATAATTAACTATTGCATATGTCCTAGGGGATAAAACTGCTTCTTAATAGCATTAACAAACTCCGCCCAAGTTAAACTGACTCTACCATGTTGTGAAATTTCTGCCTTAGTCTTACTCTCCCACGAGGTTAAAGTTGTACCTCCTAACTGAAGAGTAGCTAATTGGATCCTATCAACATCATCTAATAGGTTCTGGACTCTACAGTAGACTTCTACTTGCTGAATCCAATCATCCAATTTTTCAATATTAAGTTCACCACAATACTTTGGTAAGTCAAATTTTACATCCAACTTAATTTTAGGCTTATACCACTCTTGAAAGGATTAAAAGAAGTAGAATAAGGAGAAGATGGAGAAGAAGGAGAAGAGGGAGGAGAAGGAGAAGAGGGTGGATCTGGTTGTTTGTCACCATCTCCATGATGTTTCCCTTTCTTGTCTTTGTGATCTTCTTGCTTCGATGAACCTCCTTCACGTTCTTTCCACTCTTGTCTCTCTTGAAAAAGAATGTCCACCTTATCTTTCATCTCGAGGAATGCTCTTCGAAACTCCTACTCACTGATTTCTTCAGGAACCTCCATTCCAAACATAGACATCTTCCAAAAACTTCTTCGCTTCCTAATCTCAGGATCAAACTCTTCAAGCTTGCCTTCACCCTTCTGAATCCTGGATCTTGTTAGCATTCAAAACAATTGCAATAATAGTCACCCAAAAGCTTTGATACCACTTGATCTGTATAGGATCTAGACTAATTGTGTAATTGAATGGCTAATTACAACAACTTAAGGAAATTACAAATTCATGCATACATTATTGAAAATATGTATTAAAAAACTGAAAACTTAAGGTGAAAAATTAGAACATGAGAGAGGAGAGAAAAAGAGCAAACAATCTGATAACGAAGTTCGTCACAAACATGACTACGTCTCCGGGTCCGCTCCAATAGAGTGACTGATCCGATTAATCTCCAAAAAAGATTACAAATGCACCAAGACTTATCCCTTAACGCACATCAGCATAACATGCCCTCAACGTGCAGAATAGTCTTCAAAAATCTCTCAGAAAAAAAAACTCTCTCTGATTCACTACTTCATCCTTAGCTTGAAAAAAAATATGATTAGCTCCTAAGAGCATACCCCCCTCTTTTATACATACAATTTTCCTAAAAAGGCTTAACAATATATTAAATGGTTAACCACCCCCTTAACATCTCGTATAGGAGTTTTTCTTAACCCCCTCTTATCACTTTGCTAGGTGGTTGAAGTGGTTAGGGTAAATTTTTGGCCATATGGGCCTATTAGGCTAGGCTCGGCCAACCAACCCTTAACAAAATGAAATAGATTCCACATATAGGTAAGCCACCATCAGTGGGATAACGACAAATCTATGTTTTGCCAGCCATGTGGTCGGGGGTTCAAGCCCTGCCAACCACGTTTTAAAACAAATCACCGAAACTTCGAAAAACAAAACCAAACTCTTGTCTTTCTTTGTTGAGCGGCCACCGACAAGTATGATGGTTGAACGGCTGGCTGTTATTGGTGAAGTCATGGGGTCAAAACCCTCCAAAATTTTGTTGAAACAAACAAACGAACCCACCGATCGCCAATTGTAGGAAAAGTGACACACGTGTCGAATCCCTATTTGTCAAAGATGCTGACATATACTACTGACATGTAGGATGACTAAGCAAATCATATGATGACTGGACTGCCACTTGTGATGCTCGTTGTGTACGGCTGGACACGTGTCCTGATATGATTGGTCCGTGCAATATGACTCAGCTGCCACATGTCACATTAGAATTTATCTACATAATATTCTGTACAGTACGGACTGTTGATGACATTAGCATCTGTACGGTCAAGGTCAATCTCCTCTCTGAACTTTGACTGCTGATAAGTTGAGCATATGATTTTGGATTTCGATGAAACAACCACCATCAGAATCGTCTTGACGAGCTCTTTGTGATGATGCTGGTTCCATCATTTTCTGAGATGATCATTTTTTCACCTTCTGGATGCCCTTTGATACCAGTTTGACCCAAGGTTTGACTGGCCATAACTTGCACAAACGGACTCCTTTTCGCTCCATTCAAGATGCATTGGAATCAGGACACTGAGATCTTTCTGATGGTGCTAAAATCTTGAGATTTGGAGACACTTCATTTTTCACTAAAAATATCCACTGGATCAATAGATGGAGAAGAAAGAGAAAAAACTTGATGCTGAAGAGAAAGAATCCATGAATAGACCATCACACCAAAGCATCCATGCTAGACCAAAATGTTTTTGAATCGAGGTAATGAAGACCTACAGCAAGAAACCTCGAGAGACAAAATTCTTCCAACTTGAAAGATACCATCAGAGAAAGAGCATCAAACATGATCAAAAATTGAGAAGAAAGAAGAACAAACTTCAATAGTGCTTCATTCAGACGAAGCAATATAAGAAGGTGGAGGGAAGTGGGGTTCTTCATGTGGCTCCACAATAGCATGATCGATCAAAATATGAATAGCTTTGAATAACATGTAGATTGGGTCACTTACAAAATTCCCGTATTGGTGGGATAAGAGTCTCAATGAAAAATTGATCTCACTATTGTTATCATTTAATAAGCCATAAGACATCGCTGAAAGAAGTTTTGAAAGGTGGTAGTCAATGAGAATGTGTTTCCTGCTAATTATACTACCAACCAAACATGAACCTTGCAAAATATCATATCTTTCCAATGCTTGTTGAAGAGAAGAAAGTGGGTAGACGTGGGGCAAAAAATAAGTTCCTGCTAAAAATTTAACCATCTCCATATCACTTAAGATGTCCATTAGATTGGAGATGAATCGGGATGCCATTTCATATGGTAGAACAATGGTGTGCATATTGAGCCAATCGAAGCCCAAAACAATTTGTATTGAATCAAACACTTGCTTGCATTCAAACGAGAATGCTCTTCTTAATTTCTCCTTTGTGAAAGGTATATCAATCCTTACTTCATGGAAACATGGAGGCACCAAAACCTTGAATAAGTTGTCCATTTAACAACCCAAAACAAGCGACACAATATTCTACAAGAAATCAAACAAAGAACATAGCAAAGAATGGGAACTACCATTACAAATGGGGAATTTAACTTTGCTTGGAGAGAAATTTCAATTAATGAACTAGGAAGGATGGGTACTCTCTTAGAGAGAACTATATTGATTTTATTTATTACCATTTTTGTTGTTGTTATGTGTTCTCTATTGTTATAATTGTTTTATTTTTTCCGCTATTATCTTTCATAATCTATTGGTTCAAGAATAATGTTTGGTTTTAGATTTTTCATTTGATATTAGAGCAGGTGTTTTTTTTATGGTTAAATTAATCATGTTAGGTTTAAACTCTTTGCCAATTCCTAAATTCAATGGAAGTGACTATGAATATTGGTGCATCAAGATGATGATCTTTTTGACATGGAAAGATTTGTGTGAGATTGTAGAAATGGGTTATGAAGAGCTAGCAGATTAGAGTAATCTTACAACCAATAATAGAATAGCTAAGAAGGAGGCTAAAAAGAAGAATTCTCAATTTTTATTTCAGATTCAAATAGCTCTCAATAAGAGCTTATTGTTGAGAATTGCAAGTGCAAAGTTAGTTGCAGAAGCATGGAAGACTCCACAAAAAGCTTACCAAGGAAGCGATTAGGTCAAGGTTGTCAAGTTGCAGACATTGAAGAGAGATTTCAAAAATTTGAGGATGCTAGAAATTGAGAAAGTGATTATTGCATAAGAGTCAATTATGTGGTTAATAAAATGACCACACTTGGAGAAACAATCAATAATGAGCTTGTAATAAAAAACCTTTTGAGGTCTCTAACACCAAGATGGAACCATGTTGCAATAATCATTGAAGAAAGCAAGGATTTGTCTACCCTATAGTTTGACCAACTAGTTGGATCTCTAATGTCTCATGCAGAAAGATTGAGAGATTCATTTGGGAAAAGTGGTGAGAAATATTTTCCTCCAAATTGCAAATTACAAAGAATGAAGATGCCAATAGTAGCGCCACAAGTAATCAAGGTCGAGGAAGAGGTAAAAATCATGGTTCTTCAAGAGGTGGTTCAAGAGGGAGAGGTGATTTGAGAGGAAGAGGTAGTGACAAATTTGATAAGATAATTATCCAATGTTATCATTGTAATAGGTATGACCACTTTGAAAAAGAATGCAGATCAAAAGAAAGTAATAATGATAAAAGTGTTCATTATGCTCAAGAGGGTGACAAGGCTCCTCCAAATAATTTACTTTTATCTTATGAAAAAGCTGAAAATATTTCTAAAGATGTTTGGTATTTAGATTTAGGATGTTCTAAGCACATGTTAAGATTTTTTTATATTTTTTTTCTATAATGGATTAAAGTTTCAAATCCAAGATCAAACTTGGTGATAGAAAAACATTGGAGGTTGTTGAAAAAGGAGCTATGGAAGTCCCTACTAAAGAAGGTATGAAAAGTGTTAAGGGAATTTATTACACTCCACAATTAAAGCATAGTCTATTGAGTGTTGGGTGATGATGTGAGAAAAATTATGATAAGCTCAATCAAGGCAATAGGGTGGTTATAGTTGTTCCAATGGAAGAGAATAGGATTTTTCCATTAAAGTTTGAAGAACATGGCAACAATTTTGCGAATATGGCATGTGAAGAAAAAAATTGGTTGTGGCATCCCAAGTATGGGCATTCAAATTTCCATAGTTTGAATATAATAACATAATTTTTTTTTTTTTGGTTTTCCTAAGGTTGAAGAACATAAAGAAGTTTGTGAAGGATGTGCTAAAGGAAAACATGCAAGAGAGAAATTTCCAAAAATAAATGCATGGAGGACACATTTTGCACTTTAGTTAGTTCATTCAAACATTTGTGGTCCTATATAGACAAAGAGTTTGGGTAAGTAATCATACTTCATTACTTTTATTGATGATTACTCACAAAATGTTGGGTTTGTTTTTTGAAGACCAAGGATGGAGCCCTTGAGACATTCAAGAGGTTTAAAGATCTTGTGGAAAAGGAAAAAGGGTGTAGTATCAAATGTTTGAGGGCTAATCATTGAGGAGAATTTTTTTCAAGAAATTTTTAAAATTATTATATGTATGGTATCAAAAGATGGCTCACCACTGCTTAAAAACCTCAACAAAATGGAGTAGTTGAAAGGAAAAATCATACCTGTTACCAAATTTTCACCTATGGACTTAATTAGGCAGAGAAATCTGTGTCTTCAAGTGTTCATGAAGGCCAAATGGAGGAACATTTGCATCAAAGTTACATATTTTCTAACTTGTTTGCTTCTGGTGCAGTTGCAAGGGAAAATTATGTTTTAAATTTGACACGTGGATTAAATGTGGCTCCCATAAGGGTTGAGCCCAGCATGTAGGTATTCAGTATTTTATTGAGAGGGTCTTCATCTTATGATTATGCCTTTCTTTCCCCCTTTTTGTTTCGTTTTCCTTGGGCCCTCTTCTTTTTGTTCTGTAAGAGGCGGAGGCGGAACCGAAATTGAACATTGGAACTTTTCCAAGGTTCCAGCTTCCATTTTTGTTCTGGTTTTGTGCTTTTGTGCGTTGGTTTTGTTTTGACCTTGCGTTTGACCGTGGGGTGGTTTTTCCCTTTGTTTCTTTTTCTTTGCCTTTTTTCCCATTTTCACTTTGTGTGTTAGCAGAGGCGGAGTCGAAATTGGAACTGAACTTGAACTTGGAAAAGTTTCAGGGTCTCGTTTCTGTTCCGCTTCCACCCCTACTGGTTTTCGCTTGGGATCAATATTCATTCTAATCCCGTTTGTGTTTTGTTGTCCTTTGGTCTTTGTTTTTGTGTGCCTTCGGTTTTCTTCTCCTTCATTGGGTGTTTTCTTTGTTTTGGTGGACCCAAGACGTGGACTGAAACCAAACATTGGAACTTTTCCAAAGTTCCATTTCCTGCTTCTGTTCTGGTTCTAGTTCTGGTTCTACCTGTTCTTCTTTTCTTTGCTTTTTCGTTGCCGGTGATTGAGGGATGTTTCCTTCTCTTTGATCTTCTTTGTGATAATAGTTTTTGGCACACCCAGTGGGACTTGAGTTGATTATCAGCTTATTTTTTCAGAATTTTATATTGTGTTTTGGTGTGTGCAACAACTTTTCTATCTTAAAGAGACATTTCAAACAACATGGCTGGCGACTCAAATCTTTAGTAAAGAAGAATCAATGCATTGCAACTTATGGAAGAGTGTAGACCAGAAGTAGCTTGTCTTTGTTTGAATATTTGTAGTTATCCCCACCTAGAAGAAAGGGGAGAGAGGTTCAGAGGCCAAAAAATCCTCTCGTTTATTCCAGAAAAGCCAAGTCTACTCCTCCATTTGTAAGGTACCATATTTCTATCCCATCATTCATTCCTCTTAGGGTTCATCCATCTCAAGTAGTCAATATGGCTCATCTTCAACCAAGAAATCAGCCTTTTGTTTCATTTGATCAAGGAAGTCCCTTGGACTTAGCCTAGCATAACGATATTCCAGCTGCTGCCCTCAAAAGTTTACCATTATTCACTGGTGAAGATCACATAATAGCCATTGAACACATTCGAGATGTGGCTTCGTTGTGTGGTTTACACCATATAATTGAGCAAGACATTGCAGTAAGGCTCTTGGAATCCTCTTTTAAAGGTAAAGCCTTTCAATGGTCTAAAGGATTACCGATTAATTCTATTACAACATGGGATTAGCTTGAAGAGAAGTTGAACAATCAATTTGAAGATAATTCAAATCATCTGTCACTGGTGGAGCAGCTCACTACTATCAAGAAAGCACCACATGAAATTTTGATGGACTTTAATTACATATTCAAGAAGACCTGGAATCAAATTCTAGCTACGGTAAAGCCATCTAATGGCCATGCATTTTTGTATTATTTGAAAGCATTCAATAGTGACATAGCATTAGCAATACAATCTCTAGGAGGAGGTACATTACCAGCAACATTTGATGTTGTTGTTAGGGCTGAAAATAGTCTAATTCAAGCTAGAAAGTTAGCACCTAGGCCTCCTATGCCTTACTTTGTTGACATACAACCAATTATCCTAGTTTCTCCACTTACTGTAGCTATTGTTCCTGCATGTCCAGCTTATAAGTCACAAGTAGCAGCTCAAGAGCATGTTGTTCCTAAATAGTTTCAAGAACTAGTTAGCATAAAAGAGCAAACTGAGAATATTCAAAGGACCCTACAGAACTTTGGTAATGAGCTGGTTAATATCAAAAAGTAGCAAAATTAGCCACCATATCAAGCCCCTTACCAAACTCTGTATCAGTCTAACCCTCAGGTTCAAAGGAGGAATTTCAATCAAAGGCCTTTCCAGCCTTATAACCCCAATACCCCTAGTTCATCCAAGGAGGTAGTACCTATACAAAACAACTTGGCCGATGACTTCATTGATTATGAATGGCGTTTTCCATGTAAACAACCACATAATCAGTCTACCTATTCTAATGGAATCATCAATCAAGCACTAATGGTGAAAAGTAGTGCTAATGTTCCAAGAAATTCATCACAAGAAACTCATGAATAGTTATCCACTCATGCAGAACAAGGAAATTTAGATGTCACTTTCATGAACTGGCAGGGTGAGGAGTTTTGTGGGGTGAATAATGCATAAAATCAGTCAAGTAATCTTAGAGCAGCCAATACAAGGAGTAAGAAAAGAGCTGTAGAATTGGAACAACAAATTGATAGAGGCAAGGAGCAGCCAAAATCACAAGTTCAACCAGCACAAGTTCAAAAAGATGTTGTTCCCAAAGGACAACAAAAGGTTAGTGCTGGTAATTTCAGTATTTTAGAGCATATGAAGAAAACTAAGGTTAGTGTTTCTATGTGGGACTCTTTGGCCCTTCCTGGGCAAAAGGATCTCTTACAAGAGGCTCTATCCAAGTTTTCTTTGTTTGATGTACCTAATCAACAACCTAAGAGAGTTGTTCTTACAAATGATTCTTCTGAGAAGAAAGAATAGCCTACCAATGTAGTTAAACCACCTCCCTTCTATGTTTCTCTAATTGTTGGCCAACACTTGGTCCATACTTGCATTATTGACTGTGGGGCCAACAATTCTATAATGCCCAAGTAGATTGTGGACAAACTGGGAATAAATTATGAGCCATTACTAAAGGGGGTAGTCCAACTAGACGGTACTATTGTTAAGACTGTAGGAGTCATTAAAAATTTGAGCCTTACATTGCACGCATGCCCAAAATTCTCAATACCTCAAGAAATTTATATTATAGAGTTGCCTCCATACTTTGCAATTTGTTTATCTCGTGATTTCACAACTAAGATTGGAGGATACTTGTCTTCTCATTGGCCTCACATGTTATTTAGGACTAGGTATGGAACCAAAGTCACCATCAAGTTAGAATCTGTTGCTAAGAATCATATTGAACCCTATAATCCAAGTGTTTTCAATAAAGCAGTCGTTGTGAATTGTGCCTTGTTTGATCAAGAAGATATTTCTGCAGCCAATGAAGGTACTACTCAAATAGAAGATATTCTAGACATTCTATTGGATGACTAGGCAATAGAAAATGATCAGAATTCATCAAATGAGTAGCTTGAAGAAGTAAATTTGGGAAATTATATGATGCATGAATTTTATTTTGTTATGCCTGATCTAGAAAAAAGTTTTGAACAACAGTTAGGTCAGCAAATGAATGAAGTTTGGAAGCTGTTCTTCAATGGTTCAAGGAGTAGAAATAATGCTAGAGGGGGGTGTATTCTTATTTCTCTTGCTGGTGATAGGTATTACTCTGGATATAGATTCACATTCAACTACAGTAATAATATAGCTGAGTATGAAGCTTTGGTTCATGGCCTCCAGTGGGAAAAAAGGAGAGGTATTTGTTGTTTACAAGTTTTAGGTGATTGAGAATTGATTGTTAATCAAGTAAGAGGCATCCGTGTTGCTAAAAATGATTTTCTAAAGTGCTATAGGCATAGATTATGGGATCTTATTAAGGATTTTCAAGCTTTTAATTTGTTGTCAATTCCCAAAGCTAAAAATAATCATGATGATAGATTAGCAGCCATAGGCGCTCAATACAATATGCCAAGTGATATCGGTAATTGTAAAGAACAATAGTATGTAAAAGTGATTGTTAGGTCATCAATTCCTAACAATAATGAGCATTGGAAAGTCTTTGACAGTGACCAAAAAATAATTAATTTCTTGAGAGAAGAAGCAGAGTTTTCCAATGATAATCAGGAGAAACTCAAACAACAGTATGAAGATCAGATTATATAGCTGAAAACCAACAAACTTCCCAAAGGACTAGTTACTTTGGAGTCTATCTTCAATATAGATGACCAAGTCAGAAAAGAGAAATCCAGTCTGCAAATTAAAGAAGATCATTATGAAGGTGTTGAGATCTTCAAAGATAGGCTCTTAAAACTTGGCAAGGTATGCACTTTAGAAGAAAGGAATGCTTTTATTTTATTATATCAAGAGTTCAACGATGTTTTTGCATGGGAATACTTAGATCTAAAAGGTTTTGATCCTTCTATTACCCAACATGCAATTGAACTTGAACCAAATGCTAAGCCTGTAAGACAAAAAAAGAGGCCACTCAATCCCAAGCTTGAGCCCCTCATGATCAAAGAGTTGAATAAACTCATTGAGAATGGTATCATTTATCCAATTAAGCATACCTCTTGGGTATCCAACCTTGTACCTATAAGAAAGAAGAGTGGTGAAATAAGACTTTGCGTTGATTTCAGAGATCTTAATAGAGCTTCCCTAGAAAGATCGTCACCCTTTACCTTCCATGGAACAAATTCTTCAAGTTGTTTCAGGTTTTGAGAGATTCTCTTTATTTGATGGCTTCTCAGGATATAATCAAATCCTAGTGAAGGAAGAAGATCAGTTTAAGACAACATTTACAACTAAATGGGGTACAATGGCTTATAAGAGAATGCCATTTGGTTTGTCAAACGCTGGAGCTTCTTTTTAGAAAGCTATGGACATGGATTTCCAAGGTTTGATGTATAAGATTGTTTTAGTTTATCTGGACGACATAACTATTTTTTCAAAGAATTCAAATGAACACTTCAATCACTTAAGGAAAATATTTGAAAGATGTAGAGAATTTGGTGTCTCTCTGAACGCAGAGAAATCTTTGTTTGTTGTTCATGAGGGTAGATTACTTGGATACATTGTTTCAAAACATGGCATCTCAATAGACCCGGAGAGAGTAAGTGCAGTTCTTTCTCTTCCTTTGCCAACACACAAAAGGGGTCTGCAAAGTTTCCTAGGTAGAATCAACTTTGTTAGAAGATTCATCCCAAATATTGCTGAGTTATTAGTACCTTTGACTTCAATGTTAAAAAGGAATATTTCTTTTAACTAGACTAAGGAAGGAAAGAGGAGTTTTCAGCTTATCAAAGAAGCACTTATGGCTGAGCTCCTACACTATTAAACCCTAATTTTTCAAAAGACTTTACTCTGTATGCATATGGTAATATTGATAATATTGCAGCCATGCTAGTTCAAGAGAATGATAAAAAATTAGAGTAGCCCATAGCTTTCTTTAGTCAGAGTCTTAAAGACTATGAGCTTAACTATTCCTTTGTTGAAAAGCATGTATTAGCTATTATCAAAAGTTTGGGGAAATTTAGACATATGTTGTCTAATAATAGAATTGAATTGTTGGTTGCTCACCCTTCAGTCAAGGAATTTCCGCTAAATAAGGATCTAAATAGCAAGAGAGCTAGTTGGGTGACTAAGGTGATGGAGTATGACCTTGAAATCAAGGTTACCAAGCTGATAAGAGGCAAAGGTCTTTGTGAACAACTTATAGAGAACAATGACAACAATACAGAAGAAGAGGAAACTGTTGTTCTAGCTCATCAAGATGACAAATTAATCATTGTACCTATTTCTTCAATAGGTTGGGTGAAAGAAATGACACATTTCTTATTAACTGGTGAGTGTCCTCCTAATTTGACTAAATATAAAAGAAGGTACTTTAGGTTATGGTCAATACCTTATGTTCTTCTGAACAGTTTGCTGTTTCAAAAAGATTTTCACGGTGTATTGCTTAGTTGTATTGAATCTGATCAAATTAACAAGGTATTACATGAGTTTCATGAAGGACCAGCTGGTGGTCATTTCTCTCCAAGGGCTATAGCTCTAAAGATAATGAAAGGAGGCTATTACTGACCTACCTTATTCAAAAATGCCCATGTGTGGGTAAGGAAGTGCAAATAATGTGCTATATTTGCAGGAAAAGAAAGGTTAGCAGCTCTTCCATTGTGGCCAGTTCAAGTTGAGCAGCCCTTTATGAAGTGGGGATTAGATTTCATTGAGGTTATAAAACCACCATCAAGTGCAGGCCACAAGTGGGTACTAACAGCCACTGATTATTTTTCAAAATGGATTGAGGTCATGCACTCAAAGAAGCAAATGAGATAGCTGTAATAAACTTCTATGAGGAATTGATAACCGGGTTTGGAGTTCCTGAATCTATTGTTTTTGATAATTCACTTGCATTCATAGGAACTAGAATATCTGAGTGGACTGTTAAAAATGGTGTTTATTTGAATACGTTTTCTAACTACTATCCTGAAGGGAATGGACAAGCTGAGTCCACTAATAAGAACCTTTTGAGGATCATCAAGAAGACCATGGAAGGAAATCAGAGAGCCTGGCATACCAAGCTTAAATTAGCCTTGTGGGCTGATAGGGTTACATCTAAAAGGTCAACTGGTTTTTCCCCATACATGCTGGTATATGGAAAAGAGGCAAGGCTTCCTATTTCATTTGAACTTCCAGCTCTTGATCTGATAAATTAGCTTGAAATGATCAATGAGGAGCCTATGACAACAAGACTGGCTTAGCTAATTGAACTTGAAGAGACTAGAGCTGAATCAATGCAAAAGATTGAGCAACATCAGGTTCAAATGAAAAGATCATTTGATAAAAGAGCATTCCCTAGAGTTTTCCAGGAGGGGGACATAGTCCTGAAATGGGATGAATTGAAAAGCAAACCTGGAAGGCAATCCAAGTTTGATGCATTCTGGACTGGGCCATATATCATCACTGAGAAGAAACAACATAATGCTTTCCAGCTATCTAAGTTGGATGGTGTAGTGGAACTAATCCCAGTGAATGGGATTCACCTCAAACATTGCTTTTTAGGTATGGATCTAAATCTATACATAGTTGTTAAATTCTAGATATCAATAAGTGCTTCTGCACATTAGATTAGATGCAATTTTCATTCCCTAAGTGTTGTTTCAGTACAAATGAATAGTTTTCCTTCTACTGTTTTGTCTTGGATGGGCCAAGGCCTCGTATATGTCTATCATCTGAGTTTCAAAAGTTCTGGGTGAGTTTTCTAAGAATAGGTATAGGTTCCCAATGACTCCATGCCCAATGGATAGGCCTAGGCTATTGGTTTGCATGTTTAGCAGGCAAACATCCAACTAAGGTTGCCAAAGATGTTACCCGATTTTCACGTATGAACTTAATTAGGCATAGCAATCTATGTCTTCAAGTGTTCATGAAGGCCAAATGGAGGAACATTTGCATCAAAGTTACATATTTTCTAACTTGTTTGCTTCTTGTGTAGTTGCAAGGGAAAATTATGTTTTAAATTCGGCACGTGGATTAAATGTGGCTCCCATAAGGGTTGAGCCCAGTGTGCAGGTATTCAGTATTTTATTGGGAGGGTCTTCATCTTATGATTATGCCTTGCTTTTTCCCTTTCTATTTTGTTTCCCTTGGGCCCTCTTCTTTTTGTTCTATTGGAGGCGGAGGCGGAACCAAAACCGCACATTGGAACTTTTCCAAGGTTATAGTTTCCGTTTTTGTTCTGGTTCCGGTTCCGGTTCTACGCTTTTGTGCGTTGGTTTTCTTTTGACCTTACGTTTGACCGTGGGGTCATTTTTCCCTTTGTTTCTTTTTCCTTTCCTTTTTTCCAATGTTTGGTTTGTGTGTTAGCGGAGGCGGAGTCAGAACTGGAACCAAACTTGAACTTGGAAAAGTTTCAGGGTCTCGTTTCTGTTCCGCTTCCGCCCCCGCTGGTTTTTTCCTGGGATCAGTTTTCGTTCCAATCCTATTTGTGTTTTGTTGCCCTTGGTCTTTTTTTTGTGTGCCTTGGGTTTTCTTCTCCTTCCTTGGGCATTTTCTTTGTTTTGGCGGACCCGTGATGTGGACCGAAACCGAACAGTGGAACTTTTCCAAAGTTCCAGTTCCTGTTTCTGTTCTGGTCCTAGTTTTGGTTCCGCCCATTCTACTTTTCTTTGCTTTTTCATTTCCGGTGATTGAGGGATGTTTCCTTCTCTTTGATCTTCTTTGTGTTTTCCTTTCTTCTTTTTTGCTTTGCATGTTAGTGGAGGCAGAGCTAAAACTGTAATCGAACATGAACTTGGAAAAGTTTCATGGTCTCGTTTCTGTTCCAATTCCGTTCCCGCTTTTCTTTCTTTTGTTTGGAGGTTTCTTTACTTTGGTGGAGGCGGAATTGAAACATGGGATGAACTTGGAAATGTTGGTTAGTCTCAATTTTAGCTTCCATTCTGATTTTGACTCTGGTCCCGTTTCTTGTTTTGACCAGATCAACGGTTGTCAGTGAAATAGGCAGGTGATCGCAGCCGCTCCTCGCCAACTCACTGAATCAAGGTGCAGGGTCTTTAACTGCTGCAACGAGCGCGAGATGCGTACTAAATATAAGGTTACTAAGGCGGTCAAGGGAAGCACATGCTTTAAATCGATGGCAATGTTATAATCATGCAAAAAGGGTGCTCGATGCTTAATCATTAGGGCTGGCGATTGACCAAGTAAACCGAATGGATGAAGGTAAAAACATCGGTGAGACTAGGGCTATCGGTGAGACATTATGCTAAACGCCAAAATAGTCGGCGATAGAGCCTATCGCCAGGAGGTCTCCCCGATGATGGTGATAGGTATGTCTTACTGACAACTCCTGTCGGCAAGACAGGATCAGGGTCTCTGCGACCTGAACACTACAGGTTTTTTTTCTTGAAATGTGGCTGCTCGTCGTTTAGTTTTCGAAGATAGTTGTTCGATTACCTGCCAGGGTTGGCGGATCAATGGCCAGTATTTGAATCCACTTCAAGAGCAGGATTCCTGAGTGCAAGATATCCCGAGCTCAGTATGTTGGCCATGAGACTTAATGGCAGATGGGACGTCTGCTGGCCAAGTGGATCGACATAAATGTTAAGGTTCAATTGTCTCACAGGGCATTCAAGGCAACTCTAGGAGTGGTGTCTAGGTCACCATTGTCTACCACGAGACTTGATGGAAAACGAGACTCCTCTAGCCGAGTTAGGACCGACATAGGCGCCCATGCCTTCTAAGCACGCAACCGACTCTAGAAACAGTCTCAGGGTTAGGGATGAGGTTTGCGAATTAATGGTGGTAGTTGTAACAGTCCTCCTACGTTAAATGCCACAGGGTAGTCCAATGGGCAGGTGACATGTGTCCCTTTTGGTCTGATGCTTATTGCTCCTTCTGTTTCTATAAAGAAGGATTTAAGGCCAGAAGGAGGGAGTTCTTGGTTAAGAGATTGCCGGGGAGAGCATTATTTAGACTTTCTAACTCATTTTTTTATGAATACTACAGATTTGTAATGAAAAGACTTCTTATTTTTCTCAATAGAAAGCTATTTCCCTCACAGATTTTCTTTGTTGTTCAGGCTTGATTATGAGTTGCATGATAAAATCTTGTGTTAACCTTTATTTTATTAGATTCCTTTCAATACTGGATGTAAAGAATATTATGTCATAGTGCAGGTTTATGTTAGTGATCTCTTTCTCTTTCTTTTCTACATTAGTGAAAATATCATTGTTTTCCTTCTGTTTAGGCAATAGAATAGTGAGACCCTTACATAAAATCATTTTTGTAGGCATAAATCACTGTTGTGAAAACTGTTTACTTTTATTGAGTTAGTTTGTGAGTTTTCTCGGGTTGCAAATCATTTCTATAAATCGGTGTATCACCATTTTTCCAGTTTTGTTAGTTTTAGCATAATCTTTCTTACCCTTTTCCTCTAAAAAACCAGTGTTTTCCAAGGAAAATCCATGGGAAACCAGCCCCTTTATCTGGACGTCTATTCTCACCATAGGATACCTGCAGCCTGAGAATAGTCCCATGTGCACAAGATTTGTTGAGTTTTCAGCTTAACTTCCGATGCAAATCCATGTGTTAATAGTACCATGGTGGAAATGGCAATAAGTATGGTACAAACCAAGGGACTAAGCAATTTTTTTTGGGGCAATTTAGTTGCTACATTAGTATATATTCTTAATTGGAGTCCCACTAGTGCATTTGATATGATGAATCCATATAGCTTAGTATAAGAAAGAGCATAATGTCAAGCATTTCAATTTTTTTGGGTGTTTAGCGTATGCTCATGTGGATAAACAAAAGAGGAAAAAGTTAGATCCAAAAAGTGAATCATGTATTTTTGTTGAATATAGTGAGAAAATTAAGTCTTATAGGTTGTATAATCCTCTTACCCATAGCATTGTTATCTTAAGAGATGTGATTTTTGATGAAGGGGAGTTTATGGTCATAAAAAAGGCCATGTGAAGATGCCAATTTTTTTTTTGAATGATGGTATTATTGATGATATTGATCATTAGCATCCCACTAACATTTCAGTTCCAAGTGGTACAAGCCCACCAAGTAGCCCGTCATCTAGTTCTTCAATTCGAAATGCAAGTCCAGCTTCAAGTCCAATTTCAAGGAAGGTAAGAAGCTAAGTGACATTTATCAAAGCAGCACAAATCAAGCACATGAAGAAAATCCAAGAGGTGAGATAGTAATTTTTTCTTTACTTTCCAAGGATGATTTTAAACCATCATATTTTGAAGATGCAAGTACTAATGAGGTTTGGGTACAAGCAATGCAAGTAGAGAGATTAAATTCACATGAATGATACTTGGGACCTAATAGAGCTTCCATGTGACAACAAAAAGATTGGTACCAAATGGGTCTACAAGCGCAAGGGCAATAGTAATGGGAGTGTTGAAAGACACAAGGCGAGATTGGTTGCCAAAGGCTTCACAAAGAGGTATGAGATTGATTATGAAGAGACATTTTCACCAGTAGTGAGACAAGAGACGATCAAAATGATGATTTCACTAGTAGCTCAAAAGAAATGGAGCATTCATCACATTGATGTGAAAAGTGCCTTATTGAATGGGTACTTAGAAGATGAAGTGTATGTGGAATAGCCACAAGGTTTTGAAGTGTAAGGAAAATAATATCAAGTCTACAAGTTTGAAGAAGGATTTGTATGGCCTCAAGTAGGCACCGCGAGCGTGGTATGCTAGGATTGATGGATATTTTTAGAAGAATGACTTTCAAAAAAGTAAGAATGAACCTACCCTTTACTAGAAACAAAAAGGTAATGCTATTCTTATTGTAAGGTTGTATGTTGATGAGTTGCTATATATGGGTAGCAGTTCTAAGATGAAGGATGAATTCAAAGTTGCTATGATGAATGAATTTGAGATGAAAGATTTGGGTCTCATGAAATATTTTTTAGGAATGGAGGTTTATCAAAGTGAGAATGAAATTTTCATTTATCAAACAAAATATGCCAAAAATATGTTGAAGAAATTTGATATGGTTGATTGTAAACTAGTCTCCACTCCAGTTCCTCATGGAGTTGTGTGGTGTGAAGATGACGGTGTTAAAATAGTTGATAAGACAACTTATACGAGCATTGTTGGAAGTTTGATGTTTTAAACTCACACAAGACTTGACTTAACTTGTTTAGTTTCACTTTTTTCAAGGTACATGACAAAGCCATCTGAAATACATATGAAGGAAGCCAAAAGAATTTTTGAGGTATGTAGGAGGCTCTAAAATTTGTTATCCATTACTACTCTTCTAAAAGGTTCAATCTTGTTGGTTTTAGTGATTCTAATTGGGAGGTAGTTTGGATGACCAAACTTCTAAATTTGGTAATTCCTTTTCTTTGGGTTCTAGTTTGATTACTTGGGGCTCAAAGAAATAGAGTATAGTTTCCCTTTCTTCTACAAAAGTAGAGTATGTTGTAGTTACCTCATCAGGTACACATGCATTATGGCTTAGAAACTTTCTTGAAAAAATTGGAGTGATACAAATTCAACCCATAGTGATTCTTTTTTTAATATTAGCACCATCAAATTGGCCAAGAATCAAGTCCATCACAACAAGGCAAAAAAAATTGATTTAAAGTATCATTTTATTTGAGAGTTAGTGTAGAAGAAGGAAGTAGAATTAAATACATTAGCACTTAAGAACAGTTAGCAGATATCTTCACTAAAGCAGTTGCAAAGGATCAGTTTTTGACACTTAGAGATTAGATTGTGAGCCCTATCAACATCAAGGGGAAGTGTGTTGGATAAATGAAGTTGAAGGTTTTCCTGTTAGCTGACTTTCAAATCTATGTGTTGTTTCTTGTTTTTAATTAGTTTTAATTAGAGTTTTAGAAACTTTTGAGTAGTTTTATTGCATGTAAAAAACAACCTATTATTATTCTATTTCATTTTTTTCTAATAAGCTATCATGGCTATATATCTCTGTATTGAGTGTTGTTAATCACTGCTCAAATTTTAAAAAATAAAAATAATGTTTATTTTCTTTGACTGTTAGAGAGAACTATAGTGATTTTATTTATCACTGTTTTTGTTGTTGTTATGTGTTATCTTTTGTTATAATTATTTTATTTTGTTTGTTGTTATCTTTCATAACCCATTGGTTCATGAATATATCAGTTCTTCAAATAGTTCTAGCGGTAGAGAGTCTACCCTCGCAAAGATCAAGAGAAATATTCAAAAGATCAAGGACAATTTATTTGAGCTACAAGTGGTTGTGTCACTGAGAAGAATGTTTGACAAAATGGAATGGAACGTCATTATGATTTCGTCATCTGAAGATCATCAAACAAATGACGTGGCAGAAATTAAAAGATGATCGAAAGTTGGTGCAGTCAAAATCACCACACAACAAAATCCACAATAACATATCAAGGTGATAGATAAGTGGTACATTCAAATGTTTCAAGTTGTGTAGAAATTTCTTGAAGGATCAGGTCCAACCCAAATGAAAGTATAGAAGAAGAGACTTGGCACTATCAAAGCTAATCTGTGAAGTGGAATGCTAGGATCAAGTAAAGAAATCATAAGGAGAGATAGAAATAATGGCAAAGACATTCTGTTTGCTTACCATTAAATATATCTTATGGTTTTTTTATGGTTTTTCTATTAAAAGTTTGGTTTGGGTTCATCTATCTTCAATTTGAGAAATCTATGCGCAGGAAAATTTGCTTATACCCTTCTTGAACAGTGTGGATTTAAACATTAGTTACATAATTTTATAATTATTGATTTTTGTATGAAGATAAGGTCAATTTGGCTCATGCACTGATGAAGATAACTCCAAGGGAGAAGTTTGAGTTTTAAGGACTTCTCTTGGCATTGTAAAATATCACAATAGGTCTAAAGTAGGAGAATATCTCAGAAGGTTTGCAACAGTGGTTGGATTTCAAGTGGAAGATTGTTGGATATGAAATCCAAGGGTCACATTCTTTTTTCCTCCAATTTGATGACTCTTCACATTCTTCTTCGAAGGCATATCTTCCTATGAATAATGTATTCATGTAAAATATGTAAAATATCAATTTGACAGTATTAGCTATTTATGAATGTATTGTACAAAAATAAAGATAATAATAAGAATTTTAACTCGCTTTAAAGTGGATGTAGTCAATTGATAAACCACTATAAATTTTGTGTTTTGTTCCTTTATATTTCTCTATGTTTATTTTTTTCATTTGTTTTGCACAATAATTTTGTTTGCTCTTTCTTTTTCAACAGTATGAGCCATGATTGGTATCAGCCACTTTGTGCAATTACTGCTTGGAATTTCTTCGGCCCCTAGATTTTTCTAAGAGAAAACCTATTTTACTAAACGCTAGAAATTCTCTTGACGAGGGCATGGCTCCAGACCTGACGGTTTGCTATGAGAGCGAGGGATACATCTGCTGTTAGCTTTCTGTTGCAGCCTGAGCTTGCAACTTGCCTTTTAAACCCTGAAATATTGGTGGTAGGCTTGTTGAGGGAATTCGAGGCCCCCACAAGCTATTTTAGATATAGGTGCCTAAAATTCGAATCTCTACTCAAACACATGATCTCCATGACGATGCCAAGTATATATATTCGAACCTGCAATGTTAGAAGATTTCATCGATCTTAATTTCTCTAAAAGATAAGCAAGTAGAGTAGATTTTTAGCTCCTTCACGACAAAATAAAATTTTGCAAGATCTCTCACAAAAAAATCTATGGATCTAGATCTTTTCTGGGGGTTCGGAAATGAAGAAGATGAAACAGGGGAGGAGCAGAACAGAGACAGAAAGCAGAACAGAAACATAATAAAATGGCAACCACAGATTATATTGAATAATCAGAGAACATTACATAAATTATATCCTATAACAGCTCTGCGGAGCTGGACCCTGCTGAAAGAGAGTGATTGGCCACAATACATTTGCCTCTAGTTATAGAGGGCTTAGAACTTTCTGGAATATGGAACAGTTAAATCATATGCAAATTGTGAGAACTCTCTAGAATGGATGGTGGCAGAAGAGTCTGGAAGGTCAGAGGTCAGAGGTTTGGAAGTTTGACCACGTGGGAGAAATTACACGCCAACACTCCCCCCTAATTTCTACCATGAATTTCATTACATTCTCAGTCTCTTTCATCAATGCTGCGGCATAATTTTTTTTATAGATCTAGCGATCGAACCTAGGAAATCCCATGTTGCTATTGGGATGCTCTACCCATGAGTTCTGGCACACTTGGTTACTAGTCCATCGTTGGTTCAGGTGTGATTCACTTGTTTTATCAACACCTCCCATAGAGTCACTCTGCGGGTGCTTGGGGATCCTAATAGACTCTTTGACATCTATCACAAATGGTGACAAGATCTCCTCCTTTTCCTTTTGACGTCTGTCACAAATGGTGACAGGATCACTCTAATTTGTTTAGCACCGACAATCTTCAGATCTGAGACTAAAACTTGGACTTTCACTTCAGCAACTTCCTTGATGGCGTCTGCGGCCTTTTTGTGGATGACGGACACTGGCCTCTTGCACATCAAACTTCACCTCTTCCTTCTAACATCAGCTACTTCTTTTTCACTTCTCATGACTAGGAATACCCTTCTGCAAACTTTCTGCTTTCAATGGCTTTAGCTCCTACGCTTCTTGCTTTAGATCTGCACTTCTTTTTGATTTCATTGGCTGCAATCTGGCAGTGATTCAATCTCCTTTCAGCATCCTTTATTTCAGAATTTGCAGTTTACTGTTCTCTTAGATCTACAACATCCTTAGTCCAACAGTAAGCAACTTTTCTTCAGTAACTTGACTTTCTCTTAAAAGCAATGGCCTACAATCTTCATACTGGAAGACTCCCTCGAATCTCTCTGGACTCTGATACCACATGAAGAAGATGAAATAGGGGAGGAGCAGAACAGAGACAGAAAGCAGAACAGAAACATAATAAAATGGCAACCACAGATTATATTGAATAATCAGAAAACATTACATAAATTATATCCTATAACAGCTCTGCGGAGCTGGACCCTGCTGAAAGAGAGTGATTAGCCACAATACATTTGCCTCTATTTATAGAGGGCTTAGAACTTTTTGGAATATGGAACAGTTAAATCATATGCAAATTGTAAGAACTCTCTAGAATGGACGGTGGCAGAAGAGTCTAGAAGGTCAGAGGTCAGAGGTCTGGAAGTTTGACCACGTGGGAGAAATTACACGCCAACAGGAAAAAATGTGTTTACTCTCCCTACAAAACGACATGGTCATTAGTTAAAACTCTTGCCCATCGTTTTAAAACTCACATAGATCTTTCTATGACTTCTCTTTGTATGGTCTTCGTTAGAATATTTAGTAATTTCCCCTATGGTGATAAAAATAGGATTTCTAAATATAGAATTTACATGTTAATTTTAGAGTTTGTAATTCGTATGAATTTACATGACAACTTCTTAGAAATCTTTAGTTGTTTCTAAGACCTCTATATAACGAAGCAATTGTAATTCATTCATTATATTTGATCTTTGATCAGTTGATCAAAATAGTATAATCATGAATTTTATTTCATATGATATTTTTCAAACAATTATAATGTTTGAGATTGAATAAAAGAATCCTATACATTTATTAAAAAATAATCTCTATTTACTACAACAATTTATGTTATTTGTTATTCGTTTAGTTGGTATTAGAGAAGGTTCAAGAAAATTATCCGGGTTTGAGAATTTGTAGAAGCAGGATATTTGTAGAGAAGGTTGAAGAGCCATTCATAATATTGAGGAAATTGTTAGATCTAGCCATAGCTGAAGATAAAGAGGTTTCCACAACCAAAGGATTGTGAATATGAATCCAGTGTACCAAGGAGAAATTGGAGTTGAGAAAAAGTATACCATGGCAAAGAAAAAGCCGCAAGTGCAGCTATGTGTAGTACAAAGTTAAGGAGTTGCAATCCTTTGAGAAAGTCAAAGAGACACAAACGATCATGGATCTTGTAGAAGCCATAGTTAATAAAGATTGAAGAAATCACTATCAAGAAGTTAGATTGAAGATTGGACTGCATGTTTGAAAGAAGAGAACTCGTATTCCAACCAGGAAAAGAAGTAACTAAGAAAGCTGACCATTTGAGGCCACTGAGATCAGAAGATCGTTTTTTTTAAAGAAATTAGTCTAAGCCACCGATGTGAAGTCGCATGAGGAAATTAGATCCTAGCTTTAAAAAAGGCCATAGTTTTTTGTCAATAGAAATTGAAGCTCTCTACTAGAGGAGAGAAAGCATGGACACCTGAAGGAACAATTACCAAGTAAAGTGTAGTTCAAAAGGAAATAGCCAGACACCATGGTAATAGAGAAGCCCACAAAAGTCAGAAGAAGAAATGAAGTCACCCACAGATGTTGAGAGAAAATCTAAAGATCACAGTCATAATTGGTTTGGTGTTGATGCAATTAGTGGTTGAAATTAAGGGGTAGTGTTAGAACATATAGTAATTTCTCCCACTTAATATGGAGAGAACTGCAATCTTCCATGATGATAAAAATATGATTTCAAAATATAGAATTTACATGTTAATTTTAGAGTTTTATTTGCATAGAGTTGTATGATAAATTTCTAAGAACTTTTAGTTGTTGATAAGACCTCTACATAATCAGGCAATTGTAATTCATTCATGATTAAAATAGTAAAATCATATGTTTTTATCTCATATGATATTTTCCAAACAATTGTAATGTTTGAGATTGAATAAAAGAATAATTTGCATGTGTTGAAAAACAATCTCTGTTTGTTACAGCAATTTATGTGTTTTGTAATTCCTTCACTCTCGCCATTTGTGCTATGCTCCCATTAATCCAAACCTTTCCTCTATTATACACACATGACCCCTCATTCCATACACCTTCGGGAACCTGCAATTGCACCAAACTTTTTCAAAACATCGAAACCCAGAGAAATCACGACACAGACTTTCTCCCACTTGAGTTACGTACGAAAGCCAGTGCAATTCCATAATAGAGAAGCATATGTGGATGCTGACATGGGAAATAGGCCTTGGTAGAAGGTTTTCAGCACTCCCACTGCCATGCAATCAGGCTTCAACGAGTTCAACAGCATGAACAACCCATTGAAATCATTACAAGGTAGGTCGTTCAAAAAAACCTGCAGCTCAGGAATCGTCAGACCCCACTTAGAGCACATATATTTTATGGTCGTCACCACAAAATCCACTTTAGATACGGTGTTCATTCCAGTGATGAAGCCCAAGTCTAGAATTCGCAATAAACCACTGGGATTTTCAATGGAAGAGATCATTTTATTTGAATACGGAGCTCTGTTTGCTCGAGTTCTGAGCGTAGCTACTCTCTCCGCTACCCGAGCTCATGTGCAACACGTTGCTCATCCCATTATTAGAGCTAGCTGATTCAAATTCCCCTTTAGCCATGCTTGGTAAGCCTCCAATTTCCATTCGTGCTCTGTGCAAAGTAAACGAGGATGGACGAAACTATTCTCCCCATAAAGCATGTTCATCGTTTTAAAACTCTCACTTTTAAACCCCCCCTCATTTTCAAAACTCTCTGTTGGAATATTGTTTATTTGGAGTTCTGTTTATTTGACTACGTAGCTGAGGAAGGTAAAATATTAATTCTGTTTATCCTCCAGCTTCTCTCGAAGCCTCTGTCTTCCAGATTGTTCTGGCACCGACCTCCTGATTCTGAATGTATCTGTTATCTTCTTGAGATCTCCTAGAGATCTATAAATACATCAGTCTCCCTTTCGGTATCCAACCAAGTGTATAACAGCATACTGTTGTATAATTTTGTTCAAATAATGTAATTTTAACTATGTTAAGCTGCTCTGTTTAATTTTACTGTGCAGTCCCTTTGCACTGTTTTCTCTCTGAAAGCATTTTTCTGTTCTGTTTTCTTTCCTGTCAGTTTCTTTGTTCAATATGGTATTGTTGACAATGATTTTACTCGCAATAAACAGCTTGTATAGAATCTCCACAGACAAGACCGCGAAAAGCCTACCTTTCTTGAAAGATATGAAACAAAGACAACCTAAGAAAGAATTCTGCATTCACAGAACAAAGATTGACTTTCGTTTAATCCCAAGTCTTCGTAAATTAGGTCATGATTGCACTAAACATAGCTCTCGGGTAATGATGTGATAATTTTGCTGTTAATTTCAAAGAGGAATACAGTTATTTCCAATTTTACCAAGGATTACTAACATTTCACATAAAACTTCAATTTTATCATCAAATGACATCATGAAATTGAAGGATTCATCATAATATTTCATGAATAAAACAAATTCTTTGCTATCACTTAAGTAGATTTAGCATTAAGCATTTAACAATTTCATGGAAAATAAAAGATTTACAACGAAACCATTTCCATTCACTTTGTTTTTAGAACATTTTAAAAAATATTAACATCTAATTTAAAGCAAAACAGAAAAATAAAAGTAAAATAAAATTTCTCCCAGTTATTCTCCATGGATGCCGCAAGTAATTAATTAAAACAGAGCAAATTGATTTATACTTCACCAGATTGCTTCACAACTACGTATAAAATGATGCAAGCTTTTAAAGAGGAGGTTTTGTTTATGGACACCGAATAGGTTCTGTATGCACTCTTAAACGGCACAACATACAGTCTTATTCAACCAAACTTACAAAACTAACTACAAAAGATACTTAGATAGGTAGCTATCCATAAAGCTTTGACATAAATTAATGTCTACGTGCATACAAAATTTTACACTGGAATGGTTTAGAAGACAAGAAAAAAGAACAAACTTACAAAAAAAAATTCTCCTCCGATATCCACAAATTCTGAACTTAAAATAAAAATGTGGGAGGAGATGGCTAGAAAAAAGGCACCCTAGAAGTTCAACTTACAAGTATCTCAGAGAAATTAGAAACAACAAATTAAAATATGTCACGTGGCATATGCCAACTGTCATCAAGAACATTCTAGAATAATTCAAAGCTTTGACTTCATCCATAGCAGCACTTTTCTCCATCCTACTTTATCTTCATCGAGGCTACAAAATTTCCTTTGAAATATTGGAATAAAAAACACCTACCGGGACCGGGACCAACCTGTAAAATTAACAACAAATAGATTCTATTACACTTCTGGTATCCGGTTCTTTTCGTATCCGCTTATGGCTTTGTTTCTGGATTTCTTCCTTCTTTCTTTGATTGGTTCTCTTTATAAGCTCTCAATATTTGATGCATGCATTCCTTTGAAATCCTTCTTATTGGTCTCCAAGTAAGTTTGAGCCTAGTATGTTCTTCGGTCACTTGAAGTAGGACATCATTTTTCTGTGCCTTTTTTGCTCCATATTTGACTATAACATTTCTACATTGTATTATTTCATCGATAACCTCCCTTTTCAACAATTGAATAGGATCTTTGTTTATTCTTTCTATCTATTCTTTGAAAGCTTTAGCTTCCTTCCCATCCTTACCCAATGTTTGAGGATCAAAGCTTTGTCGCGACAATACCTCAATAAATTCTTGATTTTCTCTTATCAGTCTTCTACACTCAACGGTGACCTTTTCAAATCCTTCAATACATTGTGCTAACATGTCACCTTCCCATTTCAACCGTTTCTTCCACTTTCTTGGCAATGAAATTTCAGATTCTGATATTATATTGTTTTGTATTAACTCTTGGATATCTCTTTATGTATAAGAATTTCCATATTTCTCCTTTCGTCAATGAATTGCTCCTAGCGAAGTTTACATTCATCTTCAAATATTTTTAATTTCTCTGAACGACAATATGCTTCCTTGTACATTTTTATTGCATCTGCAATAAATTCATCTCCTTGCTTTATCCAACATTCAATCCATTCTTCAAATATATTCATTTTATGATGAACTGCAACAATGGCATCTACTTGTTCTTGTGACATTAGCACTAGGTGTTGGGGCAGTTCAGCTTGCTCTTGACCAGATAAAGTTAGTGATTTGATAAAATGTTCTAATGTAGCAACCCGTTCTTTCAATTCTCTTTTCTTTTGTTTATATTTTTGCACTCTGGCAACAGTAGCATTCAAATTCTCTTTTATTTCTTCTAGTTCTTGCTGCCAAGATGAATGTCCAAGATTAATACTTGTAATTTTATATTCCTTAGGCATTATCTCATGTCTATCTTTGTCATTTGTTGGAGTAGCTATCTAGATGGTTCTATTACCATCTGCATTCCTTTGTATGACATGCTTTGCTTTTTCTCTGCGCCTAGGTTTATGAGTATTTACTTCCTATATGAAATTACTGAGGCTTAGAGGTAATATTTCTACTTCAATGGGAGAAGCTAATTCCCCGATTAACCAATCAGGTGTATCATCATCTTGCTGTACCTCTTAAACTTCTTCTTGTTTCTGCTTATTACTTGATTCAGAAATTTCATCTTTGTGACTTGCCATATTTTGTGAAGTGGGAATTTATTTATCAACTTCTGACATAGACTCAGGATTAGTAGGATTTTGCATTGCCTCCTCTATTTGGAGACTTATATTTTCCTGTCTATCCATATTTTCTGATTCTTCTCTTTGAATCTTATCTTCTTCATTTACAGCTACACCATAATTCTCTTCACTTTCAGTTCCATCTCCTACGAATTGTGTAGCTTCTTCTTCTAAAATTTTAGTTTCAATTTCAATTCCAGCATGGCCTTTATCTGTTTCATCAAAAACCTCTAAAGGCTCATTAACATTTTGCACATTCTCAAAAGAAAATTGAGAATCAAGAGTGTCTTCAATAACTCTCTTATCAACAAGATTTTTCTCTTCATTTCCCCCTATTTCCATTTTAAGTATGCTAGGATTTCCTGCCTCTAAGGCGAGTGTTCCTTGAATAAATTCTTCTTCTTCAATATTTATGGGATTAGAACCTATATCTTGCATTTATTCTATCATTGAGTGTACTGTGGGCTTATCTTTGGATTTCTCTTCTTTTATCTTTTCCCACATAGCACCCCATCTATCTACTTGTTCCTTAGTTCTAGCCTCATCTTCCTCATAAATTTCCTCTAAAGCCACAGGATTCCCGCCCAGTGCTTGCTTCATACTAGCCATATTAATAGAAGGGGGAGAAGTAAATAATGTTGCAACTCTTTGAGATGAAGATCTAGTTTGTGTATCAACATTCTTTGTTACTCTTGTTCCTTCATCAACAATTATTCTAGTTCTTGGTCTAGCCATAGAAGAAGATGCACCTTTAGGTCTTGTTTTAGACTTTTTTTTACCAGTCTCTGCATCTTTATGTTTTTTTGATAATTTTGTGGGAACGTCCTATGTTGTTGTTTAAGGGGTTCTTTCTTCAATTCTAACACCTAGAGTAGCCTTACTAGTCTTTCTTTTCTTCTTGATAGGCTCTCTTCTTTCAAAAATAGTTTCATCTCTTTGCTTTCTTCTTTTATCTTTTGAGTAGATGGTTTCAATTCCTCTTTCTCTTAAAATCTTACAAAAATCATCAATCCTATGTTTAGTGTACCTTATGACTAGCCTAGTAAAATCATCAATTGATGTTATGTCTTCATCCACAACACCTGGGTCTAGAATGGGTTCATCATATATCCTATCATTATTATAAAACTGATTTAGCACCTAACCATCATCTTCCACCAGTTGGTCTAGGATATCATGGAGTTTGAGCATTTGAGCAAACCCTAGAGTTATTCTTTCATACTTTTTCCTTCTGACCTCGTGCTCGTCTTTACAATTAAGCCAATAATCTTCTAAATGGTGTACATGAGTACGATAACCAACTATGCTTTTTTCAATATTTCCTTCAACATCATAGTACATTCTCTAAAGTGGAAATTCTTCAAAATAGTAAGTTTTCAGTTCCTCCTCACATAAATCAACCACCTTGATTGCACTGTACTTATAATTCCCTATTGTAATAGGAAATTTGAAAGAGGCCTTCTTGCGAGCATGGCTATAAAGAGCCTAAGATGGTTTTAACTCTCACTAATTCCAATAAAACAATTTTATCTGTAGGATACTTGGGCAACATGAATGGGTGTCCATCAAATCCATCCACTCTAATGTACGAGTAAGTTGGGAACTATATGTACCATCCTCCCATAGGCCGAATGATGCTTTGTGCTTCCAAGGATAATCTCTTTAATTTATCACCTTCCATTGTTCTTACCAATTTCATGGAAAACAATCATTAACTTTTCTGTAATCACCTTTATATCCATTAACAATGATTTGGGGTAAATGTGCATATATCAAACTATTGCCAATTTTTGTGCCCAGAGTAGCAATTTGTTTTAATCCTTGTTTATTGGCTCTCATAGCATAGGAGTAAATAACATATCATAACATGTAGAAACATCTGGTTTTATAGAATGTAGTAATTTGTTCTTGGAACCTATCGCTTATCAATTTCCCCCAATGCAAGGCTAATGAATGCTCTTGTTACGGTGATAATCATGGCATTGAGTATGGTAAATTTTCTATTGATTATGATCATCCTCATGAAGAAGAGATAGAATCATTTTATGCAAATGATAAATGTGTTGATAATGATGGGACCACATATTTGCTTAAGGATAGACAATTTCCTTCCCATGAATAATTTTTAGGATATGAGTCAGAGATGTTAATCATTGATGATGAGAATGAAGTTGAAAGCCTATCTGTATGCTCTTCTAGTGATTGTAATGATATTGAATATAATGATGATATGGAAGAGTTGGATTTGCATGCTAAGAAGGCTGAGACTTTTGTGATAACAATAAATCTAAGGGAGAACCCCTTATTTGATGAGCCTTCCTCTGCACTAGAGATAAGAAATGATGACCCCTATTGGTGCAGAGATAATACAATTTTTACTGAAAACCCTGATGATGCATCTGAAATAGGGTCAGAATGTAGCCTTGAGCAAACAAAGAAACACATTGATGAGTTCCTTGAGGGCATTTCCTATGAGTCTTTTACATTTGATACAGATGTTGCTAATGAGGTTGAGTACCATGATGTCAGCTACTTGGAGGAGTATGAACATTTTCAGTTTCCAACTAAGTTAGGAGGCATTTTGATGAAGTGTGAAAATGAGATGAAAAGCAAGGATGATGAAGGTTACACTGGCAATTTTATACTTAGAAAGATTGTGAGAAATGTTGATAACAAGCATAATGATCAAACATATTCTCACTTGTTAAACAAAGGCCTAACATTTGTTCTGGCAAGATTGAAATTATTCTTACTTCAATGGTACAATATGGACAAATGTAAATGGAAGAATATCAACTCTTTTAGAAGGTTGGTTTTTGATAGAGGTAGAAACTTATTTAGTGTTTTGTGGCTTAGTGCCACCAATTAGGAGGGACAAACCTGGTTGAACTGAGAGATGCATGACAATGTTTGCATCTTTGAAATTTTATGTTGATTGGGTGGAAATTGGATTCCCCTTTTTGGGTCTCCTTTTCCTGTGTAAATTTTGTACATATGTTGTTTCTTTTGTTTGGTTTTTTGTGTCTAGTCTGCTTCACTTGAAATTCTGAGATCTCATCATTCCTACAAGAGGCATGTGTCCCCAGTCGGAGCCACTGATGGAACCCTCAAAATTTGGCTAATTTTTGTTCCATGTTAAAACCCTCATGGTATTACTTTCCACAATAGCTTAAAATATTATTTTAAGCCATTGACTCCCTATTACCTGTTGCCAGTTATTATAAGGTATTTTTAGTCATTCACTATCACTGGGTAACCGACTCTTCTAGCCTAAGTTCAAACCTTTTATATTTCACAACTTGGAGGCTTTCGAATCAATCTTTGTCCTAGGAGGTCCCCTTGATTAGAACTTGTGAGCACGTGCCTAAAACCTTCACTTAAGTCCCGATGACCTTTGTAACTCATCGCTCATCACTGGTATGTTTATAAGTTTACACTATGTAATAGTGATGAGCAATGAGGAGTACTTTCCTTGTTGGAAAATGTGCCTCAATTTTACTAGCATGTAAACTTCTGAAAGAGAAAGTCGGTGAGACCATCTAGAAGTCTTATCCACTAGCAACTATGTTCTAAACATTTGAAGTGCTTAGTTCACCGAGACTTTGGTTTTGTCTTGCCGACGGGAGTCATCGTCAAGACATATCGATTGCTATGAAACTTCCATCTCATTCCACCTGGATAGATCTCCTACCGATGGGTTGGTGTCTAATGGTTATCGGGGAGAGGCATGAACAATCAGAATAACTCATTCTGATAGAGTATGTCTCGCCGAGGTTTTAGACTTAAGCAATAGATGACTTCAAGGAGACTCTTGGCTGATAGGTTTGCATTCGGTAAGAACTCTTGCCGATGGATGTGGTCTCGCCGACAGGCTGGTGCATTCGATATGACCTCTTGGTGATAGCATTTCTCTCCCTGACTATTCTATGCTTGGTATGATGTCTCACCGATAGTGATGGTCTTGCCGATGGGTATGTGCAGGATCATGACCAGCCAAAAAGTGGCAATATGATGGGTATGTGGCTGACAAATTTTTTTTAACCCAAATTTGATGAAATGAAAAGGGTTTTTAAAAGAGATTCTCCATTTTCCACCAATATAATTTATGCTTTACTTTGAATTTAATAAGTAATTATTATTCATTTTCTATTCAAATTACGACTAAAGTCTTAATTGATAGATTGATTGAAAAACATCTAAAGCTTTCAAATGGTATCACATTTTTTGAATCCAAAACATGCATCACATTCTATGCTTCAAATACTATAGGATTAAAAAAAGAAAAATTGAATTTCATGAAATTTTGACCAATTTAAGGTGGTCAGACATACAAGTTTTTTATATTTTTTAAAAGTTGTAATAAAAAAATCATAATTAAACTTGGAAAAAAATTACAAAAAAATATGCATCACATTAGGACATGAGTCCTCTACTTATATCTAAAATCTTATAAAAAATATTATCATTTTATTTAGGTTAGGGTGGTCAGATAGACACCTACTTCTTATTTTTTCCCTGAAATTTAAGTACTCGCATTGAAATTTCAAATTTTCACCAAATAGATTTTTTTTTTTAAAACCTAGTAGTTTAAAAACTACATTCAATTTTCTATAGATTCTATTCTTACATACTTTTGAAATAATATAGATAACTTATTAAAAATTTTACGTCAAGTTGCCTAACTCTGATTTTTCTAATTTTTTTGCCACTTAAGGGCTTGTTTTTTCTATGATGATCCTGCACATACCCCAATAGAGCTACATGAGTTGAACATCGGTGTGAAGTCTTAGCGATAAGGTTTCTCTCGCCAACAGGCAGGTGCTTTCGATGAGAACTCTTGCCGATAGCACTTGTCTCGCTAATAGATCTGCATAAGATGGTTTTGTGTTCAATATGACCTCTTGCCAATAGCAATGGTCTGGCCGATACAGTGGATATCGATGTGACGTCTTAGCGATAGAGGGAGTCTGGGCGACAGGTTTGAACTCGATATGACTCTTGCCGATGGTGGTGACTCTTGCCGATAACAACAGTTGAGCATTGTGGCATCGGGGAGACATGGCCTAGTGTCTCACTGACATGCGATACAGTTTGAATGCCTTGACAGAATGTATATCCTATGTGGTCTATTTTTGACCAATCAGAGAAGCGAAATGTAAACCGCTAGTAGTTGGACTGTTGCGACCGTTCCTATGAGGGAGATGAATAGACTGTGAGGAAAAATGACTATTGTGGGTAATGGTAGATGACAATGAACAAAAGAGAGATCATGAAGTGTTGCTTGATTGAACACGAATTGTTCTGAGTGTTTTCATTGGATGTTTCTGAGACCATTTATGTACAAGGTTGATCAAAAAATTATGCTGCTATAAATTGACATCAGAAAGTTAAGTTTGAACTCTGTATGTAATTTTCTTTACTGTAATACAAAGAGGCTTTTCTTGGTGTGGTGGGTTTTTCTCCCGTAAGGGTTTTCCCACATAAATCTAGTGTCTAATTGTGTATGTTCATTTCTCTATTCTATTCTCTTTCTTTAGTATCTTAATGAACTGTAATTGTAAAATTTTAAAGTCACCTCTGCTTTCTTCCCTGAGGTTTTGATGTTAGGAGAGTTTGTTTCGCACCTAAGCTTTCCTTACATTCCTTTGATATCGCTTGTCGTTGATGGCATTTGATCCTTTAACTCTGTAATAGTGATGAGCGATGTTCTTAGTTTTATGCTCTTATCACTCATCGTGGATGGCCATTAAAAAGAACATTTGTAATAGCGATAAGTGATATGTTGTCACACTATATAATCGTGGATACATTGTAAAAGGTTGCTCTTACATTAGCGATGTGTTATGAACCCTATCAATAATGTAAAATCATTCATTGATAATTGCTTGCACAATTTATGATGAGGATTAGCGATGAATGAAGGCCTTATCGCTCATCGAGGATTTACCTTAGAACTTGAATTCTAAAGTAGCGATGAGTGATGGGTGCTTTCTAAAAGGGTTTCTCTTTGCTAAAATAATATGATCATACAAAAGATGTTTTTCTGATGTTTGTTCTATGTAGGTACCGACATTACATCTCTCATCATAGATAAATTCTTAAGAGCAAGGTTTAAGTCAGTGACACGCGATGAAGAAATAAATATCACAAAGAATCAGGCCATTAAACCAAAGGCTCAAGAACATTGCTAGGATATTTGCATCGCTGATAGAGTAGGGTAGAGAAAAGCTCAATCGACGACAAGCAATGGTCACTACACAGAACGGGTCATATGGTAGATTTTGAAGATTCAGCATAAAGCAAGGGAAAAGTAGTAAGAGGATTGAGGACCGTTGATAAACTTTTAAAACGCATGATACTCAATGGATTGAAGATCACTACAAAAATGCTTTCATCAGAGTTAGATTAGTGATGACGTGATGAAGTGTATAAGAAAAGTTTCCCTCTAAAATAAAATTGTCTTATGTACTTCATCGGTATTAATGAAGAGCATGGATTAGGTGGGCGATACATGTTGATTGACATATCGCAACACTTGAGTTGGCATTGCTATTTCCTATGAGTGAAGTTTTAAATTTTTTAAAAGCAATGGTTTAGATTCAATCTTGAGCTGTAAGTTACCAACTTGCTCGCATAAGGAGACTTCAAGTCATTAATCTTGCATGCTTCAAATTGCCTATTTAATGCAGATAACTCGAGTAATTTTTCATGTCATGATTCATTTTGCAATGAATGAGGGTCGACGGTTGATAATGAAGTGTGTGAGGATTGAATTTTCCTAAGAAGTGTGTAAACATTCTAAGGCAAGTGGGTCTGTCATGATGATTCAAAAATCCAAGGGGTTGTGTTTGTTTGAGCCTAAGGGAGGTCTTGAAAACAAAGATGGAATGCATGGAGCTCCTAATATGCCAAAAGGAATAGTAGGAACTAGGAAATTCAAGGAGTACTTATAGTGCCAAGGAAAATTGCTGTCCAAAAGAGCAAATAGTTTAAGAAGAATTAGTCAAACACAGAGAGAAGAGGATGGTGAAATATAATAAGAGGTCATGGATGGAAAGTGAGTATTGTAATGCCTACCTGGAGGAATGCAATTCTCTGTGTAAGGTTTCTAATGATCCTTCAGATAGTGAGGGAGACGCTAATCTAGAGGGAGATTACTTTTCCCTCTCTCTGGTACTATCGATGAATCTCGAGGAAGTGGTGGTGCCAGTTTCTCCAGTCCCACCACGAACAAAACGTGGGTGAATGTCCTCTAAGGTTGATAACTCAGGGTGATGATTGTTCCCTATTTTTGTTTTTGATGATACCATGCCCCTTCTGTTAGGAATGTCCTATTCAGTATTCATGTGATTTCTTGTTTCATGTGCTGAGGTGGAATGATTTCAAGCTAGCGTGTAGGAGAAGTACAAGAATAGCTAACTTTGGCGGTGTGTATATTGTACCTAGACCATATAAAATTTTGTCTTGGAGATGCTATTGGAGAATCTTCTTTGGTCAACAAGAATGAGGATTCAACACGGTTACAACAAACTCTGCCATTTGGGGAGCTAGTGTGTCTTCATTCAATGAATGTGGAAGGCAGTCTTTTACTCTTCCATTTTCCTAAAATGATTGCATGTAAAAAACTAGGAATATCTTGAATCATGGTACAAATGAAGTGAAATGTAATTACAATTAGCTTGATGCTTGTTGCTCCCTTGTTCTATAAAAGGTTTTTCAAGGCTTATTACAGCGGTCAGATTCAGGAGTCTTGATAGAGTTCTAGGTAAAGGTTAAGTTCAAAAATAGGCAAACAAGAATAGAATTCTGAAGTAGTCCAGTAGTTTTGTCTTGGATAAGAAGTCCTGTATGTAACGGTCTTAAATGAGTTCTATAGAAATTACTGATATCGAAACATAATATTAGTCAAGAAAGTGATACTCTCCTATGTATGTTCATTTCAAAGTTATGAATGAGAAATACTAATGGTATTGTCATTTGTCTCCAAATGTTTTATTTGAATGTATTACTCTGTTTTCAGCTTTAATTCAAAGAATTAATTAAAATGCTTGAATAGGGTTATAAAATTTGTGAGGCATGGCTTAGGATTACTAAGAAGTAGTTGTTTTCTTGCATAGAGAGTTCTCGTAAATACAAAGCAATACGAAAATAGTCAGTTTCTATCCTAGACAAGTGATTTGTGTATTACTGATCCTCTTGCATACTTGACTCTGTTCTCCCAATTGATTAGACACTGGTCATTTAATCAAAAAATTGTGTATATAAGATGAACCAATACTCTTCCTAGCTCTAGACTACTGAGAAGATAATATTTTTAAATAGAAAATCTCTCCAAGGGGTAGTGGAATTATTTTCAATTCCTAGCAGATGGTAACTCTTTCATTGAAAATATTCCAAATCTTTAATGAAGTTAGTTTTGTCTGCACCAAAAGGAATTAATCTATGCATAAAATGTGTCATTGATTGAATATATTGCACATGAAGATGCAATTGGGATTACCCTCCTAGGTTTCACAGAGCATGAAGTGAAGGAGTACGAACTTAAGAAATCCTATGCTCATTGTGTTGGCCACTAACCTAACAGTTCTTCATTATAGGAGTTGGCTACTTCTTAGAGGATTGTTCAGTTCTAGTGGAAAAATCACCAACACAATAATAGCTCATCTATCAACTTGCAAGCATTGAAGCACCGCTATTAGGTTGGGAATTACAGTGGTAGAAAAGGTAGTCTTTTGATTTTTCAATTAATGCAAATAACTACTATCCCAAATTTCAGTAGAATGATTTAAATGTGTTCTTTTGTAGCTCAACATCAACTAAATAATTCATGCTAATTGGTGTACATAAAATTGAACAATTTTTGAACAATTTATAAATGGAAAACTAATTTCGGTCTGAAAAGAGATTAAAGTTCTGCAGTTGATGTTCTATTGACTTATAAACCTTTAAAAGTTGCTAATCAATGTAAAGTACTATGATGCAACACCCAAAAAAAAAGCAAACAAAAAATAACACAAAAAAAAAAAAACTATTTACAAAAACTATTTACTCATGACTGAAAATAATGCTTTAGAAATTTCCCATTCACAGGTAATGGGATATCTTCGCCAGTCAAGGACTTTAATCTATAAGTACTATCACCCAAAATTTTAGAAATTTGGTATGAGCCTATCCATGATCTATTAAAATTTCCATGTTCATTTTTATGTTCATGGGCTTTATTCCAATATAGAAATAGATCAGATATTTTATAATTCTTTAACTTGGCATGTTTATCAAACCATCTTTTTACTATGGATTGATGTTTGGAAAAATGATCTATGGCTTGCATTTGTTTCTCATCTAAATGCATCAATTGCAACAATCGAGCTTTAGTTCGATCATCTAATCCAATATATTCTTGTGAAAACTACCAGGTAGGGATTTTTAAATTTATTGGGAGTATAGGATCTACCCCATAAACCAAATGATAAGGAGAATTCCCCAATGTAGCTTTCATTCTAGTACGATCTACCCATAGGGTGAACCTTAACAAATAATTCCATTCACTAGGGTTCTTTTCAATCAATTTTTTAATTATATCCAAAACAAATTTATGTGATGATTCAACTAATCCATTTCCCTGTGGATAATAATTAGACAATTTTTTTTAATGTTATGCCATATTCAAATTCCCAATTAGAAAACTTTAATGAAGCAAAGGCAGGGCCACTATCACATACCAATGCATGCGACGTTCCAAACCTGGTGATAATGTTCTCTTCCAGAAATTTGATGAGTACATCAGTAGTGCATTGTCTGTTGGAGCACTCCTTTGTCCATCGAGTATCTAGTAATCTGTAGGGGTCAGTATGAATCTATGTCTAGCTGAGGATGGAAGATTAATATTTAAAATAAATTCTAATTTCCTCACTGTGAAATGGGACACATCTCCATCATCGGCCGCAACAGTTGATCATTGAATCTTCCTTTATCTGATGTTGCCTGACATGTATGACAATGTTTAACATGTTCGTAAGTATCTTTAAAAATCTTGGGCCAGTGGTATCCTACTCTTAAAATGAGGTGTGTAGTAGCCAAAGGTGCTCCATGAGTTGTTCCAAATCTATCATGTAATTCCTGCAACACTTTATCAACTTCTGTTCTATTTAAGCATCTTAAATAGATTTCTTCATGATTTCTTTTAAATAGAGCTCCTCCTTTAATCATATAACTCTATGATTTCATCTTGAGGGCTCTTCTTTGATTTCTTTGCATATGATTAGGACAGGTATGGCTGACCAAATAATGCCAAATGTCTGAATACTAGTCTTCTTGGTCCTTTTCATCTAACATGTATTGCTGACTCAAAATTTGGGGATCTATTTCTGCAATGGATTTGACCAAGGCTTGTATGCAGACCAACCTCATCAGTATGATGTCTAAATCATATTCTTGTAATATAGTTACCCATTTAGCTCTCTTTTCTCTGAGCTCACTTTGTGTCAACAACATCTTGACAGTTGAATCTAGGACAATAGCCTTGACAGTACTCCTGAGGATATAATGTCTAAACTTGCGTACGACTTTGACCAAAGTGAAGGCTTGTTTCTCAACATCTATATATCTCAACTCCACTTCCTTGAATGGAGTGCTCATAAAAGAAATTGGTTTTTCTTCTTTATTTTCTCCCTTTTGTGTTAATACCGCAACACAAGCATGACCAGAAGTGAATGAGTAAATATAAAAAGGTTTAATATAATCTAGGCTTACCAGTACTTGTGCTTCTATGATTTCAGTCTTTATAGTATCAAAGGTGATCTTAGCTTCATTCGTCCACTCTATTTTGGCATCATTCTTTAACATATCGTTGAGTGGCTTCACTATTTCGAAAAATCCTATAATAAATTTCCAAACAAAATTGATCTTACTAAAATATGACTTCAATTCTTTTCTATTTCCTGGGGGCTGTAGTTTGAGTAGTGTGTTCACTCTGTCTAGGTCGATTGAAATACCATGTTCAAAAATGATATGTCCCAATAATTTTCCTTCAGTCACCCCGAAAATATTTTTTTAGAATTTACAGAAACTCTGTAAGTTTCACACTTTTGTAATATTGCTTTGAGATCTTGGATATGATCTCTTCTATCTTTAGAAATACTGTAAGGTCATCCATGTAAATGATGATGCATTTTCCTTTCAATTCTTGAAAGGCATAGTCCATCACTCTTTGGAATGTAGCCCCAACATTTATCAATCCAAATGACATCCTTTTGTAAGAAAAAGTTCCCCACTTAGTGGTGAAAGCAGTTTTCATCCGATCCTCCTTCGCTACCATTACTTGATTATACCCTGAAAATCTGTCCAAAAAGGACATCATTTGTGAACTGTTGACTATTTTTAACACTTCTTCGAGTGAAGGTAGTGGATAATTGTCTTTTTTAGATGCTTTGTTGAAATTCCAAAAATCCATGCACAATCGGATGTCTCCATTCTTTTTCCTATTAGGGACTAAATTTTCCACCCAAGTAGAATGTTTGATTGGAAAAATTATCTTTGCTGACAATAGTTTTTGAACTTCCCTTTGAATTAAAGGCTCTAAAAGTGCATTTACTGGATGTTGTTTTTGTCAGAAAAGTTTCACATCAGGATTTAATGGTATAGTATGTGTGATGATAGAAGTGTCATAGGTCATCAAATCTTCATAGGTCAATGCTATTACTTCCAATAATCTTTAAGTGCTTGAGCAATATTTCTTTTCTCTTCTTCAGTACAAACCTTCCCTATAAGTACATTCTTAGGATCTTCTTCAATATTCAAATTATATAATTGAGATAATCCTCCTTCACTTTGAGGTAAATATTTTTATCTAATTATCTAATCAATATAAAACAATCATTCTAACTCAATTATTCCTTTCAGAATGTTATTATCTTTGACTTGAGTCAATTCTTCATCTTGAATTTCACCGTCAGGGCGACCACTCTTCAATAATTTGTGCCTCAAAAATACCAGAATTAGTAATGAATTCCAGTATGTGCCTGTAATCTTCGAACACTTATAGGTTAGTAACATTATCAGGAACCGAGGGTAATTATACCAATTCAAATTTGAATCTTTTCAAATCTGAAGTTTCTAGAGGTTCCAAAGTACTAGCAACAGTTTCCAGAGCATTAGCTCTCTAATTAAATCTTCTTGGGATGTGAGTAATATTAAATGCATCGAACTCTTTGATTAGATCCCATACTCTATGTCGGTAATTGGATAATATTTTGTAATGGCAGATATATTGCTTTTGGAATTATTTAACTATCGATTCTGAATCACTGAACACCTTGATAACTCTGACCTTTTTCTTGATTGTCAGGATCAAGCCAAGTATAAGAGCTTCATATTCCGCTACATTGTTAGTACATTGAAATTGCAATCGATATGCATCAAGAAAGGAGTTACCTTATAGGTTGATTAGTTCCACTCCAATTCCAATTCCTTGTTTCAATTTTGATCGATCAAATTTAAGAATCCAAGCTTGATCATTTGTAATCAATATTTTACCATTTTTCAATGTCATTGTATAAATATTTTCATTCTGTATATTTTGATCTTCATTCTTATGTACTTTCAGTTTGATCCTCATGACATCGTCATGTCCTAGACAAAATCGACTCTCAATTCTATGGATTATCCCTAAACACATCTATAGTTGTTTTCTGAATGTCCAACATTGTGCAATCGACACCAATCCTGCAATAACAAAATTTTCAATGAAATTTTACTTTTATCATTCTCCTGAGCTTTTGCAATAATACTATTTTGAAATTTATTATAAGGATCATTCTCCTCCTTAGAGGAGTCTCAATCTGATTCAATTAAAACATATGTTTTGGAGGAATTAACTCATTAGATTTCTTGACATCACAAGTGAAAACTTCTTCAATTTTAACTCCTGAATTGCACAATTTATAAACTCATGGTTCTACATCGATATATAGAACTTCATTTTTTTTATTATAATCCGTGATCATGTATTTCATATGAGGTTCTCTTTCAATCCTAATTTGATTAGGCACTCCTTTCCTTGGTAACCACATGTGTGAGAAGTCACTAGACATGTATCCATTTAATGTTTTAGACCATTCTCTACTAAAAAGCATACCATAGGTATCTGGTATCTCCATGACTTGAATGCCAATGTAATATTGGATCCTAGGATCAGAAGCCAATTGCATGTGGATATTAGTCAACTCTCCTATCACATTTACCTCTATCTTGTCAAGTTGAGTGACCTTTAAAGAATTTGTAGGATTTAAACCTAATGTTTGACATATGGATAACATCACGTTAGTACAAGATCCAGAGTCTACTAAGAAATTGTGAAGATTCTTACCAAATATTCTCAAAGTGAGCAAAAATGGTAGGGACTCTAGTTTTCCTTTATAAAAGGCTACTTGTGCATCAACTATGGGAACAATGTTCTTGTCTTTTGTTTTAGCTTGTATGTATTTTATTTGAACATCCTTGGAGTTTCTCTCTTTAGGAAAATCTTCCAAAATATTTAGGAAAGATTTCTTGATCATAGGCATTTTAAGTAGTTCTAAGAAAGAAAGGATAATCTTTACTTTCTTGATTTCTTTTGCTAAGTAATTAGTCAAGTTATTTTGATCAGCATGATCAATCTTTTCACCTTTTGAAACATTTAATGAATTGTAATGAGAAGTCACCTTAGGTAATCCAGGATAATTTCTCGATTTGGCATCAGGTGGAGTATTAAGATTATTCAGTGGGATGGATGTTGTTAGGGGTCCATTGAATTGACCTCCACTGTTAGCATTATTCCTCATGTTGTAATTATGTCCCTTCTTATATTGTTGAAAAGCATGTATTTCATCCATTTCTTCTATAGGCTCATTTTCATCCTAATAAGGAAAAGTATATGTCTCCAAAGTAATAGTTGAATGATCATCTCTTTATCTATGAGCATGATATGTAATAGTTGAATGTAGTTTGAAATGTTCATAACTTTCTAAAACTAAGGAAAAATCATATCCTACTGGAACTAATTCATTTCCTTTAGGAGTTTGAGAATCACAATGCTCATTATGATGAGTAGTAGTAGGGAAAATATCTAAAGTGATTTTGAATTGTGAACAATCCACTTCAGAATGAGCATTTGTATTATGAATTCTGCATCAATTTTTCATTGCAAGGTCAGCTAAATTCACTTTTGATGTAAAATTTTCATCGGTTGAATCAGGATTATCCAAAGGTGTTGATACTCCCCCATTATTAGGGCATGTATTCCATGTGGTCTAAATGGCTTGGGAGCATTATACACTCAATTTTGAGAATTCGAATTATTGTTTTGAGAATAAAAATTTTGATTTCTTAATTGTGTAACTTCTATAGTTAATCTTTTGAGTTGAGCTGTGACTTCTTTCATGTCTTCCTTTTCCTCAAAAATTTTGATATTTTGATTCTCTTGAGTTTGTGAGAAAAAAGAATTTCCATTAGGACGTAGCTTTGTAATAGATGGACCAGGGTGTGGGACTAAAGCTTGACTATTTCCTAGTTGAAAAAGAGTATTTTTGAGAAATGTCCCATTCTGAACCATTGCAGGATAAATGTTGGGAGTCATGGGATGAATTATAGGAACTCCATTTGTGTTCAGGGTAGGGTAAATACTTAATCCATTTCCACCATTTGCAGATGATCCATTTCCAAGATGTTTCATTTCTAAATTCACACTTATGGATTTAGCATAAGCTTCTGGTAAAGTAGTGGGAGGATTAGCTCTTCACTTCAAAAACATAGCAGTCAAGGGACTACTATTGTATAATAAACTGTGATAGCAGAAAAATTATCCACTACATAAGGTGCTTGTAACCTAGAATAAGCCTTTTGAAATATGTCATTAAAAGCGGTTATAGGTTCTCCCTCAAACCTCTTTATTTGAGCAAATTGATGGTATAGGAAGGTAGGGTCTGTAGGTGTTCTAAAGCTAGCTAAAAATTGAGTTTCCATGTCATGCCATGACCTGATGGAATTTTGAGGAAAATTAATATACCATTGGTAAAATCCATCACTTAAAGAGTACGGGACCAATCGACACAGAACCTCTTGATGTTGAATTCTTATTCGAAAACATGTATCTTTGAATATACTGATGTGTTCTTCAACATCTTTGTGAAAATAGTACTTAGGACACAACTTGTCAAGATTTTTTGGTAAATCATTATATACAACAAATTGAATCAATGATTCCACATTAAAGAATGCCATCACTACAGGGGTTGATGGTGTAACAATAGTTGGAATCTTTGGATTTGCACTTGAACTTACAAAATTTTGAGGTCTGGATGATGTTCAACCACTAAGCTCAACTAAGATCACCTTAGGATCACTAGACCAAGATCTATTAGTTCTACTAAAATCTAGTTTAACCTAACAAAACCAAAAATAACAAAAATAATCCCTCCTTCTAGCACCAGTTCCTGTTGACAACGATTTTACATGCAGTAAAAAACTCATATAGAATCTCCATAGACAATACTACGAAAATCCTACCTTTCTTGAAAGATATGAAACAAAGACAACCTAAGAAAAAAAATTGCATTCACAGAACAAATATTAACTTTCGTTTAATCCCAAGTCTTCGTAAATCAGGTCATGATTGCACTAAACATAGCTCTCAGGTAATGATGTGATAATTTTGTTATTAATTTCAAAGGGGAATACAGTTATTTCTAGTTTTACCAAGGATTACTAACATTTCACATAAAACTTCAATTTTATCATCAAATAACATCATGAAATTGAAGGATTCATCATAATATTTCATGAATAAAAAAAATTCTTTAATATCACTTAAGTAGATTTAGCATTAAGCATTCAACAATTTCATGTAAAATAAAATATTTTCAACAAAACTATTTCCATTCATATTTTCTTAGAACATTTTGAAAAATATTAACATCTAATCTAAAGCAAAACATAAAAAAAAAGTAAAATAAAATTTCTCCCGGTTATTCTCCATGGATGCCCCAAAGAATTAATCGAAACAGAGCAAATTGCTTTATACTTCACCACATTGCTTCACATCTACATATAAAATGATGCCAGCTTTTAAAGAGGGGGTTTCATTTATGGACACCGAATAGGTTCTGTATGCACCCTTAAATGACGCAACATACAATCTTATTTAGCCAAACTTACAAAACCAGCTACAAAAGATACTTAGATACCTAGTAGCTATCCATAAAGCTCTGATATCAATTAATGTCTATGTGCATACAAATTTTTACACCATAATGGTTCAGAAGACAGGAAAAAAGAAAAAAACTTAAAAGAAGTTTTTCCTCCTCCAACATCCATAAATTTCAAACTTAAAATAAAAATGTGGGAGGAGATGGCCTTTTATAGAAATAAGACACCATAGAAGTTCAACTTAAAAGTATCTCAGAGAAATTAGAAATAAAAAATTAAAATATGTCACATCGCATATGCCAACTGTCATCAAGAACTTTCTAGAATAAGTTAAACCTTTGACTTCATCCACAACAACAATTTTCTTCATACTTCAACACAAACACTTTATCTTCATCGAGGCTACAAACTTTCCTTTGAAATACCAGAATGAAAAACACCTACCAGGATTGGAAACAACCTGTAAAATTAACAACAAGTAGATTCTATTACACTTCCAATATCCGGTATCTGGTTCTTTTCATATCCACTTATGGCTCTATTTCCATATTTCTTTCTTCTTTCTTTGATTGGTATTCTCGAAAGGCTCTCAATATTTCATGCATGTGTTCCTTTTAAATCCTTCTTATTGCTCTCTAGGTAATTTTGAGCCTAATATATTCTTTAGTCACTTGAACTAAGACATCATTTTTTTGTGCCTTTTTTGCTCCATATTTGACTATAACATTTCTACATTGTATTATTTCATTGATAACCTCCCTTGTCAACAATTGAATAGGATCTCTATTTATTCTTTCTATCCATTCTTTGAGAGCTTTAGCTTCCTTCCCGTTCTACTCAAATTTTTTGTATTAACTCTTGGACATCTGTTTGTATGAAAATTTCCATATTTTTCCTTTCATCAATGACTTGCTCTTGGCGAAGTTTACAGTCATCTTCAAATATTTCCAATTTCTCTAAATGACAGTATGCTTCCTTGTACATTTTTATTGCATCTGCAATAAATTCATGTCCCTGCTTTATCCAATATTCAATCCATTCTTTAAATATATTCATTTTATGATGAACTACAACAATGGCATCTACTTGTTCTTGTGACATTAGCATTGGATGTTGGGGCAATTCAGCTTGCTCTTGAATAGATAAAGTTAGTGATTTGATAAAATTCTCCAATGTAGCAACCCATTCTTTCAATTCTCTTTTCTTTTGTTTATATTTCTATACTCTAGCAACAGTAGCATTGAAATTCACTTTTATTTCTTCTAGTTCTTGCTACCAAGATGAGTGTCCAAGATTAATACTTGTGATTTTATATTCCTTAGGCATTATCTCATGTCTATCTTTGTCATTTGTTGGAGTAGCTATCTGGATGGTTGTATTATCATCTGCATTCCTTTGTATGAAATGCTTTGTTTTTTCTTTACGCTTAGGTTTAGGAGTATTTACTTCCCGTATGAAATTACTGAGGTTTAGAGGTAATATTTCTACTTCCATGGGAGAAGCTAATTCCTTGATTAACCAATCAAGTGTATCGTCATCTTGTTGTACCTCTGTAACTCTTTCTTGTTTCTACTTATTACTTGATTAAGGAATTTCATCTCTATGACTTGCCATATTTTGTGAAATGGGAATTTCTTTATCAACTTATGACATAGACTCAGGATTAGTAAGATTTTTCATTGCCTCCTCTGTTTGGAGACTTATTTTCCTATCTATCCATATTTTTTGATCCTTCTCTCTGAATCTTCTCTTCTTCATTTACAACTACGCTAGGATTCTCTTCATTTTTAGTTCCATCTCTTGCGAACTGTGTAGCTTCTTCTTCTAAAATTTTAGTTTCAATTTCAATTCCAGCATGGTCTTTATCTGTTTCATTAAAAATCTGTGAAGGCTCATTAACAATTTGCACATTCTCAAAAGAAAATTGAGGATCAAGAGTGTCTTCAATAACTCTCTTATCAACAGGATTTTTCTCTTCATTTCCCCCTATTTCCATTTCAAGTATGCTAGGATTTCCCGCCTCTAAGGTGAGTGTTCCTTGAATAAATTCTTCTTCTTCAATATTTATGGGATTAGAACTTTATCCTACATTTCTTCTATCACTGAGTGTACTGTGGGCTTATATTTAAATTTATTTTCTTTTATCTTTTCCCACATAACACCCTATCTATCTACTTGTTCTTTAATTCTAGCCTCATCTTCCTCATAAATTTCCTCTAAAGCCACAGGAGTCCCACCCACTGCTTGCTTCATACTGGACATATTAACAAAAGGGGGATAAGTAAATAATTTTGTAGCTCTTTGAGATGTAGATCTAGTTTGTGTACCAAGATTCTCTATCACTCTTGTTCCTATATCAACAATTATTCTAGTTCTTGGTCTAGCCATAGAATAAGATGCACCTTTAGGTCTTGTTTTAGACTTGTCTTTACCAGTCTTTGCATCTTTATGCTTTTCTGATAATTTTGTGGGAACTTCATGTGTTGTTGTTTAAGGGGTTCTTTCTTCAATTCTAACACCTGGAGTAGCCTTACTAGTCTTTCTTTTCTTCTTGATAGGCTCTCTTCTTTCAAAAGCAGTTTCATCTCTTTGCTTTCTTCTTTTATCTTTTGAGTAGATGGGTTCAATTCCTCTTTCTCTTTAAATCTTACAAAAATCACCAATCCTATGTTGAGTGTACCTTATGACTAGCCTAGTAAAATCATCAATTGATGTTATGTCTTCATCCGCAACACCTAGGTTTGGAATGGGTTCATCATATATCGTATTATTATTATAAAACTGATTTAGCAACTAACCATCATCTTCCACTAGTTGGTCTGGGATATCATAGAGTTTGAGCATTCGAGCAAACCCTAGAGTCATTCTTTCATAATTTTTCCTTCTAACCTCGTGCTCGTCTTCACAATTAAGCCAATAATCTTCTAAATGATGTACATGAGCATGATAACCAACTATGCTTTTTTCAATATTTCCTTCAACATCATAGTACATCCTCTGAGGTGGAAATTCTCCAAAATTGTAAGTTTTTAGTTTTTCCTCACACAAATCAGCCACCTTGATTGCACTCCACTTATACTTCCCTATTGTAATAGGAAATTTGAAAGAGGCCTTCTGCAAGCATGGCTATAAAGAGCCTGAGATGGTTTTAACTCTCACTAATTCCAATAATTTTTTTTCATCTATAGGATACTTGGGCAACATGAATGGGTGTCCATGAAATCCCTCCACTCGAATGTATAAGTAAGTTGGGAATTGTACCTGTACCAGCCTCCCATAGGCTGAATGGCGCTTTGTGCTTCTAGGGATAATCTCTTAGATTTATCATCTTCCATTGTTCTTACCAATTTCATGGAAAATAAATCATTAACATTTTTGTAATCACTTTTATACCCATGAATAGTGATTTGGGGTAAATATGCATATATCCAACTATTGCCAATTTTTGTGCCCAGAGTACCAATCTGTTTTAATCCTTGTTTATTGGCTCTCATAGCACAAGAGTAAATAACATATGATGACATGTAGAAGCATCTGGTTTTGGGGAATGTAGTAATTTGTTCATGTAACCTATCACTTATTAATTTTCTCCATGAAACTCTACAACTCTTTCTATCATTTGAGATATTATCACAAAAATCCATGGTTCGAACCTGCTTGCATCTCTTAAACCAACTACTTTGTTCAAAAAAGTTATTATGTCTTGCATTTCTTTTTTAAACTTAGGCGTCTGAATTAATTTGATCTGTGGTGTGATTGGATATTGGCACCATTGGGTGCTCACAATTTCTCTGTTGTGTTCTTCAACGCTCTAATATGTCTTGGCCTTTGCTTTCAGGTTGACATTGTACATCCTTGTGTAGTAGGGGAGACCAAATGTACACATAATTCCATTCTGAGACAAGTTTGCATAAGTTCTTCCTTCCTTTTGGCTGGATTATAATGGTTTATACATTGCATTACTAATTCTAGAGCTTTCATCACTGGTGGAAACCCTCCTACAAGAAGTAACCCATTTGATATGGAATTTTTAGTACACTGGGTAGCATTTTCTTGTAGCAGTCGTGAATAGATTTCAATGTTAGAAGACCATCCCATGTGGGTATGTGTGACCACCACATTAATGGGAACTGCTTGTGAGCTGCAGTATTTGAATTTTTCTTCTGCTCTTTCTTCAGAAGTGCTCATTTTTGATATAATGTTCTTTGCAAATTTTCAAAATATTTGTCTATGTGTGCGAGTTAGGGTTAAATTTATCAAAACATTACATTTCATAAGACTTTTAGTTCATTCTTTGATCAAATTTAACAACTCAGACGAAAATTAATATCCCAATTTCAGAATGAGAAAATACCATTATCAAAGATTTTTATCCTGAGAAACTCTTTTCAATAAATTAGTTATTCAGAACATACCTAGTTCTAGTTAAAATGATGATTCTTTAGAGTACAACTTCAAAAACCCTTGGATAGCTGCAACTTAGTTTGTTGAAACTTTTACCTCTGCTTATGCACCAAAGTAGCTTCATGAATTCAATGTCTTTAGCAAGTTTGCAATATGACACAAAGTGGAGTGTTGTAAAAGTAATTTCATGCTCTAGGTGGTGCCAAGTACATAGGTAGTTTTCCACCTTCATTAATTACCTGTTATTTCACATTAATTCTTAGAATAAAGGTGTGCGCGGTAGAAAAAAGGACCCTTTGCTTGACATGGATTATATCATGATTAATTGGACTTAATGAGGTCTTAATTTAGTGTTGTGAGGTATTTTATGCTTCCACACTAGGTCTTGGACCCTTGCAAATCAAATAACACATGTTTATTGATGTCTTGTAAAGGTGTTATAAAGTCTTATAAGATGCTTTCATGCTTTTCTAGACTTAATAAACCTACTTCCCCCTAATTCAACATTATAAAAATTATCTACAAGATTCTTAATGTAAACTTAATGTTAAAAATAGTGTTGTAATGTGATTTATACATTCACATTGGTTCTTGTGCACTTCTAGGCTATGTGGACCTTATCTTAGTGCTATAAAATGCATTCAATTACACTTTCACATTAATCTATGTTTCCCAAGCCCTATTCAATATTTACATCATCACTAACATGTTCTATTTTACTCATATTATGCATCCTGAGGCTTTAATTGATCAAACACCCAACAAGATAGCAATCTAAACCTTATTTCCTATCTCCTAAGCTTCATAGGTGTTAGAATGGCCCTTGTGGGACCCATTCACAATGCTTGGCGAATGAGTCATATCTGACCCCCATTTTGACCCTTGAGCAGGAAAAAGTGAAATTTAAAGATTATTTTCACTACATGTCGACTATGATGTAGTATGAATGGGTACTAAGGAATAATTGACTATAAATAAGCATCTTTAACCTAATTTTGACATCTCCCATCAATTCAATTATATCTATCTTCTATTACAAGCCAAGCAAGATCTTTAAGTTAGCATTCTAAAGAATTTAAGGGCTGGTTCTAATTTTTTTTTGTAGAAATACAAGACCAAATCATCATGATAAGGTAATCACTTCCATTTTGCATGCTTCATTCCTTTATTTCATCATTTTGGTTTAATTACCTAAACGCGGTTTGACCAAGGCATACCCCCATGCCATAACAATCAACAATCTCTCTTTTGTCTTGTTTGTATGAAAATTTAGGTCCTTTGGAAGCTTGAGGATCATTGAAGATTTCATTCCAAGGTCATTCAATCCCTCTCTTCATCATTCAAGTCAAATCATCAAGGAAAAGTCACTTTCAAACCCGAATTTGACAATTTTAGAAGTAGAGACCTGTAGGAGACAAAATTGTAGATCTAACTCCACAGAATATTCCTCTAATTTTCCAGATTTCTGTAGGTGGACCAATTCACCACCCTTGGTGAATGAGTCCCACCTATAGGCTTGAAAACTGATTTTCTGAGATTTAAACTCTCGACAGTCAGAAACAGGTTTTTGGAAGTTTTTTAATAGAAGCAGGACTGATTCACCATGCTTGGCGAATGAATCCCAGTGGCTATTTACAAAAAAATCAAAGACATTTCAGAACCTTCCAGTGACATCATTATGCCTCCAGGTGCACTCTGTTTTCATCTATTTCTTTTTATTCTACATATTTCTTTCTATCTCTTCATATTTCATAGTTTCTGCATATTAGATTGTGTTTTCAAACAAGACATAATTCTTAGATTTTTCATTCATTTTTTATTAATTTCATAGCTTAACAACATTTCTATCATCTCATTTAGCATTAACAACTTCTCACACATCCTGATTTGATTGTTACATAAGCATTTTGGACCTAAATCTTTCTCTTTCTAGGTGAAAATTCTTAGGAAGAGAGCAAGCATTTAGGGTCCCAAAATCTATGTCACATTATGGTGAACCCAACATTTCAAATACTTCTATTCTCTAATTTGGTGTCTTTCTTTATAGATCTAGCTTGCATTAGGATATGCATGATTCATTTGCATGGTAGGTGTTAAATTTTTCATTCATAAAAAGTGTATTTAGGTTGCATTTGTAGCATCTAAATTCATTTATATTTGTTGAAATTTTTCATTTTTCATTTAGGTATGTGTATTGGTTCTTATAATTCCTAAAAATCAATATGAAATTTTTGAAAATTTTGAAAAAAGTCCAAATTGGGACTCATTCGCCACCCTGGGCGAATTAGTCCCTTCTGACCCCTAAAACAACACTTTACAAAACTCATAATTTTTTTTTAGGCTTCTGATTGCTTCCTTAACTTGTATATATTAGTTTGTTATAATTTTTTAGCATGCATTTCACTATATCTCACTCAAAATAGCTCATTTCATGCATTGTTTAGTTTCAAATTGTTTCATTATAAAAAAGTGCATTTAGCTTGCATTTTTGCATACAATTTCCTTACAAATCTCTGAAATTTTTCCTGTCCATCTTAGGTCTACACCTTACAACCTCACACACATTGCAAACCATTCCTCATTTCTAAAATTTTTGCAAAACACACCTACTGGGACTCATTCACCATCTGTGGCGAATCATTCCCTGTATAGATTTTTCACTGACTGAAACAATGTTTGAAACCTCATTTTTATACTTCATAAGCCTCCGACCATCATATAGTATAGGTCTAGAAGGTTTTTGGAGCATTTCTTTTATGCATTTATCTCCAAAACATCAATTTAAGATAGTCATCTTTCCAATCACTTCAATTCCAAGCACCCTTACATCTGAAAATGTTTCCATTTCTACAATTTTGCATAACATTGATAAAAGTACTTTTCACTTTTGCATATATAATTTTTCTATTCCTAAAAATTTGCATAAGTTTGTTAAAAGTTATTTTCATTTTTGCATGTACATTATTTGCATTCTTCAAATCTTGCTGACATTGGATAAGAGTGTTTTGTATCTTTACATATATACATTGTTTATATTGTTGAAACATTGCATGAAATGGTTACACATGCTTTTCATTCTTATTCAAACAATTCTTGTACCTTACATATGTAAACATGTTAAGAAACACTTCCTATCCCCTCCCTATGAGAGTGCTCTAGTGAAAGAGAATACAAATTTATCTATTCCTTATGATCATATTTGTTCTTCTCCCAATATCTCTCCTATTGGCAAAGAAGACATTTTGGTGATAAAAGGACCAATCAATAAGAGTGTTGAGAATCTAAGTTGTTTCTCTCCTTTTGCCTCTCTTAGTGGACAAGACATTGATCAACATGACAACTTCAACATAAATAATCATGATAATAACATTTTCACTTCTCCTAGTGTCTCTCATAGTTATGAAGTACATGCTTTGTTTAAGGAAGGTTATGAATATTTTAGTTGTCTCCCTTCTCCTAGGGAAACCCTTATGGAGCACAATCATTCACCCATTGATCATTCCCCTACTAGCAATGAAGTTCTTTTAGAAGAACCAAACTTTGAATGTCAACAACATTTGGCTTGTAGTTCTTCTAACAACTCCTCTCCTAGGGAGAATCTCATGGTGCACAAACATATGAACATTGATACATATCCTTCAACCACTAAACCTTCCCTAGGTGAGAATTTAATTAAATGACATTAGAATTACCTTAACAAACATATCATGCCAATCAAGAAATTTTTTTTGAGGTTATGACAACACAAGTGGGATCTCCTTTAATTAGTGAGATTCCTAAGTCACCTTTCATTAGTGAAAAACACAAAAAATTCTGAACTATCTTGAAATCCATCATGCAATCTACTCATAACAATGTTTTGCAGCCTCTAAGTTGTAACTTAGTGACTCAAACATCTAGAGGACCATAGAACACTTCTACATCATTACCTTTTCCTCACAAATCACCTAGTGTTGAAGATCTTAAAAGGACTCCTGTTAGTATATCTGTATGGGAGCTCATTCAACTTTCACCAATAGTAAAACTTCTCTTCCATGAAATGTTGGAAATACAGAAGGAAGAGATCCAATCTTACATCAAACCGCATCATGTTACATCCTCCTCTCATCCCATACAACCCACTCAATCAAAAATCTCATTCCCTAAACATGAATTACCCTCACTTTCCATTCAAAACAAAATGATCCCTTAATTTGATAAAGGTGATTATTAATGAAACTCTAGTTAGGCACACTCTCATCGACAATGGATTAGAGATTAATATTTGTATCATTAATCTCCTACACAAACTTTGCATGGAAAACAAGCTCATTCAATTTAATGATGTTCATATTCATGGCTTTGACAATGTTGATAGGCAACCACTTGGGATGATAACGTTACCTATTGAGGTTAGACCTGTAGTGTAACTTCCAACCTCTATTCATATCATGCAAGAATCCCTTCCATAAAATCTTATCCTTGGGAGACCATGGATTCATGCTATGAAAGGAGTCCCATCTACCCTTCCTCATGTCATGAAGTTTGAATACAATAATAGGATATACATGGTTGATGTAGATAAGTAAAGCTATGTGTCAACTCATCCAAACACTTCCAAATCCCTTAATCCTTCCATTCCTCAATCAAAAATTGAACCTATACATGTTGATGCTAATTCTACACCTACGACAAAACTCTTTTGTGATAATTGGGGGTCATTAGACTCTACCCCTTCTTCCCATAATATTTCCAAAATCTCACCCTCACGGTCCAAAGAGTCATATACAAAAAATTCATTTTCATACACAAGCCCTAGTAGTGATTGGAGTTTCACACCTACCTTTAAGGGAGGGTGTGCAATATCCCACTCTCAATCCAAACAACCTTGCATTCATTTTGCTCAACTTATTTCTACCAAGTCACCCCATGGTGGTAATGAGAACAATATAAATCCTATCCCTCATGACAAAACAATGCATAACATTCAAAAGTACTTGTGTTCTTATAAAGAAACCAATCATTCTCCTCAACACATCCCTCCCTCATTTAACTACAAAAAATTTCCTCCATTCCAAGCTCACCTTTGTCCTACACTAAGTGGGGGGCAAGGGGTTGGATAGCCTTTTCCTCGTATGTCACTTTTCCATTGTCTCTTTTGGACTCATCGTTAACATTTCATGAACATATAAGAGCAAGCTTGGGATGTGGAAGACATGTCTTAAGATTGACTCGCATCTAACATACTCCCTTTGTTTACTTGACATGACACAGCCTACCTTAAAACATATGACTTGGCATAGAGCTTTCTAGGTTGGCTCCCATGTCTTGTTTTATTTTTTCATTTTCTTTTCTTCTCCACTTTAAAGTAATTGCTCACAGAACGATGTGTAGCAATTCCTTTAAAGTGGGGGCATACATCACCATTATTTTATTTTCATTCTTAGTGAAGCTTCATCATTTATGTAATGCGTTTGTCACTTTGTGGATGACATCGAGTATGATTTCCTTCATAAGTGTGATCTATCTTATTATATTGCATTCCTCTTTATGGTTTGATGCATGCACTTCATCCCCTAATTTGAAAATATATTATTCTTTGATTGGTCCTATTTTGGAGACATTAGATACAATGTTCCCTAAGTGACTGACCTTGCATAAACTGAACAAGACTCCTTTGAACAATCTTTCACATTACATTTTTACATTTTATATTGTTGCATTTCTTGGTCACCTTGCATAACACAACTTACATTCCTATAGTGTCGTATTGTCTAGCATTTAAATTTCCTTTCTTTTTGTTGTGCCTTGTTAAAGTTATCAAATAGGTATAGCTTTAACATGGTTGAGTGGGAAGCCCAACTAGCAGCATGACTTTTCCCCATAGCCACTTTTGTGTTTGTGAGTGCATACCAACTAGTGTATGTTTCTCAGCTTTTTATTTTTGGGCTTTCTCACTCAACAAAGTGAGTACACATTCTCTTTTGGCCTAGATCTTATCCACAACTAGTTGGATTAATGATCGAAGCTTGATCAAGCCTTTTCATCTATCCCGTCATTGCCTGATTTCGTATCTTGATGGTTTGACTTAGGATCTTGGATCTTGGGGGCTTGCACAACCTCCTTGATCTTTGTCATTATTTGTCGTCTACATCTGTGCATTTGGATATCTCTTGAATGGCTATTTTAGTGTGAGGAAGCAAGTTTCTCTAACTAAAGTGGGGGCTAAATGTGTCGTAGAAAAAAGGACCCTTTACTTGACATGGATTATCTCATGATTAATTGGACTTAATGAGGTCTTAATTTAGTGTTGTGAGGTATTTTATGCTTCCACACTAGGTCTTGGACCCTTGAAAATCAAATAACATGTGTTTATTGATGTCTTGTAAAGGTGTTGTTAAGTCTTATAAGATGCTTTCATGCTTTTCTAGACTTAATAAACCTACCTACTCCTAATTCAACATTATAAAAATTATCTAGAAGATTCTTAATGTAAACTTAATGTTAAAACTAGTGTTGTAATGTGATTTATATATTTACATTGGTTCTTGTGCACTTCTAGGCTATGTGGACCTTATCTTAGTGTTGTAAAGTGCATTTAATTACACTTTCACATTAATCTATGTCCCAAGCCCTACTCAATATTTAAATTGTCACTAACATGTTCTATTTTACCCATATTGTGCATTCTGAGGCTTTAATTGATCAAACACCTAACAAGATAGCAATATAACCCTTATTTCCTATCTCCTAAGCTTCATAGGTGTTAGAATGGTCCCTGTGGGACCCATTTTCCATTCTTGTCAAATGAGTCCCATCTAGGTGGGACCCATTCACCATGCTTGGCGAATGAGTCCTATCTGGCCCACATTTTGACCCTTGAGTGGGAAAAAGTGAGATTTAAAGATTATTTTCACTACATGTCTAATGTAGTATGAATGGGTACTAAGGAATAATTGACTATAAATAAGCATCTTTAACCTCATTTTGACATCTCCCATCAATTCTATCAACATCATCTTATCTCATCTATTCATTAATTCAATTATCTATCTTCTATTATGAGCCAAGCAAGATCTTCAAGTTAGCATTCTAAAGCATTCAAGGGCTAGTTCTACATGTTTTTCTGTAGAATTTCGAGATAAAATCATCATGATAAGGTAATCACTTCCATTTTTCATGCTTCATTCCTTTATTTCATCATTTTGGTTTAATTACCTAAACAGGGTTTGACCAAGGCAAACCCCCATGCCATAACAATCAACAATCTCTCTTCTTGTCTTGTTTGTATGCAGATTTAGGTCCTTTGGAAGCTTGAGGATCATTGAAGATTGCATTCCAGGGTCATTCAAGTCCTCTCTTCATCATTCAAGTCAAATCATCAAGGAAAAGCCACTTTCAGACCCGAATCTGACAATTTCAGAAGCAGAGACCTGTAGGAGACAAAATTGCAGATCTAACTCCACATAATCTTCCTTTGATTTTCTAGATTTTTGTTAGTGGACTAATTTTCCACCCTTGGTGAATGAGTCCCACCTATAGGCCTGAAAACTAATTTTTTGAGATTTCAACTCCCGACAGTCAGAAACAAGTTTTTGGAAGCTTTTAACAGAAGTAGGACTGATTCACCATGCTTGGCGAATGAGTCCCAGTGGCCATTTACATAAATTTCAAAGACATTTCAGAACCTTCCAGTGACATCATCCTACCTCCAGGTGCACTTTGTTTTCATCTATTTCTTTCTGTATTGCATATTTCTTTCTATCTCTTCATATTTCATAGTTTATGCATATCACATTGTGTTTTCAAACAAGGCATAATTCTTAGATTTTGCATTCATGTTTGATTAATTTCATAGCTTAACAACATTTAGATCATCTCATTGAGCATTAACAACTTCTCACACATCCTGATTTGAGTGTTACATAAGCATTTTGGACCTAAATCTCTCTCTTTCTAGGTGAAAAATCTTAGGAAGAGAGCAAGCATTTAGGGTCCCAAAATCTATCACAAGGTGTAATCATTACAGATTATGGTTCAACTTACGAACACCTAGATTTTTTAGTTGGTTTTCCATTCGAGAAGAAAGATGGTGCAGTGACTATTCATGGTAGTTACATGTCATGGCAACTTTATATAGGGTATATGCCATTGATGATATGAGATTAATGATTATCAATAGAGTTACAACTTTCGATAATGTCTTTGAGAAAATTCACATAACACCAGGATCTGAGAAATAATTCTTGAGAAAAGAGAAAAAAAATAATAGAACAAGAGAAACAAAACCCGGAAACTGAAACTGAAAGATATACTTGACGACATTTCAAAGCAGACTTTCCAGTTTCTGACTTTTACTTTAAAGAAAACAATAAGGCACTAGACTCTGATAAAAGAGAAAATTATCATTTTTATACAATTCAATTAATAAAATAGCGGGTGGAACCAAAGTTATTTAAAGCCACAAACTCTTTTGCCTCATGCAAGACTCCAAAATTCTAGTTTCTAGTAACAAAATAAACAACAAAGACATACTGAAACACCAAAATATCTAGTGGTAAAAAGTGCATCATCAAAGAGGCCAAGAGAAATTGAGGAACAACTAGCAACCGACCAAGCATCAATTAAAACCATGCCGAGGAGGAAAAAAACAACAAATCAAAAAGGGAAAAGAAAAAAAAAAAAAAGGGATCCACATTTTGCCAAAGGAGAAAAATGGGGTGTGTTGTGAGACTACACAACGGGTATCAGAGCTTCTTTAAATCTTGGGCAACATCTGTGATTCTATAGAGTGGATTTTTGAATCTTGCAAATTGAAATTTGGTTGAAGAAGAAGGAATATCAATTCTGGAAATTTGGTGAGAGATTTTCATTTGTGCATTAAGTTTTATTTGAAACTTGTTTCAATTCTCTTCTAAAAAAGAGGGAATTTAATATAATGGATTTTATTGGTATTCCTTTACCTACAATTAAACTAAATGAAAAGAATTACTATGATTGGGTGTCTCGTTTGGAGATTTTTCGAACACTTCAAAATTGCTATGAAATTGCTAATGATAGTGAACAAAGACAAACAAGTGCTGGAAAAGAGAAAAAAGATTGGGATAAAAGGGATAAACAAGCAACAACATTGATCAAGCTTACTCTTTCAAATGAAGTACTTCCAGAAGTTCAAAGTGAAAGAAGTGGAGTCAAAGTATGGGATATTTTAAAAAATATATATCAAAATTCAGGTGATGTATGTATTCTATCTCTCACTACAGAGTTATATAATATGAAATTATCAAGTTCACAAGAGTTTTTCCCTCATCTAAGTAAATTAAAGGAAAAGAAAAATGAGCTTGCTTCTCTTGGAAAGAATGTAGATGACAAAGATTTTGTGCAAACCATATTGCAAAGTCTTTGAAGATCCTATCAATCATTTATAAGGGGACTAGATACTGCAGATAAATTAAAAAGCATTAAATTTGAAGAGTTATGTGCTAAGCTAGTGCAAGAAGAAAAATGCCAAATTAAAGAAAGAGAATTATTTAGTGATTAATCTCAAGCATTCATAATGAAAGGGAAACAAAATTACAAAAGTCACAAGAAAATTAGTCTAGAGAAAAGAATTGGAAGTATGAGAATAAAAATGTCCCATCTAAAGATTATAATAAAAATAAATGGAAATGTAATTATTGTGGGAAAATGGGTCACAAAGCCAATGAATGTTATAAGAGGATTAAAGATACATAAAGGAGGAAAAATATGTTTACAAAATGCTTTGATTCTAAAAGTAATGCTCTTTGTATTGAACTTAAAGCAAATAATTCTTATAAGGAGGATTGGGTTATTGATTTTGGTGCCACACAACATATGTGCTATAATAAGGAACAATTTGAATCACTAAAGAATGACAACAATTCAAAGAAAATATACTTAGGGAATAATAGTGCATTTGAAGTTAAAGGGATTGGAAATGTTCAAGTTGATAATGGTGTGTTCAAAAATGTGAAGTTAGTTCCAAAATTGAAGAAAAATCTTCTTTCTATATCTCAAATTGCTAATCAAGGGTATAAAATAGAATTTTACAATGAAAAATGTTGAATCAAGGATGTGAGTAATAATTACAAAGTGACTGCAATTGGTAAAATGGAGAATCGATTATATAAATTCCAAGAATTCACTTCTAAATGTGGAAATGAGAATATGCATGCTATTGTCAAATATGATGATATGAGCAGGTTATGGCATGAGCGTATGACACATATCAACTATCAAAGTCACAAACTTATGGATACACTATATATGGTGCATGGGCTTCAAAAAATCTCATCAAGTCACAAGGTGTGTGAAGGATGTGCTATGGGAAAACAACATGTGAAAAGTTTCCCACAAGGTAAATCATGGACAGCAAAAAATCCTTTACATTTGGTTCATAGTGATATAATGGGTCCTCTTACAACACCATCACTTGCAGGATCAAGGTAGGTCCTCACCTTTATTGATGATTACACTAGAAGAATTTGGGTATACTTTCTAAAAAGGAAAGATGAAGTATTTAATAAGTTTAAAGAGTTTAAGGCATTGAGTGAAAATCAAAGTGGAAGATCTTCAAAGATAATAAGAACAAATAGAGGTATGGAATATATGAACAAAGCTTTCTTAGACTTTTGTAAACAACATGATATAAAGAAGGAATCAACTGTCTCCTACTCACCCCAACAAAATGGGGTTTCCAAAAGAAAAAAATAGAACTATAATAGATATGGCTAGATGTACGCTTTACTCTAGACATATAGAAGTTAAATTTTTGGCTGAAGCAATTTGTACTATAGTTTATATTTTGAATAGAACACCTACTAAGATAATTTTGAACATAACACTAGAAGAGGCATGGAGTGGTAGAAAACCTACAATAGCTTATTTTAGAGTCTTTGGTTGTAATGCATATGCCCACATTCTTGATGAAAGAAGGAACAAAATTGAAAGGAAAAGTGAGAAGTGCATAATGGTTGGGTATAGTGAGGAGTCAAAAGGATATAGGTTATATAATCCTAAAACAAATAAAATTTATATCAAAATGAATGTATGGTTTGATGAAGATATTGAGAGTGAACATTCTCCAACATTATCTTACTTTCCAATCTTGATTGATGAAGATATGTCTACTAATGATCCAATCAAGGTGTGCAATCTTCTGCAGGAGGAGAAGGAACACAAGTTGAAGCATCAAGTGAAAGTGATGATGAAGACACACAAAAGACTAGAAGCATCCAAGAAGTCTACCAAGAAGACCCTAGAAATATGTTTGCTAACTATGCTTTTATGACTAGGGTGATGTAGGTTGACACTCCAAGTACATATGAGGAAGCAAAAGGAAAAGATGAATGGGAAGTAGCTATGCAAGATGAGTACAACTCTTTGATGAAAAATGGAATGTGGGGATTGACAACACTTCCAAAAGGAAAAAATGTGGTTGGTTGCAAGTGGACCTACAAAAAAAAGTTCACATTAGATGGAGCTATTGAGAAACACAAAGCAAGGCTAGTGGCTAGAGACTTCTCACAAACAGAAGGTATTGATTATACTAAAACCTTTGCTCCAATTACTAAAATGAGTTCAATTCATACAATAGTTTCTCTAGCTACAAATTTTGGTTGGAAAATATTTCAAATGGATGTAAAAAGTGCATTTCTACATGGTGATCTAAAGGAAGAAATTTACATGCAACAACCACCAGGATTTGTTAAATTTGGGGAAGAACATTTAGTATGTAGATTAAAGAAATCACTATATGGTCTTAAACAAGCTCCAAAGGCATGGCACTCCAAAATAAATGAATACTTTATAGATGCAGGATTTAAAAGAAGTAAAGTTGGTCCAGATGTGTATGTAAATTATATTAATGGTCAAATTGTTATTATTGTGCTATATGTAGATGATTTGATCATTACAGGAGATGACACAAAGTGTATTGAAAGTACCAAGGAACAACTTAAACAATCTTTTGAAATAACTAATCTAGGATTAATGCACTATTTCTTGGGCATGCAAGTATGGCAAGAAGAAGAAAGGATTATGCTTTCTCAAACTAAATATGCTCTTGATGTATTGAAAAGATTTAATATGAGTGATTGTAAACCATCTAATACACCATGCGAAGTAAGATTAAAATTGAGTGCTAACTCCACTCAAAAGAAGGTGGATGGAAAATTGTATAGACAATTAGTTGGGAGCCTTTTGTATCTTACTATAACTAGACCAAATATTGCATATACAGTTGGTATTGTATCTAGGTACATGACAGATCCACACATTGAACATTGGAAAGCAACTAAAAGAATATTAAAATATATCAAGGCTAGTTATCAGCTTGGCATTGAATACAAATATGGAGGAGAGCCTACTCTAGTTGGTTATATAGATTCTGATTATGTAGGTGACATTGATGATAGAAAATCAACTTCAGATACATCTTTCATCTTGGATCAGGACCAATTTTTTGGAGCAGCAAGAAGCAATCAACAGTGTCACTATCATCTACAGAGGCTGAATATATTGGTTCATCAAAGGCATGTCAAGAAGCATTGTGGCTTAGAAGACTACTTGAAGAAACACACCGTCCACAAGGATCTCCCACTACTATATTTTGTGATAATCAAAGCACCATTAAGCTAGCCAAAAATCATGTATATCATGCCACGTCTAAGCACATAGAAGTGCATCATCATTTTTTTTGAGATCTAATTGAAAGTCAAGTGGTGGAGCTACAATTTTGTGGAACAGAGGATCAAATTGCAGACATCTTTATAAAAGCATTGTCCGTTGTAAAATTTGTCAAACTAAGAAACTTGTTACATCTCAAGGAAGTTGCTATTCTCTCCAAATAAACATTATGGGGGGTGTTAATACTGTTTATTTGACCACGTAGCTGAGGTATGTAAAACATTAATTATAGAACTCTCCAGGCACTCTATCCTCCACCTTCTCTCGAAGCCTCTGTCTTCCAGATTGTTCTGGCACCGACCTGCTTCTGAATGTATGTGTTATCTTCTAGAGATCTCCTAGAGATCTATAAATACATCACTCTCCCTTTCGGTATCCAAGCAAGTGTATAACAGCATACTGCTGTATAATTATGTTCAAATAATGTAATTTTAACTGTGTTAAGCTGCTCTGTTTAATTTTACTGTGCAGTCCCTTTGCTCTGTTTTCTCTGTGAAAGCATTTTTCTGCTATGTTTTCTTTCCTGTCAGTTCGTTTGATCAATACTCTCGTCTAAAACGTTCGTCCATCTCCATCCATCTACTTCTCCCATTTAATCTTCTGTCATCATGTTATGGTATGGAAGATGGTTTTATATGTTATGTCATCATGTCGTTGTATGAAAGATGGTTTTATATGTTATATCTTAGACGTGGTTTTTTTTTGGAGAATAGTCAGTATCTAGAGCATGGCAAGAACAATATGGGGTAGCTGAAGACGGGGCTGAAAGTTGGAGCTAGCAAATATTGTCTATTCAGTTCTTAGGATGCACGTTTAAAATTTATTTATTAATTAATTGAAAATCAAAATACAATGATTTTTTTTTTTTCAATCATTAATAAATATTGTCGAACATGCATTCCAAGTGAGGGGTCCTACTGATCTATGCGGACAGATCATTCGACCCAAAATGTGGTGGATAATTAATTTAACTCTTCCAATAGTTTCAGCTATGTACTTTCCTTCCAGAAAAAACAAGGGCGACAGAGACATTTTTTTTGGGATATATGACAGAGTTATACACATCTTCAACGCATGCTTTGTTTTTCTCGGAAAAACAGGTGTGATATACGACAATTGTGTAAAGTTATAAGACAACACTGAAGAATATCATTCCCAACAAAGCCCGCAGTCGCTACACTAAGTTAAAAATACATATATTCTGCTGGCATCCACATCAATAGAGTTCTATTTGGCAACTTCAATCTTATCAAAAGGGAAATAGTCATATTCGCTGGTCTGATCTTTCAATATATGTACAAAAGTCTTTACTGAAATGCGCGTTATATAGCAGCCTGTTCTCATTAATAAATACATCAGGTTGAGATTGAACAGGATTGCTGGGATAATTTGTTGTTGATGGTTACAATGAAGAGTTCAATGGTGAGTATTTTAGTTGGGCTATGGATGATCAGTTGTTTTGTGGCAGCTGAAAAAGGAGTTTATGTGCCAGCGATGTTTGTGTTTGGAGATTCGTTTGGAGATGCGGGGACTAATAATTACGTCCCTCACTGTAAAACTCGTGCAAACTTCATACCTTACGGCATTTCTTTCTTTCCTTACCCAACTGGTAGCTTTACCAATGGCCGCACCACTTTCGACTTTCTGGGTTGGTATCAGTTGTTATTACAGATTTACATGCTCTTATTTTAAGGCGCTTAAAACAAAACGATAAAACTAGTGAAAGTATATAGTGTATGGATAACAATACATAAATTCTTCCCATTTTAGACTGAAAGTCCAGCCCTCTTGCTCAATTTTTTTTATTTTTAGCTTTATTCATCATACCAATGTATAATACTTAAGGCATCATGTAGTGTATAATTATTGGTGCAGCTACCTACTTGGGGCTTCCCTTTAGCCCTCCATATCTGGAGCCAAAGGCAAATTTTAGCAGAGGGATAAATTTTGCATCAGGAGGTAGTGGATTGTTTGATTCAACAGAAGCTGAACAGGTTTCTTCTCCTTTCTTATCTTTCTTCAAAACACCTCGGTAAGAATTCAATATTGGGTATGAAATAGAAATGTTTTTAATTATATTCTACGCAATTACGTCTGTTCTGGTGTAGTTGAGTTTCGCTAAAAACGCTTTAATTAGAGTTACATCAATTTTATGATTTAACAGAGGTCTCCTCCTGTAGCTGTTCGTACGTATGTCTGTTTTCTGTTTTTATTAAATAAACATGACTGTTTATCTTTGTTTCACTTCTTGATTGCTTGATGATCACAACTTAAGCTTCTAAATTAATAATTATCTGTTAAATTAATAATATATATTTTTTAAGGTTTTATGTAAGTCCATAAAATCAATTAGCTTTCTGATACGAGTATGATCTTTAGATTGAAATCTCTTTGCTTAAAAAACAAAGAGTAAGGGGTATCCATTTCAAGTATAAGATTCTGATCTCATCTCTGATAGTGTCAGGGACTTGCCAAATTACCATTTTGACATTCCAATCAAAATAAAATAATAAATTATGTTTTTTAATCTGTACATCTGATACCATTGTAAGTCCAATAGATTACCAACATAAATATGCCAAGATTTTCCATAGCATTGATGTTTGTCTTTGACTAAAACTTTTCCTTCATTCTTATTATCAACTTCAATCTCGCAGAATATTATCACAATGGGTCACCAAGTAGTTCAGTTCGAACACTTTTCTGATATCCTGAGGAAGACGCACCCATCTGGAGCTGCGCAAGCGAAATCCCACCTTAGCAAATCTATATATTGCATTTCAATCGGAATAAACGATATTGGCTCCTACTCCTACAGACTGAACGAGACTCGCCAAAACAGTACTCCTCAACAGTTCGTTACAGAGCTGCTCTCCAAATTTGATCAGTACATAGCTGTAAGCTTCAAAAGTCTCACTTTCCATATTAATTTAGAAAAAGGTCTATAATTTTGTGGACGAACAATATCATTATTTGAACATGACTTGACAGAGGCTTTATCGCGCGGGTGCAAGGAAATTCCTCGTAGTGCATACTCTGCCTGTAGGATGTGCTCCTTCTATCAGACTTATAACTAAAGGTGAATGTCTGGAGTCCACAAACCAGCTATTTGTGGCATATAACACTGGTTTGAAGTCACATGCGGCTCACCTTAGCCAAAAGCTATATGGATTAACCATCATACAATTTCAAGCTTATGATTATCTCTTGAACATAATTCAAAATGGTGAAGCCTATGGTAAGCTACACTCCTATTGAGTCCATGGAACTTATGATTTTCCCATTTTCAGGATTTCGGCGATCTAGTTGCTGAAACAGCATAATCAAATGTATGTAAACTGTTTGGTGCAGGATTTAAAGATACAAAGTCAGCATGCTGTGGATTAGGATTGTTTAATGCAGAAGTAAACTGTGGAAAGACGACTCCAAAGGATTTGTTCTGCAATGATACAAGTGCATATGTGTTTTGGGACAGTGCACATCCGACTGAAAAAGTTTACGCCATGTTTTCGCAGCAGATATGGAGCGGAAATTCTTCTGTTATGTACCCATTTAATCTCTCTACACTAGTCTCGGGAAGAAAAGCTTCTGGTTACTAATATTGCCCAATCTCTGTACACTTATGTTGTAACTTATATTGTAACATGATTTCAATCTCAGTACTTATAATGTCGGTAATTTATGGGATCATTTTTGAACCATTCAACTTCATCAATAGATTAAAGACCCAATCCATGAATCCTTTTAGAATGGATCAACAATTTCTTTTGAATACAAAGTTTCCATACATTTAATTGTCTAATCTACTGTACAAATAAATTGACTGGAAATAATTTAATCTTATTTTAACTAATATATATAAAATAGTTACAAAACTAAAAAATGGATATATATATATATATATATATTACGAAGAAGTTACGGGTATAAAAGCTACAGATAGATAATTGGAAAAGAAACTCTAGAATGAACAAAAGCAATCTTCGACTCTATGGCTACATTGCTAATGTGCACATGTTAATAACACTACCTTAACGAATGAAGGCTTTAATATACTTAGCCAATGAATCTACATTGCTATTGTTCCATTAAAGGGGTAATATTCATCTTATACTTCTAAGTCTCCATTAATTTTCTTGTAGTCCATGGTTTTATTACATCGTAGATTGGGTGAATCGGAACACTCATGTGTGGGTGGATAAATTATTTATTTATTTGTTAATTTTTTAAATATTTGAGAGACTTTGTAAGATGATATTAGTAGATGTTAAAAAAATTAAGAATTATAAAATATTTTTTTATGATATAAACATTGAATGTCTTCATAAAATGTTTAGGATTCAAATCTTTATTGATATGACCAATATAATAGAACCTATCATATTTATGATTATGTAAGAAAAATTAGAGGTGTAAGATTCAAAAGAAATGTTACATATTTTGAGATCTATATGACCATGATTATAGGGTTCTGGATTTTTTTGGATCAAAACTAATGATTTTGACTTAATTCTCAATACCACTTGATTTCTATTTTCAAAACAGTTCTTGATTATTTGTAAATATTCTTTCACTGCATTCAAGACATGATATCATAATATATGACATTTTTTTTGCTACATATTTTTTTCCTGTTATAATTTTTGTTTTGATATATGACAGTGTTTCACATGGTTTCAACACATGCTTTCTTTTTCTCAGGAAAATAGGTATGATATATGAACAACTTTTTTGGGTTAGAAAATAATATTGAAGAATATTATTCCCAACAAAGCTCACAACCACTACGTTGAAGTCTATCAACTCAAATAAAAATATGTATATTCTACTGACATCAACATCAAAAGAGTTCTATTTGGCCCCTTCAATCTTATTTGATTTCTTAGGTAATCCAAAGGATAATAGTCGTATCGGTCAACTTTGATCGTTCAATATATGTACATAAGACTTTATTTAACGTACACCCTATATATAAAACAGTTTAAAGAAGATAAAATGGTATTAGAAAAAGTAAAAACATATTATATAAAGACTTCTAATCAATAGTAATTGTCATGAAAATTAGAGGAAATTTAGGAAGCAAAATTATGAAGTTTTCTACAAATCTTTTATCATTAAAATCAAGAGAAAAAAGTAAACTTAGAGATCAAATAAAATGATAATATTAGTTAGAAACATGTCATCTTTAATTAGTCGTAGAAGCTCATTTGACAAGAGAATTTGCAACAATATTTCATTCTCAAGGAATATATTAAGAGATGAAATTAAAGTTTCAAGAAAGATAGAGAATTTAAGCTACAAAAGAAGTCAATTGCCAAGATGAGTCATCAAAGCTCTCTTTATTAAAAAGATAAATGAAAATCATGAAATCCATCTCATAGATAGCCTATTTACAACCCTATTCAATATATTTTTCAAAGGCTAAAGGGAGAGCATGGCATCCACCTAATTATTATTACCAAACCCTATAGCAAAAGAAAAAAAGAAGTGAATTGAATTAGTATTATCATGTCCAAGACTACCAATCCTTGTTGCATTGGGATTACCTCTAGAAGAACCATCAATGTTTATTTTTAAAATGCCCAAAGTAGGAGGAGACTACTTACAAGCCCTATTAAACTTATGAGAAGGTCTGACTTAAGAGTTATAAGAAACAAAACCAATCAAATAACTCAGATCTAAATTCTTCAACATTAAAATATTAAAGGGAATAATAACTTATGAAAGGAGCATTTTGAAAGTTAGAAGAAACATAAACAATCAAATAGATCAAATCCAAATTCTTCTAAATCAAAATAATAGGGAGAATAAGAACTTCATTGAAAGAGCATTTTTCTACTAAGATCTTTTTTACTGAGTTTGAAACCTTCCAGCAAATAGGCTCAATGAGATTTTTACAAAATTTGTCAAAAGATAAATATAGGATGAATATCCTAGACAACCAATAAAAAAAAGACAAGAGTAGGAAGATGTCCCAAACTAGCCTAAAGATCAAATAAGGAGGTAACGTGAATAAATAGTCAATTCTAACAATATGATGCAAGAGCAGCTCGGGCGACCAAAATATTATTAATTTTAATTTTGTTTGCTCTTCGTTTTTGTGTTGTTTCGGTTGTATTTTACGGTGTGCCGATGGATATTAGTGACCATTTATCTTTTTCTCGATGTTTATGAAGTGTTGTAGAAACATTGTGTTATTGCTGGCAAAACAACATTTTAATGGATAATTGCATTCTAGAAATGAAAGGTCACTGTCACCAAAGGGATGTAGGGTGACTAGAGAATATCATGCTTTTACACCAGAATTATAGATTGCTTGAAATTCAAAAAACCATGATTGGACGTTTGGCAGGGTGGTTTTCCATATTTTGGTGTTTTAAAACAAATCCATATTCTTTGACATACATGGGCCAAAGAAGTTGATGTTTTGGCATTTTGAAAGATAAAAAAAAAGGGTAAAATGAATTACAACTTCCAGCCATGAGAATGTGAGGGGGGTCGATGCATTTTGTAAGGGAAGACCATTCGTTGGAGCTGGAAAGAAAATCAGGAAGGACAAAATGAGCATGCAGGCAATGAAGGGTCGCGGACAAGGAAAAAAAGGAGCAGTTTGAACAAAAATATAGGCAGAGATAAGGAGGTGCACCAAACATTTTACGAAGGGACATAAGAAGGTATTTCTGATTAGAGAGGCCGCACATGGTACTAGAGAGAAGCCACACCGTGGAGAGATAGGCGTAGGGTATAATGTCTGTGTGTAGGCAAAACAAAGAGGGGCGCCACATAAAGTAAATAATTAATTTTCTTAAAAGCTACATAGAGGAAGTGACATGGGGAAATAAGGGTGGTTTGAAAGAGAAGCTAGATAATGTATGAAAAAAAAGAGAAGAGTATAGGGTCATAGCGCAGAGAGTTGGAGAATAGAAACGGGTGCAAATACGGTTGAGCTTTCAGCCAGTTAAATTTTGTAATAACAGCCAAAAGGAGGTCGCCATAGGAATAATAGTGGGTTGCGCAGTTGAAAGGAGGCTGTTGGTTAAAATGATAAGAGGAAAATGCCATTTTGATAGGTAGCTGCGCCAAGGAACTAATAGTTTCCAAAATCGAATGAAAGATAAAGTATGCCAAAAGCAAATTAAAGAATGCCTATATACATTGAGTTGAATGGAATGGAGGAGAGGAAGGAAAGCATAGAGAAGATGAATCGAGCAAAGCAACCGTAGAAGGAAAACCACAACGGAATTTTAAGTTTGTAAAATGATAATGTAGAATGAATAATTGAATTTAATTTGTGATTGAAATTGTAGATATCAATAAAAGTATATGTTTGAGAATTTGAAGTTGCTATTGAGAATTTGAAGTTGCTATCAATGTCTTAGTGTAATTGGAATGATTGAAAGCGTAATAAGTTGTAAGTTTGAATTTGGGGATACATTGCATGTGTCTTGTTTGAGGTTATTTTGATTTTTGTATGTAAAAGGGGAGAGGGTAAATTTTGTCTCTGTGTCAATTGGTATCAGAGTTTGTGATCTTGAATGCATAGGCAAAGTGTTGAACATCAAACAGTATGTGTTAGGACTGGTTGGTGGAGTTGTGTGAACAAATTGTTGACCATGACCTAGTTCACACCAAAAAGTAAGGGTAAAGTAGTTGTGGAGATTTTGAGAGTATTGTTGCAAGTAGAGAAGCCCTGAGAAATCAAGAGTTGGAAGCCACAAAGTGATGTGAGTTGTGGAAGATTGTAGCACACAAGATGGGATGGGTTGTGAAGAGACTCGTGCGGAATTTGTTTTGGGAATAGTATTGGGAGAAAGTAGAGAATGAGAAGTTTGAGAAGATGGGATGGATGGCTCGTGAGGAAGTGGGAAAGATGAGGCAAGGATTGAGAAATTGGAAAAGAATGTTGGGAAAAGTGAGAAAAAAGTGGTAAAGAGGAGTAGGAAGAAGAGCAAGGACAATAGCCCGAGATGTGTAATGAGCCAACCCAATTTTTTTCAATTTTTGAGTGAACACACCAACACAAGAAGCACCCATTAAGGTTAGCTTAAACCCAAACCAACAATTGGGAAGTAACTCTTTGCCGAGAATGCACACTCAATCTCGAGATGAAAATGATGTTGTCATATGGCAAGAGGGTCGTTAGTAGCAACTGGAAAGAATTACAATGCTGAAAGTAAGCTCAATGCCAAGAATGTGCTCTCCAACCCAAGGTGGGAATGGTGCTACCATATGGCGGAGGTACTAAGAAAAGAAATACAATGCTAGAAAGCAAACTCGTCACCAAGCATGTGCACTCCAAACCGGCCAAGATGGGAATGGCGCTATCATATGGTGGAGTATCTATTGATAACAATGCAGAGCTGAAAGTAACTCAATCATCAAGCATGTGCACTCCAAGCCCGAGGTGAGCAAGGCACTATCATATGATGATGAGGATCTATTGTAATACAAGAAGACTGAGCGAGGGCCAGTTTCTTCCACAACCGTAGGAATACAATGTAACTTAGCAAGAAATAGAAATGACTGAACAATACTACTGTAATAGCCTTACAATGAGAAGAGTTTCCTACCAAGAACACTGAATTAGAAGTCTATCATTGCTGCAATATTATATAATGTCTCTCCAATGCACAACAAGACTCCAATACTCAAACTCAACCCCAAGGAAAAAATATTACAATTTGATATGACTGAAAATGACTAAAAATGCATAACCAACAACACTATAACTCACTAAAATGCTCATAACTCTCTCTAGACTTGTCCAAATGACGTGAAATTTGATGCAAATGAACACTATGAAGATGGTGACCAGATTTTAATTAGAAAATGACTCTAAAAACTTGTAATTTTTTTTCTAAACATTTGCCAAGCAAAACATAATGGTATGGCCTCAAGAGGGGCAATTTTTACTAGATAAAATCAAGGACTCCAAAATAAAATCTGCAAACTTGCAGGAAGGGTCGCCCCTAGCTGAGAAATGGATTACTAAACTACCCAGAACCATACAAAAATTACACAATGACTTCTAAGCTAAAACTACTTTTAGCTATGGTAAAATCAACAACTGTAAAACTGACCAATCTCTAAAATATTCAACCTTGATGCACTTTGTCTGCAAATATGGATGAGAAGCAGTCTCCAATGTCTTAGCTAAGTTCTATCTTTCAAGCACTAAACCAAGATAAATGGCTCAGAGGTATGCATTCCTCGAAGCAACTCTGAAAGCATTTTAGCAGCATAACAGTATCATAGAAAATAAGATGATCAAAATGAAGACCCAACCTCTCCTTATATAGCTTTTGATAAGAATTTCTAGAAGCCTCTAGAAAGTGTGCCCAAATTAATTGAATTTCAAATCCACTTTTCCACTTGTATTTGTATTTTATTTAATCTTCAATTATATCCTTCCTTGGGCATCCAAACATGAGGAGATTAATTCATTTTAATAAAATAAAATCTTTCTCCAAATAGGCGTCCACTTCCTCAAGCATTTTTTTTACCTTAGAAATACTTAAAATAGCTTTCTAATGAGATGTCCACCCCTCAAGACCCCCTTTTTAAAACAACTTAAAGTCATACTACTAGGCCAAGGGGTTAATGTGAAAATATAATATTATTTTAATTAAAATAACTTATCTCTCCAAAATTGCATCAAAAGGCCAAGAATCAACAATAAAAACTAAACTGCATGAAGAGGAAAGCCTGCTTAACCGATGCCAACTAGACTGCTACCAAAAATAGAATTTACTAAAAATAATAAATTTAGAAATTTGTTCAAATCAAAGTGCATGCGATACCATTGCGAAGCTTTCTAAAAACCCAAAAAGAATCCGTAATCCAAAATCCCAAACTCCAAGATGTAGCCATCATAAATTATTAAAAATAGTAAGTCCAGAAAGGTTGCCCGATGCAGTTGCATGTCATACCACTGCGAAGCTCCCTAAAAACCTAGAAGGAATTCAAAATCCAAACAGTCGAACTCCAACATGAAAACCCCTAAATCTTCAAAAGAGACCATCAAGTAGTCAAAAACCCTAATTCTACCTCTGACTAGCCTACAACACATCCGGGATAGGCTATCAATCACTAGAAAGTGCAGTGCTAAAAATGGGGACATTACAAGATGGAAGGAGGAAGATGTGAGAGCAGCCCCTACCAAAGAAGTTGTAGTGAAAATATGCCATGAGGAAGGCATGGAGAAAAGGGAGGAAAAGAATGAAGTGATCAGTGAAGAGATTCCAAAGTGAATGGCGAAGATGAAGATTTGTTGGCACAAATGTTGGCTATTGGGGAAGATTGGATGTTAAAGCTTGTTGTTGCAGTGGAAGATGAAGCAAAGCATGTAGGGATAGTGAAGACTCATGAGGTAAATTTTGGTTATAAATTCAATTTTGATGATATTTAACCTTCATTAATGAGAGTAGAGAAGGATGTAGAGAAAGATAAGGGCTTGCAGATGAAATTTTTTAGTTTCCATGAATTTTTAGAGGTAGATAGGTATGATGATACATATGTAATTGTAGATTAGTGGATGGGTGATCTATTTTTGTAGGTATAAACTGTAGAGGATACTACAGGTGATGTTTGGTGGAAGTGGTCGATTTGCAGTGGGTTTGATTGCACAAAGGAGGAGAAGAGAGTGGAGAGTATTTGGTGAAGGAGGTTAGGCTATGGTAGACATGAGTCCATGAGGGGGAGAATGAAGAGAATGCAGTGTTGTTAGAGGAAGATGGTATGTGTTTCACAGAGGTGTTGAAAGAAGAAAGAGTTTTGGTGCACCTTCTTTAGTGCTAGAGTTCACTGCAAGTTTGTTACAACTTGTAAGAGTAGTTTGACTACTCAATTCCACCATTGTGAGCCTATTCTCACAATTTTTCTACCCGACGTCTTTGATGCAACAACATCCTAGGTGGATTGGTGATCCTGCATTGTTTGAAAAAATGATTAATTTTAATTTTCTTTTCTCTCCATTTTTGTGTTGTTCTAGTTGTGTTTTGTGGTATGCTAATGGATGTTAGTGATAATTTATCTTTTTCTAGATGTTTATGAAGTTTTGTAGAATTCTTTTTGTTATTGTTGGTAAAATAACGCTTTACAAGATAGTTGCATTCTAGAAATGAAAGGTCATAGTCATCGAAGGGGGACAAAGTGACCAAAGAAATACATGCATTTACACTAGAATTATAATTTTCTTGAAATGTCAAAATCCATGATTGGACGTTTGGTAGGGTGGTTTTCCATATTTTGGTGTTTGAAAAAAATCCATATTCTTTGACATTGTGTTTACCAAAGAAGTTGATGTTTTGGCATTTTGAAAGATTAAAAAAAAGTGTGAAATGAATTACAATTTCTAGCCATGAGAATGTGATGCGGTTCAATGCTATTGTAAGGGAAGACCATTCATTGGAGATGGAAAAGAAAATTAGAAAGCACAAAATGAGCATGTAGGAAATGAAGGGTTGCTACCAAGGAAAAAAAGAGCAGTTTGAACAAAGATATGGGAAGAGATAAGGAGGTGTGCAACCAAACATTTTAGGAAGGGACAAAAGAAGGTTTTGTTGATTAGAGAGGCCACACATGGTAGTAGAGAGAATCCATGCTATGGAGAGATAGGCATAGTGTATAATGTTGGTGTGTAGAAAAAATAGATAGGGCATCACATAAAGTAAATAATTAATTTTCTTAAAATCTAGATAGAGGGGGCAACATGGGGAAATAAGGGGTTACAAGAGAAGCTAGATAATGTATGAAGAAAAAAAGAAGAGTATGGAGTCAGTGTAGAAAGTTTGAGAATAGAAAGGGGTGAAAAAATGGTTGAGCTTTTAGCTAGATAAATTTTCTATTAACAACCAAAAGGAGCTCACCATAGGAATAATAGTGGGTTGCATAGTTGAAAGGAGGTTGTTGGTTAAAATAATAAGAACACAATTATATTTTGGCAGGCAGTTGCACCAAGGCACTAATAGTTTCTAGCATCAAATGAAAGATAAAAGTATGCCAAAAGAAAATGAATGAATGCCTACATATAGGGGGTCAAATGGAATAGAGAAGAGGAAGAACTACGTAAAGAGGATGAATTTAGCAAATAAACCACAGAAGGAAAACCACAATAGAATTTTAAGTTTGTAAATGTTAATGTAGAATGAATAATTGAATTCAATTTATGATTGAAATTGTAGATATCAATAAAAGTATATGTTTGGGAATTTGAATTTGCTACCATTGCTTTGGTGTAATTGGATTAATTGATATTGATAGTTGAAATTGTTAGCAATCATTTTAAATGGCGATGAAATGTGTAATAAGTTGTACAAGTTTGAACTTGGGGATACATTGCATGTACCTTGTTCAAGGTTATTTTTAATTTTGTATGTAAAAGGGGAGAGGGTAAATTTTTTCTTTGCATCGCATACCACCACCACCTACAAAGATCCTAAAAAACAAGGCACTAGAAGAAACAATGAGTCACAAATTCCTCAGATACCCTACAAGAACACATTTAAAAGGATCTTGAAATCCTTCTAAACTAAACATATAACTAAAGGGGAATGTGTGGAGATCATAATTCAACTGGGTATGTGTAGGATCATGATGGGCCAAAAAGTGGAGATATGATGGGTATGTGTAGGGTATGTGGCTAACGAAGTTTTTTTACCCAAAATTGATGAAACAAAAATGGTTTTTAAATGAGATTTTCAGCTTTCCACCAATATAAATTATGTTTTACTTTGAATTTAATAAATAATTATTATTCATTTTCTATTTGAATTATGACTAAAGTCCTAATTGATAGGTTGATTGAAAAACATCTATAGCTTTCAAAGGGTTATCACATTTTTTGAATCTGAAACATGTGTTACTATCTATGCTTCACATACTATAGGATTAAAAAAATATTGAATTTCATAAAGTTTTGACCAAGTTAAGGTGGTCAGACATACAAGTTTTTTATATTTTTTAAAAGTTGTAATAAAAAATCATAAATATTATTTACTTAAAAAAATTACAAAAAAATATGCATTACATCGAGACATGAGTCTTCTACTTATATCTAAAATCTTATAAAAAAATATTATCATTTTATTGTGGTTAGGGTGGTCAAACAGACACCTACTTCTTTTTTCACTGAAATTTAACTACTACTGCATTCATTGAAATTTTAAATTTTCACCAAATAGATTTTTTTTTAAAATGAGCCTAGTAGTTTAAAAACTACATTCAATTTGGTATAGATTCTATTCTTACATATTTTTAAAATAATATAGATAACTTATTTAAATTTTTATGTCAAGTTTCCTAACTCTGGATTTTTTGAATTTTTCACCACTTACGGGCCCATTTTTTCCATGATGATCTTGCACGTACCCATCTATTTGTTGTATATAACATTTCTTGGAAGTCACATATGGATCACCTTAACAAAAATCTATATGGATTTACCATTATACAACTTAAAAGATATGATTATTTTTTGAACATAATTCAAAATGGTGAAGCCTATCATAAGCTACACTCCCAACAAGTCCATAAAACCTATGATTTTATCAAATTTAGGTTTTCAGTAATCTAGTTATTGAAATAGTATAACTAATGTATATAAATTATGGGGTGTAAAAGTGAAAGATACAATGTTAGCATTTTGTGGATCATGATTGTTTAATGAGTAATTATATTGTGGAAAGATGAATATAAAGGATTTGTTTTGCAATGGTACAACTAGATATCATGAGTTATTGGGCTCTTAAGACTAGTACATCTTTGGTCCAAGTGTGGCTTATTTCTAACACCTCCCTTAAACCACACTATATAATGTTTGAGGCTCCTAACTTGGCTTAGCTCTAATACCATGTTGAGCTTTTCATGGACCAACTAGGACTCAAACTTAAGATCTTCCATTTGTTTTTGGATTGTTTTATCACTGTAACAATGAAAATAGGGTGCCCCACCTTGGAGGAGATGGAGCACAAGGATAGGGCTCCTACTCACACTTGTTTCATTCAAGGAAATCCTAAAGATCTCAATCTAATGATGCGAAGGGGAAAGAGATTTACAATAGGGGTGTTCTAGGGTATGACAAATGACTAAAGAGGGGTTCACCACCAAGCTAGGGCTTGGAAAGACTAATGACATGCAACTAGCTACCATAGGGATGTTAGCATCTACAATATGAGCTAGACTATGCGAAACCTCTATTCCATAGGCATCATTGATCAATTTCCTAAGGTTATCCACAATATGAACCATTTTTTTGGCCAAAGATTTAGTACTTAAGTAGTTTTGCATTCCTTCTAAATCTTTGTTCAATTGTTTTAATTTATCTTCAGAAATATTGGTAACAACAATCTCAACATCCATAAAAATGTTTGATTGTAAAATTATCATTTGTATGTTAGGATTAGGGATGGAGTCTAAGATGGGATGGGTATTGATGATACCTTGCATGAAAGAGTTGGAGGACTCAAGATTCACATTAGATGTAACAAAAACGTGGGATGTTATAAGTCTACAACTACGTCTCACAAGGGTATTAACAATAGGAAACTAGGTTGTAAACCTCATATGTGTTTCAAAACACTAAGTGTGCCCACTATGAACAATAAATTACAAAGCGGTTACATTAAAACATACACATGATAAAAAAATAGAGAGAAAAAACACATAAAATGTAATGTAATAGGTGTTTGATAGAAATTTGAGCCAAATTTAGTTGGATAGGGGTGCAAGGATTCCCTAGTTTAAAGTTTCAATGTCTATAATATGGTCTAAATGTCCTATTTTGTAAAAATTCAGGCTTGACAATGAATACCTTTATCATATTTGACTATTTTATGATTATGTAATGTAAAATGAAAGTATGCCCAAAAGTTTGAAAAATATTTAAGTAATGAAATGGGATTCTAGATGCAATATTTAGATCTAAAGTATAGTAATTTATTGATTCTAACTTGCAATTGCTGAAAATAAAATCCTTGAAGTCTTTTTGAGTCAAATAATGCATTTTTTCACCTTTTTGACTAAATGAAAAATACCTAAATGAATGCAATTCACACTTTTAGATTTGATTTCAGATCTAAAATGACCTACTGCAGGCTTCTAAATGAAAGTAATATGTAGATTTTGATTCATGATCAAGAAATTAACCCTATTGCAACTTATGATGTGCATGATATGTAATTTTTTAAATGCCTTTTATGATGTAAAAATGAATGCCTAAATGATGAATACAAAACAGTGCAATTAGTCTTAGACATAAGATTATATGCTTCAAATTTTATAAGGTTTATAATGTTAATGCATCTTGTCCACCAAAAATGTTATGGTCGAATTGTGGAAACCTAGGACTTCACCTAGGATTTAGGCAATTTTTGCTACTATATTATTTGTGATTAGGGGCTTGAGAATAAGATTCACTTGAAACTTGAAAGTTGTCCAGACCAATCAACCTCTTTTGTTGTGTTTTGGGTGTTGTGTATGTGGGTGAATGTGTGTGAGATGTGATTGATATTGGATTTGAAATAAAAATGCAATGATATAACTAAATGACTATGACAATGCATTGTTCTACTACAAATACAGAAAAATGGAAACTAGAAGTCACATTTAAGGACCAAAACTTGAAAGAGAAGACATGTGTGTACCTGTGGCTCAAATCTAATCTTATTTTTAGGCAGACTATGGCACAAGGATGCCATAGTCTAGGTATTTGAAACTAAAATATACTTTCACTATCCTTAGGTACCCAACATGTAGCTTCTTGATTCTAGATCCTATTGTTGGATCTTTGTTTGTTAATGAGATATTGTAGCTTTCGTATCTTGTCAAGTTGTAGATCTTGAATGCATGAATTAGTGAATTTCCTTCAAATCTTCCTTAAATCCTCTTTAGATCTCTACCTACACATTCAAAAGGAGATGAAGAGTTGTGCCATATAGGGGATTTCCTTAGTCAAACACCGTGTTGGTTTTCCCACCTCTACAATGAAAAAATCAATGACAAAGAGAGCTTATCCATTTGAGGGATAGAGATTAAATAACAAATGAATGATGAATCAACAATTGAATCAACTCAACACTCAAATATAATTTTCTTGAAGGATTGAATTCATACCAATCTCCTAAAGGTTTGATATGTTTGAAGACCTACAAGTGTTAGTGCTCACAAATAAAATGTATGCATGAACATGAACAAACTCACATAAAACTTGACATTATTCTTCAATGTTAATATGCTGCAATAAATCTCTAAGTGTTGGTCTCAACTTCTCTTGAATTGATCTTGAAGTATAATAATTGCTCTTCAAATTTTCTTCATCATCCTTGTTCATTGAAATTGTGAAAATGCTTGGTATTTATATTAAATTTCTTTAAAATCCCAAAAAATAAATCTTGATAACCAACAATAAGAATTTTAATTTCAAATATTAAATTACTATTGCCAACACTTTGAATTTAGGAGCCACATTAAGGGGACTAGGGTGCAAGGACACTACTCCAAATCCCTCAATTTCTAGGATCCAAAGTGCTAGGAGAAAAATATTAAATGTGTACTTAGATCTTGTACATTTAATTTCTTGATAAGTATTATAATAAGCCATGGGATGTATAATTTAAGAAATTAAGAACACAATTAGGTCCAATCACTTAGGGAGGAGCAAAACATAGTGTGAAATTGTCAAGGGTGATAATTTATAATGCTATAGTAGGAAACTCATCTCCATCCAAATTTTGCGCTAGTGTTACCATGCTAGGTTTCAAATATCTATTCACTACTACATAGAGGGGGGTTTAAGACAAATTTTAAGACAATTTTTGAGTAAATGGTCTTAACTTGAGACAAAACAAAACTTGTGTATTGTCTTAAATATTTTCTTTAAGTGAGTGTCTCAAATTATTATCTTAAAAAATTGTCTTTGTAAAAACAATATGAAACAAAAGTATTTTTGTCTCTTTAGAGTCAATTTCACTTTTGTCTTTTTAGAGACAATATGAAAAAATGTATTAAAAAAAAAAAAAATTATTTTACATATTTTTTAGTGTGGTTTACAACATTAATGCTTCTAGATTCTTGTCATTCTCTTGTTTGCTGGAATTTTCATCTTTTATTTTTCCAAAACGTGGGAAATTCCATCAACTAAACTCAACACTTACACAACTTCATTATTTTGTACATTTTTGCAAAAGTGTTTCATAACAAAGCTTGGTATGTCAAAAATAACGTTTAGAGCTAATGAGTGCCATCACAACTTAAACTTTATTCTAAACAAGTTTACACAAGCTATGACCTGCAAAAATGCATACTTTCTGCTCAAAGGCAAGGAATATATAAAAATCAAGGGGAAAACTATCACCACAAGATATTAACTTATCAACTATCTAGAAGATTTCACAATAAACAACAAAATGAGAAGGTAATTTAGCTATTTTATTGATTGAAATTTTTTACAATAGTTATGGAAGCTCGAAATGAGTTGCATTTGTTGCACCAGCTTAAAAAAGAACTCCAAAAGTTACAATCGCATTAAGAGAGAAAAGAACTTCAAATGAAACTAGGGCATGCCCTTTTTACTAACAATCATTCCCTAAGTCCTAGTTTCTATATTATTACAATCAACATGTAACATGTTTCACAAATTTTGAAAAGGTCAAATTTCTTAGGTGCCTAGTATTTTCCCTTCACGTCGACTCATTAAGTTCCAAATCTAGTCGACATTGAGGAAGAGAGTGGAATGACTTTTCAGCTCCCAGATGCTTGCAAAAGCTTAAGACTACTTCAAATCATGCCTAGATATCTGAAACTGCCCCTATATTCCCTCAATTGTTCATTAAACCTCCAATTGTTGCCACCTCAGAATATTGTCGTTGATATCTTTGTCAACTATCCATTCCCTTAAAAGTCTCAAAGCTATAAATAACACACATCAACTTTTCTTGCATGAAAATACGACACACCTCTTTTATTCTTGCAACTATCTGGACTAGGCATGGGAAGAGTTTCCTCTCATATCATGGAATCTAAATGCAACTTACTCCTTAGATATGCTCCATAAATTTGCATAGCTCACCTAACCTCCCTCTTGATGCTTGCAAAGCACAAAAGTCATGGTCACACTTTATAAAGGAACTTAAACGCTTCGATCCAATTCTTAAACTTGAATCACTAAAGTGGGTATTATATTTTGAATTTTGAAATGATAAACTAGTAAAATATGTATTTTTAGTATATTTTATGTTTGTATTTTTAAAAAGAATATAAAATTTATTTTAAACTAGTTTTTAATAAATTAAAACTATAATTTAGTTGCTCGATAAAATGCTGAAAAATGAAGTTGCATGGACGTCAAACTTTTTATAGTAATTTTTTTTTTCTTTCAAATTTTTTGTGTGTATTTATATCTTGAAATTTTAGTGCATGGATATATTTTTTTCCAATTTTGATAAATATATATTTTTAAATAAATATTAAAATGTGTGTGAATCAAAAAACAACTATTTTCATCGGACGTCAACTTTCATATTAAATATTTATCTAAAATGGAAACAAAATTATACCATCTTAAAATAGATTCTTTTATCTAGTGCATCATATTTTTTTCAAATTTTTTTAATAAGTTTTAGTATTTTTCCTTGGCATAGTAATCAACCTCATATTTTGTGCTGAAAACCTACTTTTAGTAAAAATAAAAAATAAAATAAAAAAATAATTAAACTATTAAAATAAATATATTTTTGAAAACTACACTTATGGATCTACAAAAGGGTATTTTTATATTTTTTTAAAAATGTTGTTTACATTAGCAAGAGTTATTGAAACTTCAAGATTTTCAAATAATTTAATTTTTTTGGTAAATTGGACTCAAAGTGATGCTCCATACATTTTAGCCAACAATTTTAGTTGAAAAAGTTGTGGAAGCATCTAACTTAGCTAGAATGAACCTTACTAGATCATATGTTTGACCAAAATTGATTTTTAGTTAGAAATACTTAAAATTTAGTTGTCCCGATAAGTTGGCTAAAGTGTGACACAACTTTGTGCTTTTACCGCTTGCGAACTATTCATAACTGCCATTCAAACCCCCAACTGCTGGAGACTTCTTCAAAACTGCTAATAGGAAATGTGGAAGTAGTTTGAAAGTAAATAAATGCCCTATATCTATACCATTCCTTAATCTATTTTAATGACTTCATTCACTCCACAAAACTAATTTAATCATCAGCCTGTAGGATGCACACCACTATCCTTCATAGCATACCTAAGACTATCACTTCCATTCAACTACTTCCAAGTAGTTTACATGGTAATATTTCTTGTCCTTGAAAATTGAAACCCTTCAAGCTATCCTTCAAGCTCATGTTCATGTGATCACCTATGCTCCTATCACTCAAGTAGCAGTATTATTGAAACTAAAGGAAATGATGAACACACCATTAACTTGTTGCTCCTTATTTCACTGTCATCTAGGTATTACTCATACACAGTTTGGTGTATGTATGAAACTTCAAGGCATGATTACAGACCTTGAGACATTCTGTCAAAAGCATACAATTTTACCAGGGCATTCACAACTACAACCTCTGGTGAACACTTCATTTTCTGTAATACTTTAATGGATGTTCATGCCATGACAGTTATTGGACCCTCAACTTAATTCTCACTGTCCTCTGTGTGCCTGTCCTCTTTCATGTCCATCTAACGTTATCCATTAGAAAACCTTCTACCCCTACAGACTGCCCCTTTTATCCATTAGGTTTTCTTCACAAACATATTCCCTGCATACTCCACTTTTCTACTTGATAAGGTTGGTAGATGAGCTTTCTCATATAAAACACTTCAACAAAGAAGCCTCAGAGGGCCTAAACCCCTATGTAATATCATTTTACTTTGTGTTTGATTGTACTCCTCTTCTATCATACCCTGGCTCATAATAACTTCTTTGATAGGGAAGGCATTTAATAACACTAACTCTTATTCTCCTTTTAATGGACTGAATAGTGTTGTTCAAGCCATAATACTACCATCTTAAACCTGTATAAGGTTTGTTATGTGCCATTGTCACCTTTTTCTTTTCATAGCATTTAATGCCCAACCATTCTTCTGCCTCTACCTGGACTATCATACTCTTGGAATTTAATCAGTTTCATTCTCCATTGTTCTTGTGTAATGTCCCCATTTTAGCTATATGCCCTTCGGTGACTGATAGCCTATTTCCAGAAGCCCGTAGGCTCGTCAGAGATAAAATTAAGGTTTCCTATCTTGTTGGGGTTTTGAAGCATTTTTTAAGGTTTGCATGTTTGAGTTTCTAATGCATGTCTAGTGAAGTTTTCTAGGTTTTTGGAGAGCTTCGGAATGGTGTGACATGCATCTTCATCTGTCAATCTTTTTTGGAACTTGCTATTTTTAGCCAGTACATTAGAGTTTCAAGATTTGGTTTGCAATTTCTTTTTGGGTTTTCAGAGCTCTTCTCAATGGTATAACATGCAAAGTGAGTTGAGCAACTTTCCTGAATTTACTATTTTTAGTAAATTCTATTTTTAGCAGTACCCCGGTTGACAACAACACAATAAGCTTTCCACTTTGAGGAAAGAAATTGAGTATTCCAGAATTTGGCTTTTTGAGGTGCATTTTTGAATAAATGATTTATTTAAATCATTTAATTATTCTAATGTGTTAATGACCCCTTGGCCTAGCATAATGACTTAAGTTGTTTTAAAATGGGGTATTTTGAGGGTGGATGTTTCATTAGGTTATTCATTTAATATTTCTAGGGATTGATTACTCCTGAGTTAGGATGCCCTCATAAAAGGAATTAAACATTTAAATGTTAAATATATTTTCCAAGGTGATATGGACGCCTATTTGTAGAGGAAAGGTGAATTTAAAAATTAAATATTTTCAAATCAAGAAAGGGCGTCCCACTTGGAGAAGCTAAAGAGTCACCTCAGAACTTATAAAATAAGGCCTTTGCTCTCTCATTTGGTATCTTTTTGGTTTATGATATCGTTATGCTGCTGATTTGAAATCCAGAATCCGACTAAGGGAAAGCTTAGAAAATTTACTCCATTCTTTGGGCCTGAAACTATGGTTCCCTAGATGGTGGATTGAGAGTGTGCTTCATTAAGAAGTACATATTGAGCATTACTATGGAGTTTTGGTGAGATATTTCATGTTTTCATGTTGTTGGTTATTATTTGGCTGAAGTTGATTTTTATATGCAACTCTTAGTATGATTTTTATTTGCTTATGGGTGTTGGCTTCTTTGTTTCATATGCAAGTGGCACCCTTTTGGTACATTTACAGATTTTTTCATGGAGTCTTCAATTTATCAGAGAGGTCGACCCTCCTCTACAGCCATACCATCTCTTTTGCTAATTATTGGAAGTCGTGCCTTCAATTTATGGTTAGTTTGTATTGAATATCTCATGTGTGTTAGTTGCCTAGCATTGGAGATATTGTATTTTATGTTGTATGGGATTTGTTGAAGTTTGGAGGGAGAAATAGGCATTTTTGATGTTGTTATTGCTTGCTGGTTTCTACTATGGTTTGTTGGAATTTATATCAGATTTATATTAGAATAGTGTTGGGTTGGATTAGAGGTGATTTGAATGAGATTTGAGCATTATAAGGAGATCATGGTTGCTGGTCTGTATTTTAATGAGTTGGTATTTTATTTCAAACTTAGTTCTTTCCTTGTGATGCAATATTTCTTGGGAAACTATGCTTCTAGTGCTCATGTGCAATCCATTTGAAGAAGGAAAAAGCTTTGGGGTGAAGATATGAGCAGTTAATTGATAACTAATTGCTGGTAAGAAATCTCAGTTTGCTGGTTTATATCAGATTCATCAGTAAAACATATTTTGACTTGTTCTTCAGTAGTTGAAAATATTTGAAGTTGAGAAATTATATTTCATCATTTGACATTTTTTATACAACAATAAAACTTTGTAATTTGTAGAACATTGCATTGTAAGACTGAGAATAGTAGTACTATTTCAGTCATTAAATAAATTTGCATTTACTTGTATTTAAATTCAAACATTGTAACCCCTAGATGGTTTACCGCTAGTGTGGAGGAAAATACATTTTATAAATTCAATTGACACCCACTATTTAAGTGGTGAATTCCCACTCTTGAGTGGATGCCTGTTGCTGCAGATGAATTAGTTAGTTTTGAAACGTTTATGGCTAGTTATCTGCCTAAGTTTATTTCAATTTTGTAATAAGTACTCCACCATATGCTATGACCTCGCCTTCCAAGGATTTTGGTGAACATTCTTAGCGTTGAGTTTTATCTTTCTACTTTCAGTTGTAATCAGTTTCAGTTATTGAGTTATTTAAATTCTAGGGATCCTTTGATCATATGCCCGTCCCTCCTCCTTTAGTGGTATTAGGGTGCATTCTTGGTTAGAGTTTCTATTCCGCATCATTTTGTTTTTGGAGCTAACCTTAATGGGTGTGTGTTGCATTGTAATTGATATTAAAAATCAAGAAAAAAATTGAGACGGTATATTTCAGTGGTATAAGAGCAGAAGATCCTACCATCCTATGGATCAATGCTTCATGTTTAGATAGATGAATGACAGTGATCTCTGACATCACTCCCAAAGTCAGAAGAGATTCTAGTTCATCTCCTTGTGGTTTCCAAAAATTTGGTAGTTAGGCATGGCGAATAAAGAAGAGATGAAGTTGGTAGAGACTCTATATGGTTGGAAAGAGACTTGACCAAGAATTTCAGTCAAGAGAAAATGAAGAGAACATTCTTCATTTGTTAGAACAATGTTTGATACAAGTGAAGCCATCACCTTTAGAGAAAATGGAGTTGGCATTAGCTCTTGCAGTGAATTCCTTGAATCAACCCTATTGGTTGGGGCATCCTGTTGAAGAAACCAAGTTGTTGATTTCTTCTTGTTTCATGGAGATAATAAGAATTGTAATTCCCCAATTTCCCTATGATGATGAAACTATGAAGATCATATTAAAAATGATAGTGGAATGTTTTCAAGATTTGGATGAAACAAGTAGTAGCTTGTTTTCAAGAAGAGCAACTGTTTTAAAGACATTTTCTGAAGTTGGTGCTTGCATCTTATTGATAGAATTAGAGATGGAGAATCAAATTTATCACTTGTTTAATTATCTTTTCACCTCGACCTGGAGTGAGCAAGAAAAGAGTATGCTTGCAGCTATCATAAATGTTCTGGTCTCTACAATTAAAGAAGCTGATAGTCTTCCTGAAAGTGTCCAAACTATTTTCTTGTATGCTTTGAAACGTGAAGAGAAAATTTCTCCCACTACTGATTTGTTAGTTAAAGAAATTTCCAGTCAATATGAAAATAAGTTGAAACCATTTTTGAAGAAGACTGTTGTGAACCAAAAGGAGATTTTTAAAGCTAAAGAGAAGGATGAAAGTTGGAATCCCTTTGAAGACATTGCAAAAGTTCAAGGGGTGTCTACGGATTTGCACTCATCCAAGCATTCTATAGAAGAATGTAATCTGTTAGTGGAAGCTTTGAAGACTAGTGAGGTACTCTTGTTTCTTACAGAGAATAGTGGGTTGACTTGTGTTAAGAAGCCTCATGTTGAAGATTCAAAGAAAGATCTTTTGGAAACAAAAGTTGAATCGGAGATGCATGAAGAGGCCATAAGTGCAGATCCAAATGAAGAAGAAGTTGGGATGGAAGGAGTTATGAGTTCCATCAGAAAATTACTTCTTCACAATTTCAAAGGATGCTCATTTGAAATTCAAGCTAAAGAGGAGAAAGAGATAGAGGAAGCAATAGTCACTTCCTATTTCAAAGATGATTTGACTAACTCCCTAGAATCATGTGTAGACGACAACATGGAAGGTGAAGTTTCTAGTAGTTATAAGGTAGATTTCTCTTCACCTGAAATCAAGCTAAGTTAGAAGGCTAAGGAATTGAATTTCACTATGGATGGAATGATGGATAATGTTCATCACATGTGAGACAAATTGAAGAGTATAGCTCAAACGATCTTTGAAATCTTTATCCATCAAGGTTGTTCTACACCATCTCAATATTTGGGAAATGTCTTCAATTGAAAATCAGTATTTGGGATCTCAAGTATAATTTTATGAAGAATGGAATGCATAAAAGAAGGTTGGATGGAGAGATAAGTGTCAAAATTTCAATTTTATGTTTACTACCTCATTTTTCTATCATTGGTTCTTTATTTTTTTATCATAAATTGGTGTTCTGGGAAGGAAATATGATTATAAGTTGCTTTGTGGTGGCATGGGGTCTCTTGCTAAAGGTGCCATCAGCTTGGTTCATGAGCAGTTACGCTCATTTTGATGAAAAATTCTTATATTGCAGCTGCTTCTTGTCTTTTTGGATGTTGATTTTCCAAAAAATAGATCTCAAGATGATTATTCTAGACCTCTTAGGAAGCTGGTTACTTCATTTCCAAGCCCCTCCACCTCCTATTTGGACTGAATTTATGCCACAAATGAGCAAGGGAATGATTCAATATGGTCAAGGTTCAGGTATGGGTTGTTCATTGATGGTTGACAGTGGATTTTTTGGTACCAAATCGTACATTACTTTTGGGGACAACAAGTTATTAGCTGATTTGATTTGTCAAATTGAGGCTCTTGATGTGAGACATGTGAATATTTCTTGGAGTTCTTTCAGTGAAATCAGTTTGCTTCAAAGGAACCATTGTGCATCCTCTTCAATAGGGATGGAGTGTGGAGCATTGCTCTTAGTTTGGCATTGGTTTAGAGGCATGTTTGAAAATATTTATGTTGTTGATCAAAATTATGTCAGCAAAGTTTGTAGGTTCTATAGATTGATATGGGACCTAGGCATTGACATGTTCGATGTATTGTTTTTTATGGACCATGATATGTTGCTCCACCTTGGGTATTCAACTGTTTTAATCAGAGTAGCATAGCAGAATAGAAGATCAGTGTTCTTGAGAATGATTTGGAATCCAGGAATCACTTGGGTTTGCTATGCAATAGTTGAAGATGATGAAGCTAGTGCTAGCCTTTTGGAATTTATTCCCATAGTGTTTCAGTTTAGTTCTAATCTGGTTATTTCTTGTGTTGGCATCTAGCAGTGTAGTGCTTACTTCAGTTGGTGCTATCCTTCTCCTAGGTGATTTGGGACCCAAGGATCATTTTCAGTTTCAGTTTGGTTCAACATGGTGGTTTTGGAAGTAATTAGGATTGCTTGAGGACAAGCAATTTTGGGAAGGGTAGACTGTAATGTCCCCATTTTAGCTATACGTCGTTTGGTGACTGATAGCTTATTTCTGAAAGCCTATAGGCTCATCAGAGGTAAAATTAGTGTTTCCTATCTTGTTGGAGTTTTGAAGCATTTTTGAAGGTTTGCATGTTTGAGTTTTTGATGCATGTCTAGTGAAGTTTTCTGGGTTTTTAGAGAGCTTCAGAATGGTGTGACATGCATCTTCATTTGACAACCTTTTCTGGAACTTGCTATTTTTACCCAGTACATTGGAGTTTCGAGATTTGGTTTGCAATTTATTTCTGGGTTTTTAGAGCACTTCTCAGTGGTATAACATGCAAAGTGAGTTGAGCAACTTTCCCAAATTTACTATTTTTAGAAAATTCTATTTTTAGCAGTACCCCAGTTGGCAACAACATAGTAAGCTTTCCACTTTGAGCAAAACAGTTGAGTATTCCATAATTTGGATTTTTGGGGTGCATTTTTTAATAAATGATTTATTTAAATCATTTAATTATTCTAATGTGTTAATGACCCCTTGGCCTAGCATAATGACTTAAGTTTTTTTAAAATGGGGTATTTTGAGGGTGGATGTTTCATCAAATTATTCATTTAATATTTCTAAGGATTGATTACTCTTGAGTTAGGACACCCTCATAAAAGAAATTAAACATTTAAATGTTTTATATATTTGCCAAGGTGATATGGATGCCTATTTGCAGAGGAGGAAAGGTGAATTTGAAAATTAAATATTTTCAAATCAAGAAAGGGTGTCCCACTTGGAGAAGCTGAAGAGTCACCTCGGAACTTATGAAAGAAGGCCTTTGCTCTCTCATTTGGTATCTTTTTGGCTTATGATATTGTTATGTTGCTGGTTTGAAATCCAAAATTTGGCTAAGGGAAAGCTTAGAAAATTTACTCCATTCTTTGGGCCTAAAACTATGGTTCCCTAGATGGTGGATTGAAAGTGTGCTTCATTGAGAAGTACATATTGAGCATTACTGTGGAGTTTTGGTGAGATATTTCCAGTTTTCATGTTGTTGGTTATGTTCTGGCTGAAGTTGATTTTTATATGCAACTCTTAGTATGATTTTCATTTGCTTATGGGTATTGGCTCCTTTGTTTCATATGCTAGTGGCACCCTCTTTGCTGCATTTATAGATTTTTTCATGGAGTCTTCAATTTATTAGAGAGGTCACCCCTCCTCGAGGGCTGTACCTTCTCTTTTGTTGATTATTGGAAGTCGTGCCTTCAATTTATGGTTATTTTGTATTGAATATCTCATGTGTGTTGGTCGCCTAGCATTGGAGATATTGTATTTTTTAGTTATATGGAATTTGTTGAAGTTTGGAGGGATAAATATGCATTTTTTATGTTGATATTGCTTGTTGGTCTGTACTGTTGTTTGTTGGAATTTATATCAGAACAGTGTTGGATTGGATTAGAGGTGATTTGAATGACATTTGAGCATTATAAAGAGATCATGGTTGCTAGTATGTATTTTAGTGAGTTGGTATTTTATTTCAAACTTAGTTCTTTCCTTGTGATGCAATATTTCTTGGGCAACTATGTTGCTAGTGCTCATGTGCAGTCCATTTGAAGAAGGTAGAAGCTTTGGGGTGAAGATATGAGCAATTAATTGATGACTAATTGCTGGTAAGAAATATCAGTTTGCTGGTTTATATCAGATTCATCAGTAAAACATATTTTGGCTTGTTCTTCAGTAGTTGAAAAGATTTGAAGTTGAGAAATTATCTTTCATCATTTGGCATTGTTTATACAGCAATAAAACTTTGTAATTTGCAGAACATTTGCATTGTAAGGCTTAGAATACGAGTGCTATTTTAGTCATTAAATACTTCTGCATTTACTTGTGTTGAAATTCAGACATTGTAACCCCTAGATGGTTTACCACCAGTGTGGAGGAAAATACATTTTGTAACTTCAATTCACACCCACTATTTAAGTGGTGAATTCCCACTTTTGAGTGGATGCCCCCCACAGTGGATGAATTAGTTAGTTTTGAAACTTTTGTGCTTGGTTATCCACCTAAGTTTATTTCATTTTTTTAATAAGTACTCCTCCATATGCTATGACCTCACCTTCCAAGGATCTTAGTGAACATTCTTGGTGTTGATTTTTATCTTTTTACTATCAGTTGTAATTAGTTTCAGTTATTGAGTTACTTAGATCTTAGGGATCATCTGACCATTTGCTCGCCCCTCCTCCTTTAGTGGTCCTAGTGCACATTCTTGGTTAGAATTTCTATTCCGCATCATTTTGGTTTTGGATCTAACCTTAACGGGTGTGTGTTGCATTGTAATTGAAATTAAAAATGAAGAAAAAATTTGAGAGGGTATATTTCATCTTGCCCCAAAATAGTGCCACCACTTTCCTTGATCTATTGTTGTCTCTGCACCATTGTTAATATCAATCTCCTTGAAAGAAAAACAAAGGGAACATTAACAAACCTAGCTAGAGTCTTTGCAAGAAGTATCTACCCTGTTTTGAACTAGTAGCACCTATCGTAAACATGGATGGATTCTTACATGGATAACTTCTTATGAGGTCATCGTAGTGGACTGTCAACCTTTGATGATTGGTTTATTTTAACCTTGCAACATGACTATCCCACTATAATAAATAGTCTTCATTTGAAACTCCAAGGGCACATTCAATGTATAGGACTATCCCTCTTTGGCATTGAGAAAACTGCCCTCTTTTGAAACCTTTGGAAACCCTTGGACAATATGCTTGTGACTTTGAATTATATGCTATGTATAAACTGTCCTTTGGCTTTGAAATGTGTCTAATCCTCCCTTTGCTAGGCCTAAAAGACTCCATCCTACTTAACTGTACCTTTTTTGTGACAAAATGACTTTTTTTTTCTTTTGGACTGCCTTCTTGACTACCATATTTTTTGTCATCCTTTTAGAATTATGCCCTTTAGGCATTTACTATCCTCTTATCCACCTTTGTATCAACACTAACATCATTCCATGATTCCCTCTAGTTCATTTGGATTGTCATCCATATGGTTTTTTATATATTTTGGTCATTTTGATGCTTTAGTATGTCATTTTTTTGTCTTGAAGAATGAAACTCCCTTATATTCATGCCACTGTCACATTAGTGATCACCTTCCATGAATGATGAATGCCCAAAAAACATCCTTTTCCTTTTAAAATTGTGGTTAAAACTATCCAGACCACTTAAAAGCGACTATCCATCAAAAGTCTTTTATGGTTGTATTCTACTAGGTGGTTATCAAGATTCTTTTGATGTTGTAAACCATCATTGTACCTTCCTTTATGAACAAGTGACTATGTTTTGGGTATAAGACCACCCTCTTCATTCACCCTGATGGTCTTCTCCCAATGCATTGAAACCCTTTTATTCACTTCTTATCAAACATGCTCGATGGAATTGTAGCTGCATTTTATGTTGAATAATGAATGCATCATTATCGACTGTCTTTTCCACCTTACACCATCTGTAAATGACTGCCCTCATGATATTATCATCTCATGTTGACCATGATCTTGAATGATTTATCACTACTGTCATCATTTCTCTATACAACCTTCCTGAGCAACTTAAAGGGATACATAACACTGTAATCTTTCCTCAGATGTTACTGTCATCATTTACTCTTAGCATTTGATCTTTTCTTGCCCCTTGTTGACTGTTGTGTGGACCTTATTCAACTGTCACTATACATTTGTCATGGTATTCACAAACTAGCAAAGGATAACCTTTTCCTCTCATGAATGGATGATAAGTTTCATCTCCCATAGTAGGTTAATGTCTAATATATCAATTAGATAAACTAGATGGAATACATGCCCATATATATTTGTCCATCGATAAAGTCCATGAGTTTTAAAGTATAGAGTTTTGTTGTTACCACAAAGGCTTGATGTTTACCTAAAACTAGGAGATCATGATTAAACACCATACAAATTCAAACTCTACTCAAGATATTGGATACTCAATAATGTTAGATGCATAGACAAGAAAATGGATGCATTCACTCTCTAATATGATTAGGTTTCTTTACTCTTCCAGAACATCATCTCCATGAGTACCCAAATTCAACAATTTGAGTATTTGATGAGGACAAAAGAAATCCATAAGTATATTGGATTGAAAAAGCTCAAATCTTTCCTAGCTAGCTTCTTATATTGTATTTTAGTTGGAGGAAATGATGTCTCCAACTACCTATCCAATGCCACATTCCAAAATACAACCACCGCTGAACAATTCACTACTTCTTTGGTGGCTAACTTTGATTCATACATAATAGTAAGTTCTCCAATACACTTTATATTGCACCTATTTACATGAAATTTTTTCTCTATTCACAATTGCTTTGTCTCAGTAGTGTAACATAGATTTTAGGACCCAAAATGCTTGCTCTCTTCCTAAGTTTTTCACCTAGAAAGAGAGAGATTTAGATCCTAAAATGCTAGATGTACATTCAATTAAGGACATGTGTGATGTGATATGATGTAAACTAACTAAAATAAATGTAATTGACTGATTGAAATGATCTAAAATGCATGCAAAACTAAGATTTATGGCTTGTTTGAAAACATAGTGTGATATGCAAAAACTATGAAATATGAAAAGATAGAAAGAAATATGCAAAACAGAAAGGAATGGATGAAAACAGAGTGCACCTGGATGATGTGTGAGATTTCTGGAATGTCTAGAATGCTGATTAAATTTTTGGATTTTTCATAGTGGGACTCATTTGCCAAGGGTGGCGAATCAATCCTCCAACTGGTGAAAAAGTGTTGTGAACTGATTTCTGACAGGCGGGAGTTGAAATCTCAGAAAATCAATTTTTAGGCATATAGGTGGGACTCATTTTCCAAGGGTGGCGAATCAGTCCACCTACTGAAATTTGGAAAATCAGAGGAAGATTCTGTGGAGTTAGATCTACAATTCTGCCTCCTACAAGTCTTCACTTCTGAAACTGCTAGAATTAGGTTTGAATATGACTTTTTCTTGATGATTTGACTTGAATTGAGGGAAGAAGACTTAGATGACTTTGAAATGCAATCTTCAATGATTCTCAAGCTTCCAAAGGACCTAAATCTACATACAGACAACACAAGAAGAGAGATTGTTGATTGTTAAGGCATGGGGGTTTGCCTTGGTCAAACCCCATTTAGGTAATTAAACCAAATTGATGAAATCAAGGAATGAAGCATGCAAAAATGGAGTAGATTAACTTGAAAATGATGATTGATCTTGGATTTCTGCAACAATACATTTGAAATCAGCCCTTGAATGCTTTAGAATGCCAACTTGAAGACTTCTAATGAAGAAACCTTAGCTTGCTTGACTTTTGATAGAAGAAAGATGATGAATTGATAATGAGAGGTATAATAATGAGATACAATGTGTAAAATGAGGTTTAAAATGCATATTTATAGTCAATTATGCCTTAGTATCCGATTATACTACATCACAGGCCAACATGAAGTGAAAATAAACTTTAAATTTCACTTTTTTCTGCTCAAGGGTCAAAATTGGGCTAGATAGGACTCATTCACCAAGCATGGTGAATGGTTCCCACAGGGGCCATTCTGACACCTAGGAAGCTTAGGAGATAGGAAATAAGGTTTAGATGGTATCTTGTCAGGTGTTTGATCAATTAAAGCCTCAAGATGCACACTATGGGTAAAATTGGGTCTATCATTGATGATGTAAGAGTTGAATAGGGCTTGGGACACATAAATCAATGTGAAAGTGTGATTTAATGCACTTTACAACACTAAAATTAGGTCCACAGCCTTAGAAATGCATAAGAATTAATGTGAATGTGTAAATCACACTACCACACTAATTTATCATTAAGTTTGCATTAAGAATCTTCTAGATTGATGAAATAATGTTATTATAATGTTGAATTAGGAAGAAATATGTTAATTAAGTCGAGAAAAGTTTGAAAGATTATTACAGGACTTCACAACACCTTTACAAGACGTTAATAAACACATGTTATTTGATTTGCAAGGGTCCAAGACTTAGTGTGGACACATAAAATGCCTCACAACACTATATTAGGGCCTCATTAAGTCCGTTTAATCTCATGTCAAGCAAAGGGTACTTTTTTCTATGGTACAAGTAGTGAGAAAACTTATATGTTTTCTACTAAAATTGGCAGAGGCTTTACCATGTTGGAGGAAGAAAATTCCTTGTATTTGACATTTCCACTGTAGGATGTACTCCAGTAAGAAAACTTGTATTAGGGAATGGATAATGTTTGGATGCTGCAAATCAATTGGCCATGGCACATAACACTACTCTGAAGTCTGTTATAGATCAACTTAATCAACAAGAGCTATAGTGCAAAGTAGTTCCTGCCTAGTGCTGGCAGGGTAGTTTGGCAACAACGACTGACATAAATGAAAATTGTAATCTTTAGCCTATCTATGTATATCCAAATGTGAACCTAATGTCAAAAATAAGACGCATCAAATGTCACAGCCAAGAAATAAACATTATGGTAAACTATGTTCTTCACAGATATCACATTAATGTATCATTATTGTTGTGTGGTAATTAAATGTCTTGTACCTTGTCCTAGGTCATAATTACACCTTAGTTAAGTTTACTTAGGGACCACATAGGAGGTTGTTGGAGATTTTCCACCTTTTGTGGACTTGACATCTCGCCTCATCACTTCCACCTTTTGTGGACACATCATGTGATCATCTCTCCACCTTTTGTGGGTGATCCACCTTTTGTGGAGATTATCACATTATCCTTTTCCACTTTAGATGGAGTGATAACTCTTCCTTGTTGTCACATGTCATAAAGATTCACGACACTTGTCCTTAATCTTATGCCCTCCCCATTCTCACCTTGGCTATATATCCAAGTGGTCTCCTATGTACATTGTATTGAGTATTGCATCTCATATTATTGACATTGAATACAGTTTATTCTTGTCATATTATTTTCTCTCTCTTTTGTGCTTTCTATTAGGCCTCTAGATCTTGGGTGGCTACCTTCATAGCCAATTCTTACATGGTATCAGAGCTATTGGAGTGCCTTTAGTTAGTCTTTTGGAGAGATTCTTGGAGGGTTCCATTTTTGGCCTTATATTGCAGGTGCATATTGGGAGCTTGTTGCATAAGATCTGAGCTTGCCATTGCATTTGGAGTGTCCGAGACAGTCAAATTTTCCTTTCGTTTCGTCTCAGTTAGACATTGGAGGCCAAATCTGCAAAGGGTTGAAGATTGGAGGTGGTTGCCAGATCCAGGAGGTAGCTACCACTTTGGAGCATTTTCAGCCGAAAAGGACCTCGCCATCATGCTCAGAAGGGCCAAGAACCCATAAATCGACTGCCAAATCGTCCAAATTGGAGCAAGTTGTCGTTGGAAACAAAAAATTCGCGGTCGATTCGTTACAACCAACACCTTGCAATGACGATATGATTTAATTTTAAAAAAAAATTCATTTCTGCGAAAATTTTTTCAATAAAAAAAAATCAAAAATTTTATTAAAGTTTTTACTTTTAAAGTTTTATAAAATATAAAAATCAAAAATAAAATTTTTTTTTTTCTGTAGAGATGACCGCGGTACATCACGATTACCACGAAGGTACCTACGTGGGCGGCCGAGCCCGCGTGTGGCACCGCCGGCCCCAGCGCCCTCTACCTCGCGGTCAACTCGAGTCAACCTCCAAAGCGGAAAATACATCGATTGAATTTTCGAGCGATTGAAATAATAGCGGTCGGTCAAAACTCCGGTTAGAGTAATCCAGATTTCCGACAATAATAACTCACGGTGACATCTTCCAAAATCCGACGAGTGAAGAGAATATTTAAAACCGACATATTCATGAAGCTTCGGCGATTGGCACGGCGGTCATTTTGAACTATCAATTTCAAACTCATGCCATGCGTGTGGTCATTTAGCCGAATCAAATTTAACCTCTCCTTGAGATGGATGATGTCATTAGTGTGTCACGATGACGTCATCAACTTTGAAAAATTTCACCCTACCATTAAAAGGCTTTTTGATTTTTCAGGTCAAGTTAGAGGCCATATCTAGCTCATTTTTGCTCCTTTTTCCAAGCAATTTTTTTTTATTTTAGCTAATTTTTCATGTACTTCACAGTGGTGTACTCAGTTTCTGATTTTGGTGAACATATTTTCCAGAATTTTTAGTTTCTCATGACTGTACCTATCTTGTCACCATTTCTGCAACTTCAGAGGCTTCATTCAGGCTCATACAAACTCCTTTTCAGGTGCCATTTTTATTGAAAGTGCATGATTTTTTGTCTACTTCTTGAATCTGCAATCAGTTTGAAGCGATCTTGAGTGGATTTTGTACTTTCAGCATATGGTCCTTTTTGGCCTATTTGGCACTTGTATTGCATAGATCTAAATTTAGGTCTTTGCTTATTTGTTCTAGTCTATTATCAGCCTCTTTATTGGCAAGTTGTAAATCAGAAATCATAAGCCCACTTAGCCAAGTTGCAAGTGGCATATTGTACACGCACTACATTATAAAGTGCCAAAATCATCTATTTGTGGGGGGGTACTTTGATTGAGTGAATTTGGGGGGGTGTATCTCTTGTGTGATTGTTCATATTTTCTCTCTTGTGCTCTTTCATTCCATCATGGGTTCATCTAAAGTTCCACTCTTAACTGCACATAATTATGGTACATGGAAAGTACGTGCATGGAGTAAACTAATGGAAAAAGGTTTAATTCACTACATTGATGGAACCATAACTGCACCTTCAGATCCTAAGGCAGATCCAATTGCATTTATGGATTGGCTCACTAAAACTTCTATGGCATTGGGTACATTAAGAAAGTTCATTTCAGATGATCTCATTTTCCATGTTGATAAATGTACTATAGCTAAGGAAGCTTGGGATAAACTTGCTGCTTTGTATGGTAAGGTTGATAAGGTTAAGGGGTACAAACTTGAACATGATCTCTTAAGCCTTGATCCCAAAGATTTTGATACAATTCAAGATTATCTCACTAAGGCAAATGAACTAAGAGCACAACTAAAAGATTGTGGTATTGAAAAAGAGGATGATCAATTGGTCTTCAACTTGTTGGATAAACTTCCAGTTGAGTATGCAACCTTTGTTTCAAGTTTTCAGACTCAAAGATTGACAATAAGTAACTTCAAAACACCATCTTTTGAGGCTCTCACAGATCTTTTGATTCTTGAGCAAAATAAGTTGATGAAAATGGGTATTCTCAAGTCTTCAACTTCAAGAGCATTGGTGGTCAATCATGGAAACAATAAGCAAAGCAAAGGAAAGGACCAAAAGCAATCTTCGCCAAAGCCACAAGGAGAGAACAAACAATCCACTCCTCCACAACAAATCTCAACATCATCTTCTTCAAAGAAGTACAACAATTCAAGCAAGAGGGAGCAACCAACATGTGCATATTGCAAAAGGATTGGTCATGATGAGCATCGTTGTCATGTTAAGCAAATTGATGAGTTGAAACACATCCTTAAGAAGAACAACATCAACTTGCCAACTACATATCAAGAGAAGGACTCATCTCCTTCCACTTCTTCTAAGGGAAAAGGAACAACTCTCATGGCAACAACATCAAGCTCTTCTCCTTCTTCTACATCATCTCAACATGATAAACATAAGGGGCAAGCATTTCTTGCAGTTGCAGATTCCAATACAGATCAGTGGATCCTTGATTCAGGAGCTTCGCATCATATGACTTTGTGCAAGGATATGTACTCTTCATTTGATCCTTGTTCCTCACCACCCATTTTGATGGCAAACAACACTTCTTTGGAAGTTTGTGGGAAGGGTTCTATTGACGTTGAAGGTGGAGCATTTAATGATGTTCTATGTGTGCCTACTTTGTCAAGGAATATCCTTTCCATCTATCAGATCACACATAGTGGTTCAGGCAAGAGTGTAGAGTTCACACCAGATTCTGTCATTGTTCGGGATTTGCATAGCAAGGCTCTTGTTGCATTTGGGGAGGTTGATGATCGTTCTCAGTTCTACACCTTCTCATATTTTGCTCCTATTGATGATTCAGTTCACCCTAGTGTGGACAAACTTGATGAGATTGAGTATGGTTACTTGAATCTTGGAGTGCATTCTACTCCTGAGGTTCTTGAACCTATTGATGATACTCCATCTTCTACATTGATTGATATACCTGATGATACTTGTGTTCTGACAGTTTCAGTACCTTGTGATTCAGTGCAACAGTGTATACCTTGTCTTCCAGCAACAGCTTCATTGGATGACTACTTGACAGACATTGGCAGTTTGTTTGTGGAATCCTACATTGCAGATTTGGGAGACACATTTGATTACTTACATCTTCTCTTTGATGAAGGTGATTCTTCTTTAGTTGTTGCGAGGGAACACTCTGACCCTCCTCTACAGGATCAGTCTTTTGAGGTTGATGTGATTGTGGATGCATACGTACAGCAGTTGGAGGAGGCCACTTTATCTTTTGAGGAGACATTGTCTTTGGAGTATGTTCTACTTTCATCCTTGCTAGATCTTGAGTTGTCTTTTTCAGCGGATTAGAGTGTTGTTGCAAAGGGGTTCTCACAAGTTCTAGGAAGTGACTACACCATTGCAGCTTCACATGGTTTGGGAAAGGAATCTTTCGGCATCGACACAAGGACACTTGAGCAGATTTCAAAGACTTCTTACATCTTGAGGGTTCTTCCTTCTTCACTTGTGGATTGGGGAGACTTCATTCATACACCTTTGGTATTGTTTCTTCCCAAGGGGAGAAACGTTGTTTGATAGTTTTGGAGTAGCTTCTTCATTCCTTCTCGAGCATCTTCCATGGGTGATCATTGTACATTGAAGGGGGGCTACCTTGTCTCTCTTATTCTCTTGTATGGGGGGGACCTTTTCCTCACATGGGGTTTTTTCCTTCTCATGCCTTGTTCATAGCTTTTTGTATCTCATCTCTCTTTTGGGGGTAGTTTTTTCCCACTGGGTTTTTCTATCTTTACTCCACTTGTGAGAGATTTCATTGCATTTGTACATGGGTACCTAACATGGCCTAGTAGTCGGGACCCATCTTGCATTGTTTGCATTTGTGTACATTCTCCCTAAGTTGCACTTAAGGGGGGGTGTTGGTGTAATTAAAAGTCTTGTACCTTGTCCTAGGTCTTGATTACACCTTAGTTAAGTTTACTTAGGGACCACATAGGAGGTTGTTGGAGATTTTCCACCTTTTGTGGACTTGACATCTCATACCTCATCACTTCCACCTTTTGTGGACACATCATGTGATCATCTCTCCACCTTTTGTGGGAGATCCACCTTTTGTGGAGATTATCACATTATCTTTTTCCACTTTAGATGGAGTGATAACTCTTCTTTGTTGTCACATGTCATAAGATTACGACACTTGTCATAATCTTATGCCCTCCTATGTTCTCACCTTGGCTATATATCAAAGGGGTCTCCTATGCATTGTATTGAGTATTGCATCTCATATTATTGACATTGAATACAGTTTATTCTTGTCATATTATTTTCTCTCTCTTTTGTGCTTTCTATTAGGCCTCTAGATCTTGGGTGGCTACAGCCATGAATTCTTACAGTGTTAATCTAGAGAGTACAAAGCGAGAACATGTCGCAAATTACAAACAGTTTGAAGAGAGAAAAGCATGTAATGTGCCAAACTAAAATATTTCAAATTAAAATTAGTTTTGGAATAAATTTATGAAACTTCTTCAAATTTAACAGAAATCACATAGACTAGCAAGCTAGTCAAACACCCAACTTCACAATTTTGCCCAGAAATTAATGAAATTTATTTTGACTGATATTAAATGGATTTTACATCATTTTGGACTGTCATAACAGCCTTAACATCAACAAAAAAAATCTCAAATCTAGAGCAATTATGATCAAACCCACAAAAAAACCCACAAAGCTGCCAAATACCAAATGGAGTCAAAAGCACTAGAATCACCACAAAATATTTTTATTTGTTTTTTCTAATGTAAATAGTTTGAAAAAAAGGTCTAATAATTTGGAGATAACAGCAGCAACATGCAAAAACACAATCCCCAAATAACAATGCAAATCTCACTACTATATTGAAGTATCACGTGTGCAAGACAATGTGCAACACTACAGAGACAAATCCAAGAATATCCAAATGGCCAAATCTGACGTAGAGCTCGAGATGGATGTAAACAACACCTACAAAAACATGTAGCTACATGCAATAGAAAATGCATAAAAAAACAACTCAAACTATGAAAAGAACAATCCTGCACACCAACATTGAAAATTGCCAAACTCTCTAATTTCTTTCAGCCCAATATGCAAACTCTGGATGAGATTGCCTCTTGTGAGAAAAGGTTTTTTGTCCTCTGTTCACTTGATGCTTATGGGTTTCTGTCCACAAACCTCTACTCCAATGGGGTTTTGTCCATTGAAGAAGTATTCTGCAAATCTGCAATGTGAGAAAAAATATCATGTCAACAATGCTTGCCAATGACCAATTTTTCACCTTTTGTATGATCCCAGCTTAGGATAAGTGGGCACCCAATTTCTGATGTGCCTCTTGAGCCTCAAAATATTTAACTTAATAGTTAATATTTAATTTTCCAAAATAATAAATTACATTTGGACAATATTAACTATTAAACCAATTAATTTCACCAATGTTGTCCCATTAACCCACTTGTGTCAATGCACTTGTCGACGCATTCACAGATTACATTGGAGTATGAAATGTGGCATAAATGGAGAAAGGTGCATTTTTCGTTACCTGTACCACCATTCGTTTTGAAGGATCTGTTCTTGGTTCTATTTATTTCTCTAATAAAGATGAATGAGAAACACACGATGAAGCCTAAAGCAATTACTGCCCCAAAAATTATGCCGATGATTTTGAAGTCAGTCAAACCAAAGAAAGACAAAGTCAGAAGATAGAGCTTAAAGACCATCATTTTTATATCAGGTATACAACTCACTTGATCACAAATATGGAATTTTTCCATGTTATAGCCACTAACTAGTTCATTTGCCAAAGTACTTTACACTATTTGAATTTCATGCACTTTCCAATTTTATCATTTCCTTTCATTCCTCTCAAGCTTTCTGAAAATTTCATATCTATTTATTTTCTATTTGTGTTAGATACATTAGAACAAAGAAACTTTGGATTCTCATTTTACAGATCCACTCATATATAATCAGGACTGTGGACTGCCCAATTGAAAGTAGACACAACAATTCACTAATTCTTTGCATTCCTTTGGGAAAGAGTCAAGAATCTTTCTTGGTGCATTTGAAAATATTTGCTCCTGCAAGCTGCAACTTGCATATTGTTGAGCTTAAAGTTTAAAATTTTGGATTTAACACAAAGGATTACGTTCGAATCCAGAGATGACAATTTACAACAATCGCAGGCTATTTTGACATTTTAGAGATTTTTATATTCAATGTACTTTTATTTTTAAAGAAAATGTCTATCATCAAAATAGCAAAAAGGATGTGGATGCAACTGCATTGAAATTATAGAAAGTGTATAGAAGTTACAAAACAAGACGAAACCTTGCTTACTATGCTATTGTGGTTGAGGAGCTCTGGTTTGTTTCAAACTCAATCCTCTAGATGTGTTTTTCTTTCTTGTTATTTCAAGAATGGCTTTCATCATAGCTTGCTTTGTATGCGTAAACTATTTTTTATCCTCTTCTCATTTTATAATATCTTGAGTTGAAAAGAAGATGTAAGAATAGCTAAATTTGCAAGGGCATAGTATTACCCATCTTTTAACATCAATCTATGGTTTTGGTTTCATTGTTGAGACAGGGTTTGTCTATAACATGAGCTTGACATTGATTGGTTTGACTTCTGAATGTAATGTTTATGATCTTGTTCATAGGTGGGCAAGAGTTAATCAAAAGATGAAAATGCTGGTAAACAAGCTTTCCAGCACTAGATGGAGGCATGTAAGTTCTTTCTCAATTCTCATTTTAAGTTTTAATCATCTGACAACAAATTTAGTGTAATATTACATTGAACTGAACTGAGTAGACAAAAAATAGTATATCTGTATCTTGTCTCCACACTAGACTCTATTAGGGCCAGTCTTCAAGAAAAAAGATTCAGTGAGAATGAGATGATGGAGGAAAGCAGGAAACAAGATGGATTGTTATATGCTTACTTAAGATGGCATTGAATGATAGATGTAATAAGATGTCTTATATTGATTTTTTTTTTGTGTATGTAGATTGATCCACGACATCGGTATGGGCATAATCTACATTTTTATTATGCTGCTTGGTTTGAAAGTGACATAGTGCAACCATTTTTCTATTGGTGAGTTTTCTTTTAATAGCAACTTTTATCATACATCTTATACTTGTGCAATAAACACTTCAAATATTATGCATTGTTATGAATAAATTAAAACAATAAAAAACAAACTCTCTCTATGCAAAGAGAGATTAAACAAAAGTGAGGGGAACCTCTACACAATGACCTTTAAAATATTGTTTTCTAAAATATGAGGCAATATTTTATGTATCTCTGAATTGATTATATCTATCTGGCCATAGTAAATTAAAAAATAGTATAATTCTTGAATGGTATTTTTGTACTCAGATTTCTCACTTAAAGCTGAAAGATTGACCAAAAATTGCAATATATTTTTTCACTATTTAAAGTTGTCCTTGGTTTTCTTAGATGTTTTGTTCCCCTTACCTTCCCATTTTATTTGTTTCATGCTCCTTCCCCTGAAGCGATTCTTTTGTAGGAATTGAGTTGGGGGTAATGGGGGTAAGGAGCATCATTAGTTTTCTATATTTGCTAAATTTCTTGTGCTTTTATATTCTATACAAATAATCCTTTATAGGCTTTATGCCAATGACTTGCAATGCATCTCATTCATAATACTTTTTGTGAATAAATCTGGTTGAACAAAACTTACTATATTTTGGCAAGAGCATCAACAAACAAAAACATTCATGACAAGTTGAGAGCAAACATTCGAAGATTCAAAGAGATCAAATCTGCACATCTAGATCAGATCCACACTTGCACAATTGTGCCATTGATCCTGTAGTTAAAAAATGACCTGCAATGAGTTCACAGATTCCAAAGCATCTATCCAGGCATCACTAAGTTTTCTAAACACTAATGAATCATCTTCAGCCATCTCTCACAAAATATCTACATTAGAATTCCAGCTAAGCACCTTATTTATTTGTTTCATTTTTTGAAGTATTTGTGTCAGTACATTTAGCAATTCCCAGCTCCATTATCTAGGGTAAATTCTAAATGTTTATGGTATTTTATCTGTTAGCCCTAAATTTATGTAAATGAGATTTGATAGCCCCTCTCATTTAGATTAAGTTATAAATTTTCCTTTTCAATGTCAAAAGGTCATCAATTCCTAGTCATGGACTATGTGAATATAACTGAAATTTAGGAGCCAAGACTAGAGTGGCTTGCCTGTTGCCGTGCTGCAATTAATTGGCCCAGTTCATCAGTTTTAGAATGTCACAAGAACCACCGACTTAGGGAATGCTCCTTTTTATCCCCTCTTTTCTTCTCACTAGAATTATCATTCGCAATCTCTGAAACAAAAAGTATCTCTTACTTTGCCAATAGGAATAATAAATGCTAAAATTCATAGCAGGCAATAATAGTGTTAATCTGTTTCTAAATTTCAAAAATTTGAAATTAGTAAAATACCATTATCCTTGGGTTATTGATGGCGAGTAATTTCTCCCACGTGGTCAAACTTCCAAAATCTTCTGCCACCGACCTCTCACAGACCTGCAGACCATTTTCTATGCATGTGATTTTACTGTTCTGTATTCTGGAAAACTCCAAAGACCTCTATAAATAGAGGCAAATGCAATGTGGTTATTCACTCTTTAGTAGAGTCTAGCTCTGTAGAGCTCTTATAGGATATAATATATGTAATGTTATTGATCATTTAATATAATGTGCTAAATCTGTGGTTGCCATTTTATTCTATTTATGTTCTGCTCTCCCCTGTTCTAACAGTGGTATCAGAGCCTAGAGAGATCCGAGGGAGTCTTCCAGTTTGAAGATAGTAGGCCATTGCTTTTAAGAGAAAGACAAGTTACTGAGGAAGAGCACAGGTGAGGATCAAGAAAATCAGTGATGAAAGTTATCAAAGCTTGGTTAATCATGTTGGCTGGGAGTTACTTGAAGTCAAAGAATCACTGGTGAAAGTAGGACATATTGCTTGTTTCCGCCGTTGCCCAGGAGAAGAGAATAGAGATTTCCGCTCAAGACAAAGGCCATAGCCAGTCTCAAAAGAAGTCTATTTTTTTAAGAAAGCCATGAAGGAGTTTTGATCACTGTTTGTGCACAAGAAATGCACCACGGTATCTAAAGGAGCCAGGCGCAAGTATAAAGTCCAAGAAGTTCGCAGTTATGAAAGTTACTGTTGTTAAGTTTTGGCAGTATTTTGATTAGCAAGGAAGGTGTTTTGAGGTAGATCGTTGTAGATTATCAGAGATTTTTGTCAGAAGATCCAAGCTACTTGAAGCAAGGTTGATCGAAGCAAGGAAGTGTCAGGTGAATTTGAGGAGGAAATCCTATCACCATTTGTGACAGACGTCAGGAGGAAATTAAGCAAGATTTTGGAGGTGATCCTATCACCATTTGTGACAGATGTCAAGAGCCTACTAAGATCCTTGAGCACTAGCAGTGTGACTCTATGGGAGGTTCTGAGAAAATACAAGTGTTGACCACCTAAACCGACAAAGGACTGGTAACCAAATGTGCCAGAGCTTGTGGTTAGAGCATCCCAACTGCAACATGGGATTTCCTAGGTTCAATCGCTAGATCTAAAAAATGTTAGATGCCGCAGCATCAGTGAAAGAGACTGAGAATGTAATGAAATTCGTGGTAGAAATTAGGGGGGAGTGTTGGCAAGTAATTTCTCTCACATGATCAAACTTCCAGACTCTTCTGCCACCGACCTCTCACTAATCTGCAGACCATTTTCTATGCATGTGATTTTATTGTTCTATATTCTGGAAAACTCCAATGACCTCTATAAATAGAGGTAGATACAATGTGGTTATTCACTCTTTCACAGAGTCCAGCTTCGCAGAGCTGTTATAGGATATAATATATGTAATTTCATTGATCATTTAATATAATGTGCTAAATCTGTGGTTGCCATTTTATTCTGTTTCTGTTCTTCTCTCCCCTATTCTAACAGTTACATCAAATGAAAGGATCGACCAACCTGAAGGGGGTGTCAAGCTCAAACCAAAAGAACTTTCAGATACAACAACAATCAGATGATCACAAGCCTGCAAATAGAAATCTTCTGAAGGGTTTGTAAAAAGAATTCCATCATATGATTCAACAACCAGTGATTTCTTTGTTGTTGGTGGTCGAGAATGATCTTCAGGATATAACTTTAGCTCATGATATCTGCTTATAAGAAGGAAATTCATTTGATTTTTGAAAATGGATATTTGAGACATAACAAAGTCTGTGTTTGGAATGAAAAAGAATGTATATTTGGTAATCATGAGTTGCATTGAATTAACATACATCTTCAGTTGCTTTTCTGCTACATCACTGTGGAAGACGATAGTCATTTTTATCTAAAATTCACCCCACCCAATTTCAGACAACTCAAATGGAGCAGAGTCAACAATCTTGATTGGAATGTTAAGGATTGAGTGTAACTCAAAGACAACTCTTTTAGTTGTAATGCTAATATACTCATTTGTTGCCCCATGAATATAGACAATCAATTTATGAGTGTGGTGCCTAAGACACATGAAACTTTTAGAAAATGTAATAATAAATCCACACATAAAATTCTCATTACATCCTTCATGCTTATGCATATATAGAAATTGTAAGTTATCTAATCTGTCACATTGTTCAAAACAAAGAAAATAAGATTATTGTAGTACTCAATCCCAGAAAAATTGCATTGATCAGATTGGCAAGGGGAAGCACTATATTTTATACAAATTAAAGAAATATTAAGAAAATATTTCTCCTAGAAAAGGAAATGTTCACTCATCTACCCTTTTCCCCAACTAGAAGAATATTGTTCCATAAACAATAGGTATTGCCATTTCCACATCATTTGCCCTCAATTGGTTTTAAAATTTTTAGCAACCCACAAAATCACAAAACATCAAACCATATCCTAAAAGCCCAGATTACATGGCATGAAACAAAACAAAAATAAATATATAGACTCCAGGTAACTTACTTGGAAACACACAGATTGGGGCAAAAACCAGAGCAACAAAAGCAAAGAGCATAAATTGAAGCCTTGCATAGCTTTCAGAGCTTTATACAATACGATCCATATCAATTCAAAATAAAATGAAGAGAATTGTATAATGAATAGATTACGACACAAGCCATGGGAAGAAAAGATGGGATCTTGGAACACGTGCACCTCCAGTTTCCAAGTGTTGCAACAAAACTCGAACTCTAGACCTCCATTAATATAAAAATGTCTTCTTTCTTCGCACCCCACACATCTCCATTGCTACATGATTACTTGTGCTTACTTATTCATGTCCTTAACGTGATGGATTAAAAAATAACGGTGCAAGGAATCGAACCGTGGTGGCACCAAAGCCTCGCTTGCAGTGAAATGCAAGGGTTTGATTGAGTGGAAAAATGGAGCCCGAAAGTGAAGAGAGGGAAATACATGGGGTTTACAGTGGAAAATGCATGTCGAAGGAGGGATATATGGGGTTTACAGTGGAAAATGCATGTCAAATCAGGGAGGGAAAATGAACGAGAAGAGAGGGAAATAAAAATTTGTTTTAGATTTTTTTTTATTGTCTTAATTTAAGACAATTAAAAAATTAAAAATATAATTTAAACATAAAATATATATTTAAGACAAAATTAATATTTTGTCTTAAATTAATGTCTTAAAACCCTTCTAATGTAGTAGTGATTCTCGACTACTTTCATTTATTTCTAACAACCTCTTGTCAACTAAAGATTTTGTAAATATTCTCTCATAAATTGTAAATCTCTTATCTTCCCTAGACGGTTAGCGTATTGATGTGAGCATCTAACAACATTCCTTTTTTCTTGTAGAAAAAAGCTAATTTCTCTCTAAAGTTTGTAATATTTTAATATTTGTTTTAAGCATTCTCTAAAAGGTGAAGAAATGAAGAACTCTATAAATGTAATATTTTATCATGTAGCGTGAGAGAAGTGAGACAAATAGAGAGGAATACTATGTTGTGGAATTTTTATCCACAATTCTGGTTTTTTAACTTTATATTGTTTATCGTGTCTTTTTTGTTTGTTGTTCCGTACACCTTTAATGACCCTATATATTCTAAAATGAACTTCTAGCCCACTTCTAACCATTATATTTATGCTCTAGATGTGGCTAATTCTTTGACAACCCCCTTTGAACCACACTACAGGTGTTCAAGGCTCTTAACCTTGGTTTGGATCTAATACTATGTCGAACATTATCCATGAACTAGTAAAGACTTAACTTAAGACCATCCTTTTGTTAAAAAGTTATTCTACAATTAGCTACTACCCCACTTCTGATCAATCCAGCTATGATCCATGTGTGCCATTCTTCAACAAAAGGCAAAAAGACAAGTAAAAGTGAAGAAAAGATTTGCTTGAGCTATAACTACTTCAAAGAAGCAAAAAACTTCTCTCATATAATAGTTAGAAGTTTTATATATCTACTATATCTATAACTATTATTATAATAAAATCATATAAAAGAAAACAAATTAAATATAACAAATTTGATACGAAATATTAATATTAAAAAGCAAGAACATTTTTTTTGGCAATTAGGCTGTACTACACAGCTATGGGATGGCTTTAAATTTAGGCTGCCAATTATAGAATCCCCGCCTATGTCTTCAGAGCCCCTAGCACAAGGAGGAAGTGGTGGATGGGCAGGAGTTGCTGCATGCATCAACTACAGGCAGCGCATGTAGTAGTGAAAGCAACGACAAAAGAGTGCTCTATGTTAGAACGGATTGCTATGTGCTGGTAGTTGGTATTTTGTGTTGCCAGCTAGTGATTGACTAAAAAATCTTTGGCCAAGGGTATCATACAATTTTCCGACCTGCTTATTCCACATAGAATATAACCTGCATGGACTTGTTCTATTTTAATGTTATAGAATATGGAAATATGAACTATGCACCACCAAGTTGAAGCCTCTCTGGAGAAAAAAAATTGTATTCGTCAAAGGCCTAAATTGCCGTTAAGCAATTTAATTAAATATGTAACTCGCTTGTATGTCAATCTAGCAACCACCACTTTCCCATTTCAGTCCATTCAGGACATGATAATATAATAAATTCTAAAACTCCGGCGTTTTTTACAGTTTCAGCTACATGCTTTCTTTGTTATCATCAAAACAGGGGTGATAAATGACCATTTTCGTATAGATATATGACAACGTTCTTACAGTTTCAGCAACATGTTTCCTTTTCTCTGCAAAACAGGGGTGATATACGACAATTTTTTTAAGGTTATAAGACTGTACTGAAGAATTTTATTCGCAGGAAAGCCGACAGTCAGTAAAGCCTATCGGCTACAATAATATCTTGTATTTTCTACCGACATCAACATCAAAAGAATTCAATTTCACACGTTTGATTTTATCAACATCTGTCAGCTTTGGTCGTTCAATGTGTGTACAGAAGCCTTACGGACGCCCTATATATAACAGCCTTTTCTCCTTAATAAGTAATTTAGGTTGAGATTGAACAGAATTGTTGGGATAATTTGTTCTTAATGGCTTTAGTGAGGAGTTATATGGTGGGTATTTTAGTTGGGCTATGGATGATCAGTTGCTTCGCACCAGCTGAGATAGGAGCTCACGTGCCAGCCATGTTTGTGTTTGGAGATTCCTTAGGAGATGCAGGGACTAATAATTGCGTCCCAAACTGTACAGCGCTTGCAAACTCCATTCCTTACGGCGTTTCCTTTTTCCCCTACCCAACTGGTCGCTTTACCAATGGCCGCACCACTTTCGACTTTCTCGGTTTGTACCAGTTTTTATTTTTATTTTTATAATTTTATTCATTTACTTTTAATGGAGGGATCAATATTTGGTGGAATTTAGATCTTAATAAGAATCATTATAATCATCATTATAACTTCTATTTATATGAGTTGGTTAGGCTTAAATAGCACACTCTATTGTTTGTTTGACTTGTTTAGGTGGTTTATCAGAAATCAGTGGGTTCTAGTGGAGAAGCTAATCTGATTTCATACAAACCACCCAAACAAATCAAAACTTAGAATGTATTATTTAAACCAAATATATAAACGACATTCTATTAATCTGAAATAAATTCAAAGATATTGAACCTGTGACCATAACATATTTCCCAACAATATGATCGTGGGATCTATCCTGAGAAAGCTGATTTTGTATCATTTAACATTACAGATTTAGTTGCTGCTTCTATTTTTAAGCACTGAAAAGTATATAGAGTATGCATAACAAGACATAAGTTCTTACCATTTTAGAATAATATGAAGTCAATCAGAAATAATACATTACAGATTTAGTTGCTGCTTTTATTTTTAAGCACTGAAAAGTATATAGAGTATGCATAACAAGACATAAGTTCTTACCATTTTAGAATAATATGAAGTCAATCAGAAATAATTTACAAATAATATTTTAGTCCACTTCTCTTACTCATTTCTTTGAACTTTATTGTTATACCAACGCATATCACTAAGTGCATCGTGTACTGTATAATTGTGGCTGCAGCTACCTACTTGGGGCTTCCCTTTAGCCCTCCATATCTGGAGCCAAAGGAAAATTTTACCAAAGGGATAAAAGGGATAAATTTCGCATCAGGAGATAGTGGATTGCTTGACTCTACAGCAGCTGATGAGGTCTTTTCTCTTCTCCTCTCTTTGCTTTCTTCAAAACACTTCAAAAAGATAAAAATATTTTTATTTAGACCCTTCACTATTACTCCTGTTCAAGAGTAGTCGACTTTTGTCGTAAAGATTTAGTTAGAGCACAACAAGATTATGTGGTTTATTTTGCCATTATATTGCTGTACAAGTTTGACTAAAACTTTTCCTTCTTCCTTGTGATCATCTTCAATCTCACAGAATATTATCCCAATGAGTGACCAAGTAGGTCAGTTCGAACACTTTTCTTTATTCCTGAAGAAGACGTACCCATCTGGAGCTGCAAAAGCGAAACCCTACCTTAGCAAATCTATATATTGCATTTCGATTGGAGCAAACGATATTGGTTCCGACATGCTCAGCGACACTAGCCAAAACAGTACTCCTCAACAGTTCGTCACATTGCTGCAAGTTTTAGAATTCTCAGTTTGCAAATTATTCAAAACAAGGTCAATAATTTTTCAGAAGAATCATATTTTATTGGAATGTGACTTGACAGAGGCTTTATCGGGCGGGGGCAAAGAAAGTCCGTGTAGTGGATATTCCAGCTTTAGGATGTAATCCTTATTGCAGACTTATAAACAATGGTGAATGTCTGGAGACTGCGAACCAGCTATTTGTGGCGTATAACACTGGTTTGAAGTCACATGTGGCTCACCTTACCCAAAAGCTATCTGGATTAACCATCATAAAATTTAAAGCTTATGATTATCTCATGAACATAATTCAAAACGGTGAAGCCTATGGTAAGCTACACTCCTAACGAGTCCCTAAAACATATGATTTCCCCTTTCTCAGATTTTCAGCGATCGAGTTACTGAAAATCAGTATGTAAATTGTGTGTTGCAGGATTCAAATATACAAAGTCAGCATGCTGTGGATCGGGACTGTTTAATGCACAAGTAGACTGTGGAGAGACGACTCCAAAGGATTTGTTCTGCAATGATACAAATGCATATGTGTTCTGGGATAAGGTACATCCCACTGAAAAGGTTTATGCCTTGTTTTCACAGCAGATTTGGAGCGGAAATTCATCTTTTATCTACCCAATTAATCTCTCTACACTAGTCTCAGGGAAAAAGGCTTCTGTCTACTAATATTGCGCAATCTCAGTATCCTTATTTTGTATCCTCCGTTAGCGATAACTGTATTAGCTGCATAAATGATAGCTATTGTATCATTATTGTAAATGATATTATATAATAAAACAGGAGGTTTTCCATATTTTACAATTTCTCCTCAGTACCGAGTCTCTAAACATTTAAGAATGTTATTGCTTTAAATAATACATATCGTACAAAAGTCTTATCTACTCTGAGAACAAATTGACTGCTTATCTTAACTTGTCAAGTACATGTAAAACAGTGAGAAACTCAGAGAATGTGCAGAATAAATCTTTGGACTGTATGTTGGCATTGCTAATTAAATGGGATGCCCACGTGTTAATAGCACAACCTGAAATATGGATGGCTTCCGTATACTTAGCTAATCAATCTTCTTTCTTTATCTTTCTTTTGAGGGGTAATATTTATCTTATACTTTTTATATTTTGGTTAATTATATTTAATTATTCAAATGTAGATGATAAATAATGTATTATTTTTATATGTTGGAGTGGACAAAATGAAATGTCCATCTGAAAATAATATATTATTTATTTATTAGTTATTCTCAAAAATATTTGGAATAATGTGTAAGAAGACATTGAGTAGGAGATTACATTGTAATTTGCAATAGTCAAAATTGAGAGTTATGAAATATCTTTCCAATTTGATGTTTATGACAAAAACATTGAATGTCTTCATAGAGTTTTTAGGGCATAGATCTTTATGATGTGCAAGAAAAGTGTGAGAGGCGTAAGATTCATAAGAGGATTTCTATGTTACTCCAAGATATGTTCGACCATGACCATAGAGGTGTTAGATTTCTTGCCATAGCACATGGTTTGGACTTAATTCTACATCTTATCTAGTGATTTCTAGTTTTCATAATTTTTATATAATGGAAGCATGTTATCGTGGATTGTATAGTTATTGTTTAGATACTCTTACATTGTTTGTTTGTTATTATAGGAAGAAAGAAATGTATTGGTGTATACTCTATTAAGATTAACTTAAGTTGAGCCTTTTTGGTGGTAGAATTGTTTAAACAAGGGTTTCTAGACATAAATATGGTGTGATGGCTTCTATTGTGATAACATTTTAATTATATCCTATTAGTAATTTTTTATATCAAACTTATGGTTTCATTTAAAAGGGAACACCTTTCTTATAGTGTTGTAGATTTTTGTGGTTGTATTGGAAGTATGATTCTAGTGATTTTGCAAATATGGGTGTGGTTAGAGAAGCCATGGAAAGTAATGAGTATAGATTGTAAAACTCAATGCCCTCATGTTCAAGCTATGAGAACTAATAATGAAGGATCTATTGGAAGATATAGATCAATACAAAGATGTGACAATAGAATCTAATCCTAAAGATGTTTAATGTGAATAGTGGAGTAAGGTAGATAAAATGGCATGAAGAACCACATGGTTGTGCCTTGTAGATTTTTTTCTCTTGAATGTCTTAGAGGAAACCACCACTTTAAATTTCTAGTAGAGAATCAGTGAGTTCTATTAAAATAAGGCTCTCATAAACAAGTTTTTCGAAATTGCATTCTTTAAAAAATGTGGAAGAGGACTCTATAGCCAATCATTTATATGATTTTAGTCATTTTTTAAGATAGCTATGTAGTACTAGTGTTAATATAGAAGATGAGGATAACTTTAATTTATTATTTTAATTTTTACCCATATCTAAGGATAAGTTAATTGTTGTATTCAATGTTTCTACTACTAATTTTAAAATGGATGTCCTTGTTGTTATTTTATTATTAAACAAAAAAAGGTGAAACTCTATTGATGAGGTTTCTAATGATGTAATGTAAGTATGCTGTCAACCTAAGGAAAAATATTGTAAGAAAAATAGGAATAAGGTGATATCTAAGTTCAAAGGATGATCTAGAAACTTGGGAATAATACAAACCTAAATGTTGAATATATAGAAAATGGGGCTATGTAATAAAGAATTGTAGAATAGGACAAAATCTTTTAAATATTCCTCTAATGATATATTATTTAATGAGGAAAAAGATAACTTATTAGTTCCTATCAAGAACTCTTGCAAAGCCTTCAAATAGTGACATGTGATTATTGCATGTTGTAGTGGCCAATCAAAATTTAGATTTTTCTAGGTTTTATTTAGAAATGATTACTTGGGTAGGGAAATGTGCTCACTAGTTAACTCCTCAAGGATTTGGTGGCTTGTTATTGGCATCGATAGATGGCTGTAGGATTTTAGAATTTGATTCTAGTTTCAAGAGGCAAGGGACTGCATAGATGCCAATGGGATTTTTGTAGTGATTAGACAATTGCCATCACATTTTCCCTACCATGCTATAGATTTTTCTTGACAATTGGCAATTAGGGTTTTAACAATGTTAATGAGTTTCCATGATAGCAATTAGGATGCAGGGGAGACGTGGTTGGTTTGTAGGGCATTGGTTAACATAGTCAATGATGAGGGCATTAAGATAAATGTTAAATGGAAAACATTCTCTCTAGGTTATCGTATCTGTTGGAGTTTATCTATTCTTGACAAACAACTAAGTTAATATATCTATTTGTCATAGGAAGAGTTTTCTATGGTAGGAATAGACAGGCTTTAAGGTTTTATTTCTTTTTTGGCAAATTACTTTTCGGCATAGCTAGAGGATTGCATTTTTATTTGAACTTTCTAGTTTTTTATTATGCATCTTGTCCACTCTGCCTCTCAATTGAAGTATAGTTATAGCTAACATCACTATTGATGAATGGTGGTTAATTATTTTTGTGTCTTATATTTAACCTAAATTTTTATAAGGAGAGGATAGGTAAAAATTATGTTTAATGACAAGAGAGTGAAATTTCTCATAGATGTGGTGTATATTCTATGATTGAAACATAATTAGTTAATAAATGATATTGGAGAGTATTTCGTATTTGATAATAATAATTGAAAATTGGATAATGGGAATCTAGTGGTACCTTAGGGGATCTCAATGTAGGATATTTTTCAAGCTTAATATATCTACTTATTATAACTCAAAGTATATAATTAAAAAATTGAAGTATGTATGTTGATTTAAAACATGATAGGTAACATTTGTGGAAAAGGGATTGACACTCTCGTAAATAAAAATATGGTGGATATTTTTTCTAATTGCTCTATTCAATTTTTATATTTTTAGAACACTATATGCTTGATAAACATAGTAAAGTTTAATTCTAGTAACAATAGAGTACACATATTATTAGAAGTTAATCATAATGATATTTTTATCCAGTGAATGTTGTTTAAATAAAAATATGTTACTACTATATTTCATTTATTCACAACTGCTCATATAAAAGCTAGATTTATTTCTTGAAGTATAAATATATTTTTTAAGTAATTTTAAATATTTTAATTTACTTTCTAAAATTAAACAGATCAAAAATAAAATTAATAAGGTCAAATAATGGAGGGAATTATTATTATATAAATTTGATGAATTTGGTATACATAAAAGTACTATATGGTAGAAAACTACTTTATATATGCCAAAATAAAATGACACTATATATAGGATTGTAAGATTTTGTATAGAATGTTCTATAACATGTAATATTTGGTTGAAGATTGTAGCCACCCAAGATCTAGGAACTTCTATGAAAGTATAAGAGAAATCAACTATGAGAGAATACTGATATTCTATCAAAAAATATAAAAGATAGATGACAATTGGATTATGATAATTGGTTTACACATGTGAACCCCTTCATTATATAGCCAAGGCGAGACATAGAATTATACAATATCATGACAAGTCTCTTAATTGTATGTCATGAGACCAAAAAAAAAAAAAAACCTAATACACAAGAAGTAAATGGTATAAGATAATATAAGACCTAATGCCAACTAAGACTTCTAGAAATATTCCAAAGGCCTGATTAAAATTAACAAGTAAATAGGACCTACTAGGTGAAATAGCTAGGTAAAAACCCCTTATTCACACCAACACCCCCCTTAAGTGCGACTTAGGGAGGAACCAACCAATGCAAATGATGCAAGGATGTGTCTTGACTATGAGGCCATGTTAGGTACCCATGTACATAATTATAATAGGTTAATGCTTCATAGGAAAATTGATCCTAGATCCTATTAGAAAAATTACATGTGTAGGATATGTCGGGTTGACCAAAATATTTCTTAGGAAAAGTGATCCTAGATCTAATTAGGATAACTAAGATTAGATATCCCATTTTCACTTACTAAACATTTAACATAAATGGACTAGGGTTTTCATGATTGACGCATTTCCATAATGGAGAGCCAATCCCCTAGTGATTTATGTTTGTGATGTGTTGTGTGGACAATAAATTTGAGGTGTTATTTGAAAAGGAAATTCGACATATAACCTTAGATATGAAACTATAATTTATTGGTATATGAAAACATAAAGTTACAAAATTGACCTAGATCTAAGAAGTGACAATAAAGAGGCTTGCACTATAAAATTTAGCTTGAATTGGTTGGTCTAGAGCACAACCATGCCCTATTGAACTCCTACTTCTCTAGTTATGCAAATTTTGGATTGTAAGTATGCACTCTACTTCCCTAGATTGTCATTGGCTTAAACCTTCAAATTTGACCAACACACACAAAAATGGGGTAAAACATTATGTTGTATAGGGGCTTGCCTAAGTCAAACCCTGTGTGGGTATTCCTACCTCCACGTATAATGACTGATGATAATCAAGAGAGCATACCCTATTCCAGTTAGAGGATAAAACAATAATAATTGACTAAAATGATGAATGACAAATGATAGTGTTCTCTTGATGTGAAAACCCTTGATGAAGAGATGTCAAGCACAAGTTTATTGATGTTGATGAATGGATTCCTTGAATTCTTGATAGACCTACAAAAATTTGATTCTAAACACAATAGATTATTGCAACTAACATGTAGAGGATAACTCAATACATCTTCATAATTTGGCATGATTGATCATGATAACTCCTTGCACATAATTAGTTCCTTCATCTTGATGTCTTGCAAGATTGAACTTGAATGATGAAAATTATATAATACTGCTATAATTCTTCCCTTGACTTCCCTTGACTAATTTTAAGATCTTCAATTTTCTCAATATATTTTCTAGCTCTCCTTAGCATTTCAAATGATAAAATGACAAGGCATTTATACGCACTTATCCTAATTTCTCAAAAAATGAAATTTCAATAGTCAAAACTTAAAATTTGAATTTCAAATAATAAATTACTAACGCCGACATATTAAAAATTGGATCCAAAATAGGTGGTCTAGGGTGCAATATTTCCTAGATTAGATCCACCATTTTTGGAGATCAAAAGTGTTAGGGGAAAAATATTAAATGCATACTTTGATTTCCCATGTTTTATTTTTTGATAAATGTTTTATAACAAGTAGTTAAATGTATATTTAGGAAAGTGGATGCATAATTATGTCCAAACACATAGTGGAGAGCAAAACCTAGTGTGAAATCATTAAGGGTGACAATTTTTGATGCTACAGTTAGTATATTGAGTGTAGGGGTTGGAAGAGGTATATTTTATGTATATTTTGTTATTATAAATCTAGAATGCTCATTATTAGGTCTTAGATTTGACAATAGATGTGTTGTATTTGGATCTCTAGTTGGTGATATTCTTGTGAGAAGCTTGTTCTACAATTATATTTTCATCTTTGTGATTTTTGAATAATATATTGAGTGACTTTTGGAGTATGGCATTTTTCTTTCAAAAGGACTTTCTCCACATAAATCACTATGTTGTGGTATGTATGATATTTATGTTTATTTTATTTAGGTATTTGTAAATATATGTAAATTTTTACATTACCATCCTCTGAGATTAGTGTAGGAAGTTTTTCCATTATCTTAGCTTCCTTACAAGTGGTATAAGAGTCTGTTCATCTTTGTTTTCAATTGTAGGTTTTTGGGGATTTTAAACTAATCTAGATTTGAGTGGGAGCTTGTGCAAAACACACTTTGTGATCTTGTTGCAAGAATTTTTAGATGGTAAGTTCATCAAGGAGAATAAAGGTGGATTTTTTTTGTAGAAATAATTTTGAGATGTGGAAGTTGAAGATAGAGGATCTATTCATAGATTGGGATCCTTGGAATGTTGTTGATGAGAAAATTTTAAATCCCACATATCTTAATTTGGCTACTCAATATGATATTATGGATTGTAAAGCCAAGGGTCTAATAAGATTAGGATTTTTTTTAATAAATTTCCATGAAGAGACATCTCCATAGAAATTATGGAAGAAACTTGGTGAGATGTATCCAGAGAGAAATGTAGTGAATAAAATTTTCTAGAGAAAGAAATTATATTTCTTGATAATGGAAGAGTTTGGATGAATTATAGACCTCCTAGAGGCATTCAATATATTGGTAGCTCTCAATTGACATTAGTTGTTGGTCAAAATGGATGAGAAGGAGAAATGTTAGATCTTACTTTCATCATTTTATATTCATGGAATTATCTTATAATGACTATTGGGAGTACTTTTATTATCTTTAAGACTGAAGATGTGATGAGTTATTTTATTTTTAAAGAGATGAGGATGAAGGTATCCATAAGTCCCAATGAGGCTCTAAATTTTTGTAGAAGACCTGGAAGGAAAAGAGCAAGAAGAATGAGAAGGGTGATAAATCCAAGTCCAATGGGAGATTCAAATATCTTGGAATGTCCAAAGTTATTTGTTGGAACTACATTAATCTTGAAAATTTTTGTAAGGAGTGCAAAAATGAAAAGAAAAAAAAAATTGATTCTTATTTTGAGTCCCAAAAGGAAGATGGTGATGCATTCATTACATCTTTGAAAACTTATTCTTGTAATGATCCATGGTTAATTGATTGAGGTGCATCTTTCCATATGACCTGTAATAGATATTTTTTTTCTAAATATATAAATAATTTAATGGAGATAGGTGTAATTGGGTAATAATTCTTTTTTATATATTTTTGGCCATGGTAGAGTTAGATTCAAGTTTGCTAATGGTAGAATAAAAAGGATTAACATTTGGTGTGTTACATATCCTTGGATTAGCACAATATTTTTTATCTCTGAGAAAACTAATAGATGGAGGTGTGCAGGTAGTCATTTTTGATGTAGTATGCAAGATGGTTATAGGTCATTATGGATGACAGTAGTTGTGATTAAAGGCTGGGTTTTTGGAAATTAATCCTAACTTCCCTCATGAATTACACCATATATTGTTCATTCTCCTTGCACTCAACATATCTTCTAAATCTGCTCATACTCATGAAATTCCTTTTCTCCAACTCATTCCATTTCATTGGTGCTTTCAACTCTCAAGTGCAAAAAATAAATAAATGAGAATTAAAATACATAATCTTCTTCGCAATATTTTCCCATGTAGCATAATTAAATGTAATTAAATATTTTCTTGTTTTTCCACCTTTTTGGGAATATACATAGGTTCATATAGTGTTTTGTATGTATGAAAATAAAAATAGAAGGGTAGAACAACTAGTATTTGATGTAGCAATAGCTTAGACAACTAGTGAAATATAGGAGCATGGTTTTGGTGATTTCTAAACAAAATCAAGGGGAAATAGCACTGTAGGAGCTGAGATATATCTCATAGAATATGTTTGAGTCACACAAGGACTCAAGATTCCAAGATCATCTATAAAAACCAACAACAACCTTACACAAGAGGGAAAAGAAAGAACATGAAATTGCAACAATAGATGCAAGATGTGGCCAATATGCAATAATCAGGATTGCAATGATATATTGGACATACACAACACTCAACTAAGATTTGGATGATTTGATGTAATGTACATATGAAGCCTTGCTTATATAGGCAAGGAGTGAGATAGGATTAGAAAAGATCATGATAAGTGTCTTAATCCTATCACATTAGGCAATTGATTTATAACAACCTAGGACACACACATTAAATTCTCAATGCAAATATTAAATGCATGAGAGAACTATTAAATACCTAGATAACTAAAAGTAAATAATGAGACATGACCCCATTATAACTAACTTCTAGAAATGACAACTAGGAAACTTAACTCCTAAGTAAACTTATAATAATGTGAATATATCATCACTAATAACTAGTTAGGAAATAACCCCATTCACACCAACACCCCCGAAAAGTGCAACTTAGGAAGTGTAGTTATTATGCAAATGATGCAAAGATGGGTCCTGGCTATGAGGCCATGTTAGGTACCCATGTGCAAATGGAAAAGAAATCTCTCACAAATGGAGAAAAGGAGAAAACCCAATGGGAAAGAACTCCTCCCCAAAAGACATATGAAATACAATAAATATATCCATAAGAAATCCAATCAATCTCTATCCACATAAAGGATGAAAAAAGAGATCATACAACCACCCATAATGAGATAACCTACTACAAAGAGAAGCACTAGAAGTACACTATGGAGTAACATTAGAATCCTCAATTCGATAAGCAAGGAAAGATACTTCTATTTGCTAGAAACCATATTAGAGTCAGTCAAAGACTCAGGTCAAAATTATGATAAAGCAATAGCAGACTCGATGCTATGGAACACTAGAAAAGTCACAAATTGACACAACTCTAGAATATGTGAAGCGACAATTGATTGAAAAATGATCTAGAATTGAAATGAAGCATAGAAAAAATGCAAACCTAATGCACACAAAAAAGGAAATAGTGCATGCACTAATGAATGTTCACATCTTTCTCCATGAATAAAAATGACCTTAGATCTATGTAGAGGAAAAAAATTGAAAAAATAGCCTGCACCACTATGAAGTGCACAAAACTAGCTTTTTGTTGATAGCTCATTTTCCAAAAATAGACACCGTGATGAAAAGTTATGAATTTTTTTAAAAAGGGTAATTTTTTCCAATTGACAGTTAGTAGAAATGACCCTTTTGATTTGATTTCTAAAAAAATTGTTGGATGTATGCAAAAAATAATGGCTATCCATATAATATTTTGATGCTACCAACAAAACCTAGAAAGCATTTTTGAATAAAAAAATCAGAACATGCGATTTGGTAAAAAAAGTAAACTTTTCCTATAGGAAAAATAGCTTTGTTGAGCTATTTGATAGTTGTTTCTACAAAATCTGCTTACTATCTACAAAATATAGCAAATTCCCAAATAGTATTTTGTGATTTTGAATAAAACTTGAAATATTTTTTCTTGAAAGTACATGACGCAAAATATTTATGCACCATTTTTTATCCAATATGCACCCTATAAAATCTCAAGCTCAAATCACCCTTAGATCTAAGAAGGGGTTTTTCAACTCAGAAGCTTTAATACCATGTTGGAAATATGAATGAACAATAACTGAAATAAAGTTGTACATACTTCAAAGGATCAAACCAAGAAAGACACCATCCACGTGAACATGAAAGTGTTGCATCATGAGTAAGAAGATAATTTGATCAAATGATTATCTATGATGAATTGATCTAGAATCTCTAGGACATGATGAGATACATGAGATGTTGAAAATATGAATGAACAATACCCCAAATGATGTTGCACAAACTTCAAAAAATCAAACTAAGAAAGACACCATACACATGAACAAGAAAGTGTTGCAACATGAACAAGAAGACAATTTGATCAAATGATGATCTATGATGAATTGATCTAGAATCTCTAGAACATGATGAGATACATAAGATGATTTGCAATGAACAAGAACCTTTTTTATATAGGAAAGGTGGGAAGAGGCTGGATAACCACCTTGGATGCAAACATTAAATGCCTAATGCATAATTTAAATGCATGAGTGAAATATTAAATGCCTAGATAACTATAAGCTAATTAATGAGACATGTTCCCATTATAACTAGTTTCTACAAATGACACTCAGGGAACATAACTCATAAGTAGTTATATAATGATGTGAATAGGTCCTCACCAAGAACTAGTTAGGAAATAACCCCATTCACACTGACGCCCCCATAAGTATAACTTAGGGAGTGCAGTTATTATGCAAATACAATATGGGTCCCTGACAACAAAGCCATGTTAGGTACCCACGTACAACTAATCACTCACAAATGGTGGAAAGGAGAAAACCTCATAGGAAAAAACTCCTCTCCAAAAAAAGAGATGCAATGCAAATCATGTACAAGTGTTAGAAGTGATGTATGGAGGTCTCAACATCAATATTCCCCAAGAGATACATCCATCACAAGAATACAATATAATCAATAGCCTCCCCATAAGAGGGAAATAGAGAGATTATATAGGCCCCCCATAATATGTAATCACCTAAAAAAATTGTAAGTTCATGAAGGAAAAACATGATCCAATGTTGGAAAACAACTTGTCTCCCTTTTGGAAGAAACAAAAACAATTACAAATGTAGGAATGCTTCCCATTATAGATAAGAATTGAAGGAAGGAAGAATGAATATGGATGATGTTTCTTAAAGCTACTCATGTGTCTCCTTGTCCAATGAATATGAAGATGCCACAATCAAATCAGGTACATCCTAATCAAAGAAGAAGGTGACAAATCAAGACTATGTGGAAACTGATGTTGAACAATATCCAAAGACCATGATAGTTTGACAACAGTTGTGCAATGGTTGTCATCAAATAGGAGATATAAACCCTTAAATGCATCCTCCAAATATGAAATTTGAGACTCCACAAACAAGGATGCAATGCTTGTCAAATAAGAATCCCAATCAAGAAGACAATCAAATACTTGTTGTAATGAATCACCAAAAATTTCTCAATGAATCACTAATATAAAATGAATGGTCCTATTGAATAGGGATTATGGAAGCTTCAATCAATGAATCTATGCAAGTAATCACTGAAGGTGAAAGTACATCAATTATCTTTGATGGAGAAGAAGGAGCATCTGAACAACCTTTGTCATCCTCATCTGAAGATTCAAAGTATTCCAAATATTCAAACTCCTACATAGTAGAATGATCATAGGGTATCTACCTATAGAATGAAGAGGCTCATGACATTCTGAGTCATGATCATCGAGGAATGGTGGAGTATTAGGATCTCCACATAGCTCCCAAATCTCAGTCCAAAAAGTATAAGTACAATCACAATGATCAATACCTTTCAAAATGTCACTATCAACATGCATTGCAATAACCTTTAAGACATCATACCTTCTGAAACTCCAAGAATTTTTTTGGATACCTTTATTTGGAGGGGGAACTAATCTATATAAATGTGGAAACAATTGGAGTGATTGGAGATGGTTTATGATGCCACCTCTCCATTGTTTATAGTTTCCCCTTTTCAACATAATCAGAGAATGATGAAATGAAAACCCCATAACGAATTATGATTGATCTCCAAGATTACAAAGAAATTGACCTTCAATATTAGTTAGAAATTCCTAAATATAATGCATAATTGAAAATGAAGCCTCCCAATGCAAATAAATCTCCAAATTGTTGTATGTTCAAGTTATCAAGCAAATGCCTCAAATTGCAAAAACTCAATAGAATGTACCTAGAGCTAAATCTGAAAAATGTAGATGGAAAAGATGAATGAACTCTGAATTACCTTCGTAATGTCATTGGAATCTCCAAAATTTGACAAACTGATGAAAAGGTATGAGCTCAGGAGTCCAATAGGAAACACTATCTTCAGTTGACTATAATTCATACCTGCATCAAAATTTGGAAAAATGGTCTACAACACTGCAAAGTATGCAAAACGAGATTTTCATCGATTTATTGTTTGCAGAATTTTGATATCGTGGTGAAAATTTATGGAGAAATGAAAAAAATAGTTGTATTTGGGCACTTGAGGTATGGATAAGGCTAAATAGGTGCAAAAAATTAGCACTTGGGCACTAGCACTTGGTGACTAACTGCTTTGTTAAGGAAAAAATAAAAGCATTGCTTAGGCGGTGGTGGGGCGAACCTCCAGTGGTGGGGGGGTGGATTGCTCCTCTGACACCACTGGCAGTGATAAAGTCCCTTAGGTTAATGATAGGTTCGAGGGAAAAGACCTTGGGTGCTTGACGGGGAAGCAAAAGAACCCGATGGTAATCAATGGAATCGTGAGTGAGGGTTGAGGGCGCTGGGAAACACCGACAGTAGAGAGAAGGCTTCAGTGGCAATGAAAACGGTGACCATTGGAAGGTGTCAGGAGGAAAACATCAAAGGCTGACAAGTTTGTCAATGTGATAGCAGTCTGGTATGAAGGTACCAAAGATTTGTAGCCTACATAAATATAAATTTCAAACCCCCAAAATTAATAAATACAAACCACCACATAAAATATAATATGCCCAAAAAATGTTTTTATAAAGATCGATAAATACAATAATAGCCCGATATAAAATAAATTATGCAGAACATTGAAAAATATTATTTTTAAATTTGCAAATATCGTACCTGTACCTAGGTGAGCCATATGGCCTGCTCGAGTAATTTTTTTTGCCTCTCGAATAGATGACACTGAATATAAGAGTATTATATATGAATCTTTGTCTCTCATACTCTCTGAAGATGATGGCGAGGTCTAATTAGGCTCAAAGTGCACCAAAAGCTTTGCAACCTCTAGATCTTACAATTTCTTCAAACCCTCATATAAAGACTACCTCTAGGTGAAAATGTCAAATTTTGTCGATTAGACAGGCATTTCTAGGGTTTTTAGACCCCTTGATTGCAATGGCGGGTCAAATATGACTCAATGTGCTTTAGAAATTAGTTGCCTCCTAGATAAGAATGACTAGCCCTTTATGTAAACCCTTCAACTTGCAATAATCTCCTCAGCTCAACTTTCCAATATGAGATGGGCTTTCTATGACATATACTTTGATGCCATGTAGGAGTTTAGATATAGCTCATAAAACATGTTTGAGGCACTCAAAGACTCAAGCATTCAGGATTATCTACAAAAGCCAACAACCACCTTCCACAAGAGGGAAAAACAAGAACATGAAATTGCAACAATAGATGCACGATGTGACCAATATGCAATACTCAAGATTGCAATGATATATTGCACTTACACAACACTCAACTAAGCTTTGGATGAATTGATGTAATGTACATATGAAGTCTTGCTTATATAGACAAGGAGTGAGATAGGATTAGACAAGATCATGACAAATGTCTTAATCCTATCATATGAGACAACTAAGTCATAACAACCTAGGACACATATATTAAATTGTCAATGCAAATATTAAATGCATGAGTGAATTATTAAATGTCTAAATAACTAAAAGTAAATAATGAGACATAGCTCCATTATAACTAACTTCTCGAAATGACAACTAGAAAACTTAACTCCTAAGTAAACTTATAATAATATGAATAGGTCCTCACTAATAACTAGATAGGAAATAACCCCATTCACACCAACAAACACTGTGTCTATTTTAAGATAAAAATTATTCTATGCTTTGAAATTATATGAAATAGAGATTCTTTTTGGTTTATCTTGTGTTTTATTTTGTTGTATTCTATTTATGTTTCCTCGATGCTCTGTTTCTCGCATCTGCCTTTTCCTTCACTACTATCTTTTGTTCCTCAACATACACTTTTGTTGAGAACTTCTTGTATTGGGCGACTACTACACTGGCTTTACAAGGCGACAAATAATGAAAAATATTATCTTAGAAGAGAAAAAATTACTCTTTTGTTGCAACGACTTTAATGGTGCAACCTATGTCTTCCTTGAAAAACAACCTCTACCAATTTTGAAATCTTATAGCTTTCTTCTGAGGCTTCTTCTTATAGTCTATGCCTTTTAAACACTTGATCTGTTGTACAATATCTGCACCATGTTTCTTCCAACTCTTTTCCAACAACATTTTTGTCTTCAGCTATGGCTGCATCTCTTCTTTCTTTGATATCTTCAACTCTTAGATCAAATTCTTCTACGAATACAGCTTGGCTCTTCCTCTCCCTAGATTATGCGGATTTAACAATTTCTTCAGTGCTTTGACTGGCTCTTCAACCTCCCACAATCTATTGCTTCTGTAAATTCTCAAATCTAGATAACCTTCTCAAACCCGCTCTGAGACCTATTTGGAGGATAGAAGGGGGAGGAGAAAATGAAACAAACAAAAATAGGCATGGAAATTTTATATTGATCAAAATGAAACAATGCACAGACCGTATGAGCTTCAGCTTTACATTCATATGTTACAGCTTCTTACAGCTCTGTGGAGCTGGACTCTTGAGAGAGTGCCTACCAAAATGCAAGCTCAACAATATAACATTTAATTAAACATTTAGGGATAACATAATAGAGAATAGTAAATAGAATAATATATTTCATAGCACCCACAAAACGTGAGCAACCTCCGAGGAGTTAAGATGAAATCCATTTAGAATACTAAGATTTACTGCTGATGCGGAGGCTGAGATGACAAATTCCAACTAGGGAAATTAATGTCTTAGTTGGGTTTACATTTCCAAGAATTTGGTGTGCAAGCAATTGTTGTTGCTCAGTTTATTAACTCCATTTTTAGTCTTCTTTCTTTCTTTTAATGAAGAAATCTGAATCTCTTGTTAAGAAGCTTTTGAACTAAATTTTTGTGAAGTGCCTTCACATCAAAGAGTCGAATCCCTATAATAAATATGTTTTAATTTCAATATATAAAAATTAGTTTCTTTGTGTTTTATCTTTCTTCTATTTTTTGTTTCTTTCCTCTCTGCCTCCTCCAAATAGTTGTTTTTGACAGTTTCATCATACACTAAAATATGTGTTTTTGGGCAGCGATGATCATATATTAATCAGCCACTTCACCATGAAAATAAACTTTTTGGCAGCTTTCCTCATATTTTAAACGAGAACTTCTTCGTAAATATAGACTTTTGCCATACTTGCACAAGAGAGAATGGCTTTGACTAGGTTATATAGGTGAGAAGAAAAAGATATACGCAGGAAACAAAAAACTTAGAATATGCTAGAGATAGGAAATAAACATAGCATTCAACATACAACAAAAATATTAAAACATAACAAAGATTTATAGAACAGATCAAGATTTTATTAATGCATTTTTCGTTTACAGAGTTGCCAGTGCTCTTACATTTATGCCTTCATTCATTCTCAAAAAATAGAGTATCCAAAAACTTATGCATTTGCAAAAACATGGCTCATTACAAGCTATGTGAGAAACTTCCAGAATATGCTAAGAGAAGTATCTAGATACATTGGAGAAGAAGAGAAGAAGAGGCTAGAGGAAAAAAGTGAGTAAATGCGGTGGTTGGAGTAGATAGACGAAAGAGGCAGGGGAGATTAATGCTAACCAACAGGAGCACCACGTCAGCCAACACTCCCCCTTAATCTTCACTACCATGTATGTCTACAATACCAATTCCATCCCGGAGATGCTCAAAAACATTCTTTGAAAGCGGCTTTGTAAAGATATCTGCCAGTTGTTATTCAGACCTACAAAACTGAAGATGTATGTCACCATCGTTCACCAATTCACGAATAAAATGGTACCTTATATCAAAATGCTTGCTCTGTTTATGAAAAACATGATTTTTAGATAAAGCAATTGCATAATTATTATCACAAAAAAAATTTGTAGGTTCTTCTTGTGGATGCCTCAAATATGAAAGTACTCTTCTCATCCATACTGCCTGGCAAGCTGCTAATGTAGCGGAAACATATTCCGCTTCAGCTAATGAGAGTGTTACAATTGGTTGCTTTTTTGATGCCCAAGAGATAGCTCCCAATCCTAGATAAAAGATATACCCTGAAGTGCTTTTTTTGTCATCCATGCTACCTCCCCAATCACTATTTGTATATATGATCAGCTTGTAGTCATCTGGAGATGTATACAAAATCCCAAAGCTCTTTGTTCCAGCTATATTTCTTAAAATTATTTTTCCAGCTTTCCAATGTGATTCCTTTGGTTTTTCCATGAATCTAGAAATGAGACTCACACCATACATGATATCTGGTCTTGTGGTGGTTAGATACATGAGGCTGCCAACTAATCTTTTGAATAAAGTTGCATCAACACTAGGACTTTTGTCATCCTTGCTAAGTTTTAAACCCAATGCAATAGGTGTAGGAACTGGATTTACATTTGTCATCTTAAATATCTTCAAAAAATCATTAGCATACTTGCTTTGACAAATAAAAATGCCTTGGTCATTTTGACTTACCTCTATACCAAGAAAATATTTCATGAGCCCCAAATCAGTCATATCAAATTCTCTTTCTATGGCTACTTTGAATGAGTTAGTTGACATGTTACTTGTGAATATCAAATCATCTACATACAAGCACACTATCAAGATTTCTCCTTCATCATTCACTTTGACATACAAAGTTGGTTCATTGCCACACTTGCTATACCCATTGTTCACAAAATAAGAATCTATCCTGCTGTACCAAGCTCTAGGAGCTTGTTTCAAACCATATAGTGCCTTTTTTAGTTTGTATACCTTATGTTCTTCTCCCAAAACTTCATAACCAGGTGGTTGTGTTATATACACTTCTTCTAAAATGTCATTCAAAAATATTGATTTAACATCCATTTGGTAAACCTTCCAATTGTTTTGAGCTGCTATAGATAAGACCATTCTAATGGTATCCAATCTTGCCACGGGTGCGAATGTTTCATTGTAGTCTATGCCTAGTTGTTGTGTAAAGCCTTTAGCTACAAGTATTGCCTTGTGTTTCTCTACTTTTCCATCAGCATTATACTGTCTTGTAAACCCATTTAACTCCAATCACATCCTTGCCTTTAGGAAGCTCTACTAGATCCCAAGTTTGATTCTTTTCAATTGATTGAATCTCATCATCCATGGCTACAATCCAATTGTCATCCTTAATTGCATCTTCAAAATAAATTGGATCAGCTTGTGTCAAGAATGCAAAATTAGAGCATAAATCATCATTTTTAGCCTCTTGTATTTCATCATATATATCTCCCTTAGAATTTGTGTCTTCTTTGAAGTGTTTATAAATCTTGATCTTAGTGATGCAAGTGTTGGATTAGAGGACTCACTACTATTATTACCTACTAGAGTAGTTGCATTTGGAGTGGTAGGTGCCCTAGAAGGTGTTGTAGGAACATTTTCTTGTGTAGTAGGCACAACCTGAGTTTCATTTTCTTCATTTTCTTGTGGAACACTAGCTGCAACTATAGTTGTTTTGTCTATGTTTCCATCCCATGCTTCTTCTTCAACAAACTCAACATCACGACTTATTATCAACTTCTTTGTGATAGGATTGTATAGTTTATATGGCTTGGATTGCTCACTATATCCCACAAATATACACTTCTCTCCTCTATCATCTAGTTTCTTTCTCAACTCTTGAGGTATCAATGAGTATGCTACACATCCAAAGACTCTCAAATGTGCAATGTTATGCTTCCTTTTGCTCCAAGCTTCTTCTAGTGTTTTATTTATCACAACCTTTGTTGGACATCTATTTAATATGTATACCGAACATGCAACTGCTTCAACCCAATACTCATTTAGTAGATGTTTTTTTTATTATCATACTTCGTGCCATTTCCATGTAATTTTTCTACCTTTTCTCTCAGCTACTCCATTTTGTTGAAGAGTATATCTTGTTGTAAATTGTTTCTTTATGCCATTTTCTTTGCAAAAATTCTAAAAATTATTTGATATGTACTCTCCACCTTGATCGGTTCTCAATGTTTTGATATAGTATCCACTTTCTTTCTCAACTTTTTCCTTGAACTCCTTAAAAATAGCAAATGCATCTGATTTATATTTCAAGAAATAAACCCACACTTTTCTACTGAAATCATCAATAAATGTTAAGAAATAGAGTTTTCCACTTATGGATGGTGTTTGCATAGGTCCACAAAGGTCTGAATGCACTATCTCAAGTGAATGATTTGCTCTATAAGACTCTCCAACTAGAAATGCTTTCCTATGTTGCTTTGCCAATATGCAACTCTCACATATTGTCTTAAGTGGCTCTATTGGTGGCAGTCCATATACCATTCTTTTCTTGTGTAACAACTGTAATCCTTTGAAGTTTAAATGCCCAAGCCTTAAATGCCATAGCCAAGATTCATTTTTGTATGAAGCTTTGAAAGCTAACTCAGCAACCTTTTGCAATCCTTGTGGCTCTAAGAATAGTTCACTTTGGATTCTAAGAGGAAACATCCTATTTTTTGTCATCTCAACTTTTGCAATTAGCCTATTGCTTGGTTTCTTATCTAGAATCACACATTCACCATTTTCAAAGTATATTCTATATCCTTTTTGCACAAGTTTCCCAATGCTTATGTGATTGTGTTGCAATCTAGGAACATAGTATACATTAGAAATATGTTTCTCCTCACCTTGCTTAGTTTTTATGTTAATTGACCCTTTGCCCATGACTGAAACTCATTGATCATTTCCCAATTTTACTTCTGATTTTACTGAATTATCTATTGTTGCAAACATCTCCTTACTCCCACTCATACGATTACTACAACTGCTATCTAAAAACCATACTTCTTTAGAGCTCTCTTGTGCTACATTGCATGGTATCAATATGGTATTTTGTTCACTAGTGTTGGACTGGTTTTCATTTGTAAAATGTGTCTTTTGCTTATTCATGTCATATTGCCTTTTCCTACATTCTGATACAAAATGCCCAAATTTATTGCAATAATGACACTGGTTGTTGGATTTATCATACCTTTCTCCTTGATGATGGCTGTGAGAATGGCTGCTCACCCTTCCTCTTGTTGGTGTAGAATGGGTATGTGGGTTTGATGTTGGTCTTCTGCTCTCAAATTGTGTATTTTCTCTTCCTCCTCTTGGTGTAAAGCGTCCTCTGCCTCTACTGTAATTTGATCTTCCTCTTGTTCTGCCAAATGATAGCTGAGTCTTGAATGGATTTTCCAATGATGATGTCCCCGATCGATTTAATCTTTGCTCATGTACTAAGAGTGATCCCATTAATTCATCTACTGATAGCTGAGTAAGATCTTTGGCCTCCAAAATGGCTACTACTACTGGATCAAACTTTGTAGATAAGCTTTTAAGTAATTTCTCCACAATCTTTTGATCTTCAATGGTGTCTCCATAGGATCTCATCTAATTTACTATTTCCATTGCATGAGTGAAGAATGAATCTATTGAATCTGAATCATTCATTTGCAGGTTTTCAAAATCTCTTCTAAGAATTTGTAATTTTGCTATTTTCACCTTGTCTATGCCTTGGTAAGCTGTTTGCAAACTTTCCCATGTCTGTTTTGATCTTGTAGTAGCTGAAACTTTTGGAAAGATTGATTCCTCCATTGCTTGTTGAATGATAAACAATGCCTTAGTATCCTTCTTCTTGTTTTCCTTCAACAAATCCTTCTCAGCCTGTGAAAGTGCCTAATATGCTTGTTGGTCTACTGGTTCAAGAAACCCATTTTCAACCAAGTCCCAAACATCCTAGAAGCAAAACAGGGTTTTCATTTTTATGCTTCAATATTCATAATTTTTGCCATTGAAGATTGGAATCTAGGGTTGTGGAATGCTTCCACTTGTTCCTGCCATGATTTTCAAAAATAAAAAAAATGTCTTTGCAATAAAACCCTTTTTCCTATTTTCTTCCTTGATGGCTGCAACTTGAATTCCTCTTTCTTGACTTTGATTTGATATGAGATCCAATCTCTGCGGTGGCAGCAACTACCAAATTCTATGATCTGCCTTTTAATAGCAATTCCTCCTTGTCTTGGCGGAGCGCTTCACAGTCAACAAACTTTCTCTTACAACCAGCAGTCTCCCTGGCTTAGGTTAACGGCTTCTAGATACAGAAGCAAATCCTTTTGCTGGTTTCAAATGCCCTTTGGTTTTGTTTTTCCTCCAATATGCCGGATGGTGTCTTTGACTGGCTCCTACAGATTCTTCACAACTGGCACATTCACTAACTTGGCATTGTAATTTCTTTTCGTGACACCCGTTTCTGTTGCAGGCTCTGATACCACTTTGTAGGTGAGGAGAAAAAGATATACGCAGGAAACATAAAACTTAGAATATGCCAGAGACAGGAAATAAACATAGCATTCAACATACAGCAGAAATATTAAAACAGAACAAAGATTTATAGAACAGATCGAGATTTTATTAATGCCTTTTTCGTTTACAGAGCTGCCAGTGTAACAAAAACAGAGTATCCAAAAACTTATGCATTTGCAAAAACAGGGCTCATTACAAGCTACGGGAGAAACTTCCATAATACGCTAAGAGAAGTATCTAGATACATCGGAGAAGAAGAGAAGAAGAGGCTAGAAGAAAGAAGTGAGTAAATGTGATGGTTGGAGTACATAGAGGAAAGAGGCAGGGGAGATTAATGCTGACCAACAGGAGCACCACGTCAGCCAACAGGTTAGTAACTTATAATTGAAGTATTGCCAGCTGTGGTGTGGTGATTGTCAAATAAACGTAGTCAAATGTCTCTGGTAGCCGCTGAAGAGGAAATATCTATTGAGATATTGAAAGAATAAATGATCCAGCCTTTAAGATAATACAAATTTGTTATGAAATAGTTTGGATAGAGATAACGACGAGCCGGTGGTTAGGGGATTCCTTCTATCAATTATCTGCAGAGATTAATTAGACAAGAAAAAATGTGCGTCAAACTGTGTTCTCTGCTAGTTTGTTTTCTTCTAGTAATTAAATAGACTGCTACCGTGTTTTGTAATTAAATAAATTATTCATTCTTCTGTGTTTTCATTGAACGAGTCTTGCCAAACTGATTTGTCACAACGGAAGGAGAAACTTCCCGTATCATTTTTTAATCCTGGCCCTATCCTACGTTATCCTGACCTTATAAAAAATTGACTGAGTCGTAAACGGCAGCTTCCATCATATTTTATTCTTGAAGTTCTGACCATGAAAATGGTTGTATTTGTCAGCTTCCATCCCATTCGTACGCCCTATATATATATATAAGCCTGTTCTCGTTAATAAATGAATGAGTTGCAGATTGAGCAGGAGTCCTGGTATAATTTTTTGTTAATGGCGATAATGAAGAGTTCAATAGTGGGTATTTTAGTTGGGTTATGGATGACCAGTTGTTTGGCTGCAGCTGAGAAAGGGGCTTATGTGCCAGCCATGTTTGTGTTTGGAGACTCGTTAGGAGATGCAGGGAACAATAATTACATTCCACACTCTAAAGCGCGTGCAAACTTCACACCTTACGGCGTTTCATTTTTTCCCTACCCAACTGGTCGCTTTACCAATGGCCGCACCACTTTTGATTTCCTGGGTTGGTGTCATTTATTATTTCAGATTTAAATCTAATTCATTGTGTAATTATCATCTTATATAACTTACTGATTATCCAAGAGTATTGCTAAGTGGTTTGATGTATAATTATGGTTGCAGCTAGCTACTTGAGGCTACCCTTTATCTCTCCATATCTGGAACCAAAGGCAAATTTTAGTGCGGGAATCAATTTTGCCTCAGGAAGTAGTGGATTGCTCGATTCAACAGGGGCGGGAGAGGTCTGGTATTTTTACCTTCTTTTCTTTCTTGAAAGACCTCAACATTGAGTTTCAGAAAGTATTTTTTTGTTTAGATCTTGTAAAATATATTCTTTTTAAGTTTGATAGATTTTGAAAAGTAATCTCAAATGTTTATATGTAAATTTATAACGATGATTTAATACAGAAATATTATTCAATACATATATTTTATATAAAACATATATAACTGATTTTTGAGTTGCTTTTTCCTTAGATATTATGTTCGCTGTAGATTGTAGATCAACAAAAAGGGTAATAATAGACTATTCTATCTTATCTATGGATTATATACTGTCAACATAATCGATTAAAATCTTACAAATTTATATTATATATTATTATCAATAGAATAAATTTTTAGCAGCTACAATAGCTCTGATGATAAGTTTACAGTTATCTGTTAGACAGTCCATAAAAAGGAGAGAAGTCTTTAAGCAATGAAGTATAATTACAAATTACCTTATCTGAAATGACTGACTATACATGCTCCTCTTACGTTCATAATCGGTTTTGAAGGTTCCTTTTCTTTTATGGCTAATAGGTTAATCTTACATATACAAAAGTGAAATCTTAGTGAATTCTTTGCTTTAATATACACCTCTGTTACTATTTAAGCAGTTATAATATTTAACTAATCTACAAGTTGAACTGCTAAGAAATTTATGAAAAGAGTACTGTTAACAATATTTCATTAGTCTGACTGTTGAGGCCCTGAAAGTCTTACATTACAATCTTCTAATGTTTTAATTATTCTTAGGAAACTTGATATCTTAAGACTCACAAATTTTTAATCTCAAGACCAGTTCTTAGTCTTACGTTACAATATTCTAATGTTCTCGTTATTCTTAGTCTTACGTTACAATATTCTAATGTTCTCATTATTGTTAGGAAAATTGATTTCATCCAACTTGACATTTTCTAATCTAATTTTAATCTTTTCAGTATCATTATTATACCAAATAGTTGTATGATGTAACAGAGCACTAAGTATCAAAAATTGCTATTATATAAGTGAATGAGTTTCACTAGAACTTTTCCATTCTTATTTTAATGCTTGTCAATCTTGCAGAATATTATCACACTGAGTCGGCAAGTATTTCAATTCCAACACTTTTCTTATATCCTGAGGAAGACACACCCATCTGGAGCTGCGAAAGCAAAGTCCTACATAAGAAACTCTTTATATTGCATTACAATTGGAGGCAACGATATTGCCGACTATATTGCAAACTCTACACTCCAAAACACCACTACTCCACAACAGTTCGTTACACTGCTGGTCTCCAAATTTGATCAGTACATAGCAGTAAGTTTCACAATTCTTAGTTTCCATATTACTTCAAATACTTTAAAATAATTTATGGCTTAATAGTGTTGATTGATATGTGGCTTTGACAGCGTCTTTACCGTGCTGGGGCAAGGAAATTCCTTGTAGTGGATGTTCCAGCTTTGGGATGTACTCCTTTTACCAGACTGTCCGGATACGCCATAGCCAAAGGTGAATGTTTGGAGAGCGCAAACCAGCTGACCGTGGAATACAACACTGCTTTACAGTCACTTTTGCCTCACCTCAGACAAAAACTAGACGGAGTAACTATCATCGAGCTAAAAACTTATGATTATTTTATGAACATACTTCAAAACGCTGAAACCTATGGTAAGCTACGCTCTTACTCAGTCCCTTAGGAATAAAACCAATCTTCTTTTAAAGGTTTCAGTAATTGGGTGGCAGGACAAGAAATAAATCTATGAAATTTTTTTGGTGCAGGATTTAAGAATACAAATTCAGCATGCTGTGGATCAGGATTATTTAATGCACAAGTAACCTGTGGAGAGACGACTCCACAGAATTTGTTTTGCAATGATACAAGTGCATATATATTCTGGGATAATACTCATCCAACTGAAAAAGTTTATGGCATGTTTTCACACCAGATTTGGAGCGGAAATTCTTCTGTTATCCACCCATTTAATCTCTCTACACTGTTCTTGGGAAATAATTCGTCTGGCTACTAATAATGCACAAACCCTGTTTCCTGATTTTGTGATATCAGACAGCATTATTACATTCTTTATATGATTTAGTCAAATCAATCTTGTCATTCTTTACAATAATGTTTAATACAGGCAGCCTTTCTAAATAAATTCAATAATTTTTTTGAATACAGAGCCTGTATTCAGTTTTGTTATACCAATTATTTTCTCTGGACATTATATATTTTTAAAAATTCTTACATATTAAGTGAACAAGTTAATCACAGAAAATTGAATCCGACAGTCAAATGCATGAAAACCTGGACAGAATGAGAGGGGAAAAAGAGTTTCTCATGCTTGACACGTGCCCCGCAAAGTCGACCATTTTATACAATATGGATGAGTTGAGATTGTCATTACAGTTTAGAAGGTGCTATTAAATGCTATATAGAAAATAATTAATTGATTATATTTTAAATGGATTTAAATATATTATAGTGTTGCAAAGTTCAATTAAGTTTTAATAAAATTTAAAGAAAATTTCAATATAATAGAAATTATCATTGAGAAATGAAAAATAACTCTAATAATTATATATAATAGTGTTATTTTAAAATATAATTTAAAAAAGAAATAGATGTATAAAATTATTATATTTGTAAATATGTTATGATTTAATTCATTCATTGTAATGATATAATTAAATTTAGAATTAAATATTGTTTTCATGCATTATTGGAATGAAAACTATAATTGATAATAAAATATAAATGAACTATCATTCTTGTATTAATATCCTCTAGAAACACTTTGAAATTTAAATGTTCAAATTTCAAAGTATTTTAAATGATTTTTTCATTTAAATAAATTTCATAAGTACAAAATCGTTTTCTTGTACAAAATTAATCATTAAGAAAACTTATTCAATTTAAGGAATCTACCAAGAATATTGGTATCAAATTTTGATAAAACTTTTTTTCATGGATAAATTTGAAGTTATAAATGATTCAAGATGTTCATCTTTAACTAAACATTAACACAATGACATAGTTAGCTTCAACTTCATTACATTATTATTTTTAGATTTAATGTTCATCAATGATATATAATATGTTGTAAAAAAACTTGCAACTAAGTCTTTAAAAGTGAGAAAAATATGGTTAACATATACATTTTAAGGTTTTAATTATTTTAACAACATGCAATTATTAAATTTTAAAAAACTAGGGACCAATTTTCAATACATGAAAGCATCTCATCAAAATTAATTTCTAATAGACCTTCAATATTACAAGGCATGAAATCTTCCATGTTTACAAATAAGTTATTCGTACACAATTATTATTTAAAATATATAGAGAAAAGGGAAAATGAATTACAAATAATCATGTTATTTTTGTCATTAATAAGTTTTTTTCTATGGATATATATAAAAGCTTATTTCTATATGCATAAATTATAGTGGACCAGGACAAATTTGAGTGTTTACATTTTGCCTCTTTTTGAAACGAGGTACTTGTTACATTGGTTCAAAGAATTGATGCCCCTCAGATCAACATTAGTATTGAGATAAAAAATTTAAAAAATCATGACTGTTTAAGATGGCCCACTATGCCCCAATGAAAGGAATAAATGCTAGTATGCTGCCCCCTCAAGAGATGTAGTGAAAATTTCAATTTTTAGGTCAAAATCATGATAAGGATGCAAGATTGGTTCAACTGTGAGACAAAAAACAATCCTTAGAATATGGATAACAAGTCATAATAGGCTATCAGATGAAAAAATGGATATTAAGGGTTGAAACCCTAGGTCAAGCAGTGCATTCAGGTGAAAACCCTAATTTTCCATGCATATTTAGGCGGGTGGGGTCACTTTCAAGCTCATTTGTACACTTGGATTTGAGAATTTTAAGAGATTTGAGAGAGATTTTGTAAGACGTACTAGTGTAGCTGACAGAATGGTGGATCATGTGCTTTCTATACATCACACAAACCGAGTTTGAGACTTCCAATGACTAGCTAACACAATATCACCAGTATGTACCTCAAAAAACTTTCCTTGCGTGTACTTCAAGATAGAAAATTTTAGGTTAGATTATGTCAAACAAAGGTGTTGGTAGTTTAGTGATGTTTTTATAATGGTTAGTGATGCTTTTGTAAATCTTAGCGACGCCTTTGCTAAAGAGCACCACTCTAGAGCAATTGTGTCGGGGATTAGAATATTGTCAAATATTTTTTGAAATGATGCGGGGTATAAAGTATAGAAACATCATGAAGACTCTTGGGTTGAGAACATCAAATGCTTTAAGTGAAAACACTATTGTGAAGAATCTAATGGATGCTTATGAGAGTTGGGGTAAGACCTCACGCTCAAAGGATAGTAATGTCACCCGAAGTTTCATTACATCGACTTTGGTAAGTAGTCCAACAAAGAGAGCTTGTCTCATTAGAAAGACAAGTGAACAAATGAGAATTAGTAGAAAAAATTTATCAAGAGCCATTCAAAGGAAAAAAGTAACTAAGGTCATTGATTCAAATGAATTATGGGCATTCTCAGGGAGATTGCCATGAAAAGAAAAAAAGTTGTTGAAGCATTGAGAACAGTAATTGAAAAGTATTGGAAGAATAACATAAGGCCATCTCTGAATCAAAGGAATGTGGTAAGAAGGAGAATTGGTAGTCAGAAACATGAGCCACATCCAAAACATTTTTCAGATATGATTCAAATCCAATTTTTTCATAAATTTCAATAGGATTATCCTCAAATTAGTATTTTTCAAAGATATTTTGAAATACTTACACCTTTTTATGTCAAGATAAATAAAAAAAACACTTGTTGTAAACTACATATTGAATTCTCTAACCATTGTGATGTTTATCATTTTATGTTTCAATTTGCATACTAGCGATGTTTTGCAGGATTATGGCATAAAAGGCCCACCAACATCTTCAAGAGATTTCTTATCAAAAATTTTATGTGAAATAGAGGATGACCAAATATTCTATAGGATAACATACTTGGATGGTTCATGTGAGCATTGTGGTGGCTTGTAGCGTATGCTAGTATGTCAACATATGAAAAACACATATGAGGTGAGACAAAAACTAGTAGATTTCAGGAAGTTTAAAACAATGGCATACGTTCCAAAAGATGGTATGGTGTTGGCAAGAAGTTGAGTCCACTTTTTGGCCAAAAAGTGGAAGTGTTTTTCCTAATTTTTAGAATTTAACACATTTGACCTTAAAATTTGAAGCACTTAGAGATGGAATGTTCAAAAAAGTCACTGATCATAAAATGTAGTACTTAGAGTCTAGTTTCCAAATATGTAATTTATTTCAATACCCAGATTGTAAAATTGAGTTTCAATAGGTGTTTCTAAAAACTACTGTTTAAAAGTCATTTTTTTTTTACCATACCATGCACGTGTACAACATCCATATTTTGACCTAAATTATCGTATTTTTCTAAATCATTTTGGGAAAAGATTTGTGACTCACTAAAGCTTGTTCTCAGTATTTTTATGTAATTTTTTCTTGATTTTTTTTTGTTAAATTTTTATTAGGAATATGTGTCATTTTGCAGAATCGTCATGTACGATATGCATAAGATGACCTAAGCTTATCATTTTTTGATTTTTTTTTAATTGAAAAGAATTGTCTGAAGTTTGTTCTTGTGCAATCCATTCGTCAAAATGTTATGTTGATCAAAAGTTATTAAAATAGTAAAAAGCCATGATATTTAAAGTTTATGGACCAGTTTTATCATAAATTAATTGAAAAATGGAAAAAATAATCCAATTGTAAAAAAATTTACATATTTGGAATCTGTATTTTCTCATCTAAAATGGGTTTTAATCTCATCAAAAAATTCTACAAAAAAGGTCGTCGCCCATATGTCCAAACTCGGTATTTTTCTCTGACATTGTTAGGACCTTTAACACCCAGGCCAAACTAGGTTGAAGGCCTAGGTTTGGATTCCCAATGTTTTTCTCGAACCAAAATACAAGGTAGAAACCTGACCATAAAGCAAATCCAATTTCAAATTTTTAGAAACGAGACCCTGTTTTGTAGAGCGGGATCCCATTATGGTTCTACAAAATAGGCTCCCGTTTTCAAAATTGCCAAAAATGGAAAATTTCCATATTTGGAAAATTTGAAAATGGAATCTCATTTTCAATTTTTTCCAAAAATGGAAAGTTTTCAAATTGGGATCTTCCAAAAATAGAAATTTTTAAAAATGGGATCCCGTTTTGAAAAACAAGATCTCAATTTTTTAAAAAGTGGGATATCATTTTCTATTTTTAATTTAGGCTTGGGATCCCGAAGTTAAACAAGATCCTTTTTTAAAAAACGGGATCCCGTTTCTTAAAAAATAGGATCCCATTTTTGCAATGCCAATTTTGTTTTTTTGGCTAAGGAAAAAACTTCCATGTTTCGTGGACTCAACTTCTTGCACTTACTTGGTAATCAAGCAAAAATGTGTAATTTGGTTATTCAGAAGATTCCAATGTATCAGTTTGTCTCCATGTTTCATGACAATATAGTGTATGAGTATGTAATGCATACCCATAGAGCCTGATGGCTAGACACACAATTCAAGCTATGCAAGGACACCTTTCTAGTTGGCAGCATAGTATCAATGGTTGACTTTGCAGAGAACTACACTCTATAGTCACAACGTGAAGTGTAGTCACAATATTACAACTCCATAAAGGTTTTGATATTTGTGCATATAACATTCATTCATGCAGCTGATAGTATAGATGACCAAAGGAAGGTATTGAGGGAATATCACTTATCTATTAGTGATGATCGCACACATTCTCTAGAGTTTGTGCAAGGTTGCTTTCAAATGTTATACAATTATTTGGCTCAGAGGGGCATAGCATATGGTCAGCATATAATATGGTTGGATAATTGTGTAGCACAATTCAAGAACTCACGCATCTTCTATTGGTTGAGCAGGATGCATGTCATTACAAGTGTCCAACATATGTGAAATTTTTGTGAGGCCAGGCATGGAAAGGGGGAGCATGATGGCACAAGAGCATGTGTGAAAAGAGTATTAGAATAAGAAGAGTTAAAGTATAAAGACAATGTAAAGTTGATAGATGGAAAATTAATCGTTGAGTGGTGTAATGCTTCAATGAGTCTAGGTAATGAAGGTATGCCTTCAATTCATAGATTTTTTTGGTTGATGGATGATACTAACACTGCACCATATGAGGATTGTTGTACACTAATTGAGTGAGCTACACTCTTTCCTTAGCTCATATGCAAGTTCAAGGAATATCAATACATGGAAGATGGCATGCTTTTTTTCTTCATGTATAATGCAAGCCTAAAATGATTGTGAGTTAGAGGAGTGGGTTGAGAAATGGTTGACAAGTTATCTTAGCCCACTTCACACGTATCGCCCTCCATGACATTGAAACTAATATAGATGGAATCATCAGTCGACTTTGACCACGTATCAAATCTAGTTCAACCAGGTAATATATCTACTTGCTTTATTTTTGAAATTCCTATTTATCTTACTTTTTAGTGTATTCGTAATGTTGACCAATTTCAAGAGATTTGCTACACATATCGATGCAGGACATGTTTATGCATTTATTGTAGATGAAGACAATGAAGAGGGAATGGACTATTATTTGTGTTGTGTTGAGGCAAAAAATAAATTGGAGGCCCCAATTATAAATGGAGAAAAAATCAAATACCCTACAGAATTAGTTGTTATTGGAATGTGGCTTAGAAGGTACCCACATAAGAGTGTTAAATATTGGTTGTTTCATGACATTGACACGCATCGTAAGATTCTTCATTACTTGAACCTTGTCATGGAATCCAATGTTCATTTGACCAAATATGGGGGTAGAACTTTGAAGAAGACCTTGTGGAAGGTCTGTAAGTTTGACCATGAGGCAATACTTGACACAATAAAGAGTAGAGCAGACCTAGATGGTTTATTGGATTAATTTGTAAGTATGCACATTGGTTCTTATTAATTTATAATTTTATGCATATTAATTTGTTTGATGCCAATGATATCATATTCTTTTACTTTTCCTATTTGTTACAAGTGACCTACTAAAAATTGATTAGTGTCCCCTTGCAGAAAATGTTGATGTATGAGCCATCCAAGAGAATATCAACCAAAAAATCAATGGAACATCCTTATTTTGATGATCTTGACAAATATCAATTATGATTTTAAGCCATTATAAAAGTGTGTACAAATCTTGGTGAGGGAATTTCAAGTTATTCATTTGAAATTAACCTTATCATGAGCACCTATGATGTAGACATTATAAAAGAATCTCAAATTTCAAGTTATTCTATTCATGAGAGGTGTTGTGTGCAATAGGTATCTTGGAATTCCCAGTGAAGATGTATGACCAAGAGTGACTAAGTTGTGAGACTGACATGCCTATCCTCAATGGAAACATCAAGATTTATGCCTTGTTGTTCCCTAGTTGGAACCAAATGGTGTTGATTTGTTGTCTATAAGTGGCTTCCATCTATTTTCATTTCATTTCCATTTTGGATGCCTTTTCTTTTTCTTCTTTTACTTTGCGTATTTGTAAGTAAACTACTAAAATTTGATTAGTTTTTTCTTACAAAAAATGCCGATTTATGAGCTATCGAAGAGAATTTCAACCAAAAAATAAAATGCAACATCCTTATTTTGATGATCTTAACAAATCTCAATTCTGATTTGAAGCCATTATAAAAGAGTGTGTGAAGCTTAGCGAGGGAATCTCAAGTTATACATTTTAATTTAACCTCATCATGAGAATCTATGATGTAGAAATTATAAAATAATCTCACATTTATAAGTGACATTGTAAAAGATCTGTGAGAACGAAATACCTAAGACGCTGTGCCTATGGTGCACAGGACTAGGGCCTTCATTTTGTAAAAGCCCTTGGGTTTAGTATGTAGTGTCTTTATGTTAAAGGTCATGTTTTTGTTTTGAAATAAGGTCTTTACTTGACCATGTTGCAATTTTTTGGGTTAGTTTTGGTTAGAAGTCATTTTGAGTCAATTTGGTAAAGTTGCAAAAATTGGAAAAAAGTTGCATAGCAACTTTTGCATTTTTGATGTAAAAGGGAAGTTGAATAGTTAGGATGTTAAAATTTAGTTGTAGTTAGTTGGATATGGTTTTAAAAGGCTAAGTGTTCTTTGTAATGGTTGAAACATGGGTTGGATGTACATTTGGAGGATTGAATAACAAAGATTCACTATTTTCTGTGTTTTCCTACATTAAATTTTGCTACTACAACAACTTGTACATTTATTGGTATGGCTTGGAAGCGCTCATTTGTGCATTGAAATTGATGGATGAGTGAACTAAATTTCAATTTCATCTTGTATCATTTGATTTCATTAGGATTTGAGTAAGTTATAGTGTTTTTTTTTTTTAAACGGGTTAGAAACACTAGTTTTGAAGGTTTGAGAGAAAAAATAATGATTTGTGACCCATTCCACCTATGAAAATGCTTAATAATTGGTGGAATAGGTGTAGGTAGGTTTAATTTTTTTTTTTGAAGTTTTCAGGAGCATGGATGAGGATTTGGGAAAATTTTGTTGATGCTCTAGCTGGTTTACTACATGTTTTTAAGCAAAAGTGATGCATAAAAGTAGGGTTTTGTAGAAGAGTTTATTGGAGACAATTCTAGGGGATGGAGATTGCATGTTCAGACCTCATTTGAAATTTCTAAGGTTTTGGAATGAATATTTGAGGTTTGGAGTGTGTAAAACCAATAAGTGCCTTATTGAGGGAGCCTAATTAGGCCTATTTCAAGGTGTAGCAGCAATTTTTTGGCCCTTGTGTTCCAAAGTAACCCCATTTTCAATTGAAGTATGTTTCAAAAGAGGATAATGGGTACTCAAATATGTAATATTTTTCTAGGTATGAGATGGGGTTTGTAAATTATGCTTGAAAAACCTTGTTTGATGTGCTACTAAGAAGAATGTCAATTTGTGAAGGAATTCATTGAGTTTGAAGTGTTAAGACTTTATCAAGAATTTGGTTGAGTTAGTTTGTGTTTTTATACCGTACTCTACATCAGCCTACAAGTACAAGCACTTAGGTTTCAAAACAGTTTATGAAGCATATTAGACAATTGTAGCACAAACAAAAGAATTAAGATAACCAAACAAATCTCATTTTATTGTAAACATCATCTTATTAATATAGTGAGTGTAATAATGTTTTATGGTTACTAATCATTCTTTTTCTTGTTTTATTCTCTCCCTATTATAACTAGCACCAATTGACTAACTCAAATGCATTCAAAATTTGAAACCCATTAAAGTCAGCCTTAGTGAAAGTCAAAGTCAAATGTGTCACATTGACTTCAAATGCATCACGAAGAAGTGTTTGCGTCATTCCGTACTTCAATTACGTCTCGATATGTTGAATGCATCATTCTAGCTGGTGATTGCATTGCCGCAATGCACTTGCGTCATGACTTTTGGCATATAGGTCATTTAGTTGAAATGCATTGTTTTAAACATCAAATGTGTCGCGATGTTGTGAATGCTACATTCTATCTATTGATTGCGGCTCACTTTTTTTATTATGTCACGATTCCAAGCGAATGCAGCACAATCAGTGGCCCTATCCTAATGACTCTTTTCATTTGCATCATGACGCATCAAATGTGTTGAACGCAAATATGAATGCATCTTATGCGAACGCATATGCCTCGCAACGTATTCACTATTGACCCTAAAACCCTAATTTTTGCACGAAAATGATAAAATGACAAAGTGGGTTAGGCGTACATACTGTTGGCTCTGAGCCCTTTGGCCGCCTGTAGGTCCGTACGATCCCTCTACAATGCTTGGTCACTAGAATCACCATGTCTGCTATAGTCTCTCTTCACTCCGTGCTCTAATGATTGCTAAGGGAAATAGTGAAATGAATTGACTTTTATCCCATTGTCAACCGATTTATAAAGTCAAAATGGCACTTGTCAAACCTTTTTATTACTAGAGATTGTTTTGACCAACTTTGACCTCACTTTTGGTTGCTTTAAACTCCTTGAAATCAGAAACCATTTATTTCATTGTCTTTCTGGTCACCATATTGGCTTATCGGGAGACTTTCCAAATTTTTCTGTCACCGGCCCAAAATTTAAAAAATTTCCCAAGGGGGCATAGATGCTCCATACCTTCGCTAGGGCATATTTTTGACTAAATTTTCTTTTCCATGCAATGCAATGAGCTACATTATGACAAAGAGGAGAAAAATGTAGACACATAAAAATGACCTAGGCCTGCAAGCTCTATTTTTCCACCATTTCTTCCTAGCATAATTAATACATTTTAATTATGTCCTTGGTCCACTTATATCTATTAATTAAATAATTCATAATTATTTAATTAATTCATGTCCTCCTTATTCCTCTTGATTATTAAATAGATAAATTTTATTTATTTATTTAATACGTCGCTAATTGTCTAAAGTCTTCTCACAATTATATAAATTTCTTAATTTATTTAATTATCCTTGCCCATTTATGTCTTCCTGATTATTAAATAAATAAATTTTATTTATTTATTTAATATGTCACTAATTTTGAAAGTCTTCTCATAATTAAATAGATTTTTTAATTTATTTAATTATTGGTCACCTTCTTTAATTAAATAATTATTTTAATTATTTAATTGTCTCATTTAACATTTCTCTCTTTTAGTAAATAATTTGAATTAGTTATTTACTGTCATGTGGTCCCACCTTTTGAATTAAATTAATTTTTAATCCAAAATAGTCTTTCCCCAAAAATCAAATTAATTGATATTATTATTTGATTTTTCAGCCACCTCTTTTTCTGTGGCAGTCTTATCTCTTGTCACATGCATTGTACACCCTTGATTTGATTTTCTAAAAAATATTCTTGTCCACTCATTTTGATTTTTTCCTAATGTTTCCCTAACCCTAATTGTGGGTTGTCAAATTGAATCTTGTCCATTGATTATAGGGCATTTGTCAAGCTTCAATCTTTCCCATTCACTCAAAATTGCATTTTCTATAAAATGAAAATTTTGGTCTCATTTTTTCATCTCATGCAATCTTGTTTTAGGCAATCTTAGGCTATCTTACACTCTTGTCATACTTTTGGAATATTGTCATTTTGTCATAGTCATATTAGCATCTCATTTAACATAGTTTAGACATAGTTTCATGCTCACTAGTTGCATATTAGCATAGTATTTGAATGTTTTTATATCAAATCCTTCAACATTTGCTTAGGTCTTATTATTGTCATTAGTTTTCTCATCACAAATCTGATGGAAACATCATATTTGTAGCAAGTTGAGAAGGTGTAATGGAGGTCAGCCATGGAGGTTGAAGACATTTGGTGAGATCTTTCATTATTTTTTCATGTTTTTCCTTTGCACTTCATTACTACTTTGGGTTTTTATGTTTATGCATTGGATTTGCTAACCCTAGAATAATTTCCCTTAGTTACACACATAACCTCTATTGCAACATGTTTGGTTCCCAATTAATTTTTTCAGCTGTACATGGGCATTAAAATTATCTTCCAATCCATTATTTAATATTCCAAATTTTAATTTTTCCAACTTGGGCATTGGGTTTTCTTTTAATTTACGTATTTTGGCAATTTAAGCACATTTAATGTGCAACCAACAATTCACCCAAATAACAAACTTTGAGCCAAATAATAAAATAATGGTTACAATATTTTGGCTCCAATTTTCACCCAAATATAATATTTAAACATTAATCTATCCAACCAATTGAATAATTTTTTTTTTATGCCCATAGTGCCCCCAAATCAAGTGCTAAAAGGTTGCCTATAACAAGAAACCACACAGAAAAAAAATAAAATAAAATAAAATAATTTTTTTTTGGGGATGTAGGATTGCCTGGTACCCTTGGATGCTCCTGCATTAGACACCTAGGGTAAGAAGAAATGTTCCATGAGTTGGAACTCACGAAATTTTAAAGATTTCATGTTTGTCCTTCAACCCTCTTTCTTCCTCATCAACATGTTTCTTCTTCTTTACTGTGACTCTGAATTTTTCTCTCTTCCTTCATATTTCCACTCTTTCTTCCTCTCATAAAATTAATCTCTCCATAACTCAAATTCCTCCATGATTTGTCTTCCAAATTTATCTCATCGTCTTCATTATCTTGATGTAGTTCAACATTTAACTTGTTATTACTGCACCTTACCAATTTTTCTACTTCACATTCTTTAACAATTTCATTCAAATAAAAATCACCATCATCACCATCTTTAAAAAATGTATAAAAATACCTCATTTCCTATGTTTTCTTCCCCTTTTCTATTGCTATAATATATTCTTCAGTTTTCTCATCTTCAATCATTACAGATAAATCAAATTCATCAAAAGAATTACAATATTTAGATATTACCTTATCATCCACTGCTACAACCTCCTCTTCTATGCATTCAACCTTCTTATCTTCCACTTTAATTCCTTCAAGGAAGAATATTTTATCTGCAGCCTCTTTCTTTTCACCATATTCTTCTATAATCTCTCCCTGAAATAATTTTTTTAATTTTCTTATCTACTCTTTCAATAGGAGACTAGACTTCTTCTTCATCGTTCCCTTTGTCAAACCTAGGACTACCAAAATCCATTCTCTAAATTGCTACAACATCATCCACAAATTCATCTACCTCTTTTTCATGTAAATTTTTATTAACAAAATTAAATGATACCTCTTTTTTTGCTGTGGTATCCTTCTTCTTTTCACCATTTTCCTTGTCCTTGCTAAATCTTGCAAACAAAAAATTTCCAGATAACATAAAATCTTTAAAATTACCATTAAATTTGTGATCTGTAGTGAGCATTTTCTCTTCTTTCTTTTTCCATCCTTCTCTTATGCTTCTTTTATTTTTGTTGTCATCTTTCAAGAGAACATTCTCCTTCCCATATCTCTCTTCCCACATTCTCAATTCCTCTTTAAACTTCTTTTCTAATATATTCACTTCAGCCTGGAGCTTTTCAAATTCTTCATGCTGCTTCCCACTTTCCACTTCTTCCTAATAATTTTCCAAAAATAAAACTCTTACGGGCCTCCTCATGACCCATCCCATCCTCTCTAGTATAGACTGCCTCACGTTCGGTGATTTGTCTACACATATATCACAAACACACCACAAGTCCTAGTGCAAACTGCCTCACATTCAACACTCTTCCTGCACACTTAGAAAAGGGAAAACCAAGAAGATAAGGTTGCATTTTGTTTTAATGTGAAAGCGGAAAGACAATAAAACAATCTACTTTCATCTAGTGGATCATGCTTTATTAATCCTTTGGCTTAATACAAAATTTTATTTAATATTATTTGCTGCATTTTTTTATGTTTGAAAAAATGAGTGTTCTAATAAGGAATTCACATGAATTGCAAGTAATTTGGTTGAAATTTCATCTCATTGTTCGAGGGAATACAAAAGGTGAAAATTCTTATTTTTCGTGAAGTTTTTCCAAGGGATTTGGTGGAAAGACTCAAGAAGGGAATGGATCTTCTCCAGGAAGGGTTTCCTAAGTGTGTTTTTTAGGTTGAAGGCATGAAAGTGAAGCTACAATAGTTTTCTTCCATTGATAGTTTCTTATTGCAAGTTTGCAATGCATTGTTTTGTGTGTTATTGCAGGAGAGGGGTTTGAAGATTGTATCATGGGCAGATTTATTTTGTTAGATGATGATTGTGGTATTAGATCTAGGTTGCCTGATACATTAGTGGCATCAAAGCTTTACTTTTAATACAAATTGAGACAATATTTTTGTGAGTCTTTGATGAGTATTTTGGTGTTCTAAGTGGGGTTTTTTTATTGTGAGGGATTTGTTCTAAGCTCTCATACATTAGTGGTATCATATGAGTTTCCTCATGAAAAGGAAAAACCAAGAAGAAGAACTGTTAATTAGAGTAGAGCAACAAATATAAATGGAGAAGATGCACATTCAACTAATTCCAAAGAAGTAGAAGATGGTAAAACATTGATGATGAGGAGAGTTTTGATTAATGAAAATAGTGAACCCATTAAGAGCAGATTGTTTCATACAAAATGCAAATGCAAAGGTAAAGTTTGTAAAGTCATTATTGATGGTGGTAGTAATGATAATATTGTTTCTACAGAGATGGTTGAGAATTTGTAGTTGGAGAGAAAGAGGCACCCACATTCACATAGGATCTCATGGTTGTAGGATGATCACAAAGTGTTAGTAAATGAACAATGTGTGGTAAGATTTACGATTGGAAGTTATTAGGATGAAGTATTGTGTGATGTTAAGAACATGGATGCTTATCATTTGTTGCTGGGTAGATTGTGGCAGTTTGGCAAGAAAGTAGTGCATGATGGATGTGCAAAAACTTATAGTTTGAGAAATAATGGAGTTCATCATGAGTTGAAGCCATAGGATGAGAGAGGAGGCGGGGTATGTAGCAAGGTTGGAATTTTTTTGGTTAGTGATTTGAAATAGTTAGAGAAAAAAGATGAAGGTGATGAGGATGATTTGCTAATGCAATTGGAAGCAATCAAAGGAGAGAGGAATGATAAAATTTTAGCTAACACAAAGGTTGCAGCCAAGGGTAATGAGGTAATTTTTTATTTTAATACTTCTTATGATGACAATAAATATGTAGTTGCATCAATAGATGTGTTGGAGATAGGTGAGAGTGACGAGCAATATGTGAATGCGAAGTTGGGGATTGTTGATGATTCCTTGTTTGGGAATGATGAAAGTGAAGATTCCCTAATAGAAGAACTTGATTACTTGTTGCAGAAGGTGGATGATGAGTCACAAGATTATTATTCGAACATTTTTTGGGTGTAGAAAATTAGCTTGTAGTAGTAGAGGATCTTTCTAAAGGAACCAACAAAGTGACAAGTTGTATTGAAGACAAGGAAAAAGGAGGAGTAAAAAAAGGTGTAGTAGCAAGAAAGGTAATACAAGACACATGTTGTGTTCAAGAAAAAGGTATTAATACCATTTATTTATTTCATTTGGATAAAGCATATTGGTGGGAGGTGGAGTTTGATAATTTATATTTCGTGGGGATGAGAAAAGGAGGGAAGAATTTGATTCATGCAATTTTGGATTTTTGAAAAGGATTAAGTTTTGGTTTGAATTATGTGGTGAGGATGGATAAGTATTTATCTGCAATTAAATTAATTTTTCAATTAAATTCTTGTGCAACTTTGACAAGTTGACTAGTGGGATTTAAAACAAAGAAAGCAAAATAAAGCATTGAAATTGCAAATTATTTGGAAAAACACAAGATGGGCATTGAAAATGAGATAATGGATGTTTTAAAGCACAATAATCATTTCCCTAAAAAGTAGGGACTAGAGGTGGATGCCCATAACTTGATTTTTTCCTTTTTTCTATTTTTCTAAAATTGCAACTAGAGAATTAAAGCAACAACTCCTATCTTTGTCCAGGTAGTTTGAAATGGATTTTATTGTGCATTAATTATTTTTGAGAAGTTTAAATTTGTAGCCATAGAGAATATGGTGTACTTGGGAAGAGAGGGAAGAAAACTAATTTTTGATTAATTCTATGAGGAAGTGGTGGAGAATCTAGAGAATGGGGAAAGCAAGAAACTAATATTTTTTAAAGGAAAAATTTTGGAGAGTTAGTTTGTCTTGTGCAAGTTGAGGAGAAGCTCAAGAGGGCATTGGAATCATCCATGAGAGGGTTTGAAGAATTTTTATTTGTATGTTGAAGATAAAAGAAAACAACTACAACAATACTCCTTGATGGGGAGTTGATAAAATCAATAGTTATTGCATTGTTTGCACATTGTTTTGTAGGAAGGGTTTTGATGAATGAGAGGGAAGATTTATTTGATAGTATAGTTCATTAATTTGTTGTAATTTTGATTTAATATGGTCATGTTTCATCCCTTGAGTCCCTTGAGGACTTTTAAATGTTTGCATAATGAATTTTGTAATGGAGATTGGTGATTTAGTTGGACAAATCTACTTGATTTTTATTACAAATTACAACAATGTTTGTGTGAGTCTTCCATGAGTATTTTGGTGTTCTAAGAGGGGTTTTGTATTGTGAGGGATTTGTTTTAAGCTCTCATACATTAAGGGTATTAGAGACAGGTTGCATTAAGGTGTTTTAGAGCCAAGTTTCCTGATACATTAGTGGTATCAAAGCTTATTGATATTAAAATTATCCAACTACACATGGACATTAAAATTATCTTCCAATCCATTATTTAATATTCCAAATTTTGACTTGTGGGAAATTGTGTACTTCTTGAAGTGACTGCAACATACTCTTCTTTTGTAGAAGAAAGAGTAACAATACTATGCTTCTTTGAGCTCCAAGTAATCAAACCATAACCAAAAGAAAAGCATTTACCAGATGTAGACTTCTAATCATCCAAACTAACTCTCCAATTTGAACCACTAAAGCCAACAAGATTGAAATTTTTAGAAGAGTAGTAATGAATACAAAAATTTAGAGTTCCTTTCACATGCCTCAAAATTCTCTCTTCAATTTCAATAACTTTACAACCTTCACTTGATCACTACTTTGGTAAGCTTCTTTTAGAGTCTTCTAGGAATCTTCTATTGTCTTTGCACCCACAATCCTTGGAAATAAGCTCTTATCAAGAGACATTTGAATATGAAACAGAGCTTGAGAATTCTTCTTCTTAGTTTCCTTTTTAGTTGTTCTGGCATTCCAATCAGCTGGCTCTACATAACCTGATTCAACAATTTCCCATAGATCTTTGCTGCTCTATTTTGATTTACAATTCTTCTTCTTGGTCTTTCCTCTTTATGAGGGCACTCGTATGATTTGTGCCCCTCTTCTTCACACTTGAAGCATGCTATTTAAAAATAAATAAAAATTGTGATCTATGAAAGTCTAACTGCATACTGAGTTGTTCAGGTTCAGTTTACAAAACTTCAAGATAATATTACATGAGTCTCAGCATCCAAGGGTAGTATGTTGGAAAATCATGCATGAGCCTCACAGTTTAGTTGAAGATTGCATGCAAAGTTTTTAGAAAACAATTAATTTTAATAACTGTTTGTAACTGCATGTTACTGCATATTGACTGTAATAGTCATCTGTAGTCTTATGTTTAGGCATTCTATTTTGGGTTCAATGCATGCATGAAATTTAGTATTGGAAATACACAACCTCTATATAGAGAGGTCATATGTAATGAATTCTATCTTTAGAGGAATAAAGACTATTGTGTGTTTGTGTAAAAGATTTTTTTTTGTTTCCTCAGTTTTTTGTTTCTATGTTTAAGTGCTACTCTATTTCTTTTTCTATTAATTTTTATTCTTCATTGCTTGAGCTTTAAAATTTACAATTGGTATCAGAGCGGTGTGTGAAATCATGGGTCAAAAAGAAAAGAAAGGAAATGTATTGGTAAGGTGTAGAAGGTTGAAGTCGATACTGTCCCAATAAGAGATTAGGGAAGGTTGTAGAGATTGTTGAAAAAGATCAAGAGGATCGTCAGTCTATAAAGAAAGGTAGATTGTAACTCTGTTGCAACTATAAAGTAAGTCGCCATTCAAAGTGAGATTGAAAGAAGATGCATGTTTGGAGAATCCTCCAATACAAGATAACTAACATGTTGTGAAGCTTTGTTTCCTAAAAAAAAGCCATCCATAAAAAACATGTAAGAATGCCATAGTCAAAGATGTCCCAAAATAGATGTTCTTTGTTTTTGAAAGAGGGCTGAGTGTAGTGCTGATATACTTATTTTTTTTAATAAGAATCACTATTTATTTTGACAAAGGAGGACACTGTATTTTTTGAACCACTGAAATTGTAAGCTATTTGGAATTTGGATTTTAGAGACTACAAATCTAAGTCATTGTTGTTTGGGAGTTGGAAGTTTAAGGGAAGAGTTGGAAGTTAGATAAAATTTGTCTGTGTGTAAAAAAAGTATATCATTGTTTTGTTGTAGAGAAATTTAAAGGATTAATCATAGCCAAAGGAGAAAATCACGGTCAAGTATAAAAGGTGAGTTTAATTTATTTACTTTTGTTTCAATGGGAAAAGCTGGTAACAAGGCGAAGAAAGAAACTTCAAATTTAATATGTGAGAAAGATAGTTTGATAGAAGAATTAGTGAGGCTCAAAAAGTGTAACTAAAAATTGATAGAAAAGATAATGGAGTTTTCAAAAGAAAGATGTGATTATATGTGTGAGAATGAAAATATGGAAAATCAATTAAAGAAAGTGAAAAAGAAAAATGAAGAGCTAGAAGGAAGATTGAAGTTGTTTGATGAGGTCAAGAAAAAGAATGAAGATTTGGAAGGAAAGCTAAAGTTGTTGGAGAAATAAATTGAGTGTTTGAGGTCAAAGTCATTTTTGTCTGATGTTGCATGTGATACAAATGATTTATGTTCTTCATTTGATATGGGTGATGTAGCTAAAGTTTCTTCAAATAAAGAATGTGAATTTGAAGATGAAAATGTGTCTGAAACTAAATATTTTGTAACTTGTGATGTTAATAACAAAGGTTGGTTTGAAAAGAGTGTTGGTTTAAAAATTATGAAGAAAATGAGACATGAAAGAAAAAGGTTTGGGTAAACATGATCAAGGAATGAGAGAGCCCATTCCACTAGTTGTGAGGCCAAAGAATGAAGGCCTAGGATATGGTGAGAGAGATAGAAATGATGTAACAAGTGTTACAAGTTCATGCAAATAAGCTAAAAGTATGGAGTTTATGGAATGCTCTCATTGTCACAGGGGAGGACATAAAAAAGAGAAATGTTGGGATTTTCATCCTTGTACAATTTGTGGGTTGAAGAATCATTTAGAAAAAATATGGTGGAATAGAAAGTGGAATGGACAATCTGAGAAATATTGTATAAAGATTAACTATGGATAGATTGATGGATCCAATTGGAAAAAAGTTATAGATATGTTCAAAGAATTGTATAAATCTAAATGTTGGCATGTTAAAAGTAATAAGGTGTCATATGATCTAAGAGATAGTGAGTCTTCTTTATGTTAGAGAAAGGAAGGAAAAACCTTGTGATCTAAGAGAGTCTAACAACACACTGAGTTGCTCAGGTTTAGTTTACAAAATTTCAGCACTGTATTGTGAGTCTTAGCATCAAGGGGGAGTATGTTGATAGCTGATGTTGGTCATTTAATCCGCCATGCTATGCTGAAATTTATTTTTTGTCAAATTCCTTTTTCCATGCCTTGTTGCATGTTGACCAATGCATGTAATGCCTCCTAACTATATTTAGTATTGGAAATGCAAAACCTCTATAAAGAGAGGTCATATGTAATGAATTCATTTATCTGAGGAATAAAGATTGTTGTGTGTTTGTGTAAATGATATTTTTGTGTATACTTTGTTCTTGTGTTTTAGTATTTTTGTTTTTGTCATTTTTATTGTGTTTCCCTGAGCTTTTAAAATCTACAATTTTATTGCATCAATCAAGATCAATCATTTAACAATCATCCAAATCACTTATCACATCAACACATCAACACATCGCAATCCATCCACAAGGAGTACAACCATGATCTGCTATTCAAACTCTTCCTATTAGATTTTGTAGTCAAGTAGATTTGAAATAATTTCTAATCCTTCTAACCAAATTGAGAGAAGTATGATCCTTTTTCCCAATCAAACAAAAATAACAAAAATAAATAAATAGAAATTTGCTATGACAGCAAACCCTACAATTGCACTATCGAAATATTTAGTATTTCACAAAATGGAAAAAATATATAGACACCATATAACATTTCATGAAAGAAAGATCAGTATGAAGCTATCTTCACCGAGCCACTAGAAAAAGAAAGCTTTGAATATCTAAAAGATCATTTAGGTTGTTCTAGATAGTGACAGTTGTGATTAAGGCAGTGTTTGAATCATAATCCCATGACCGCTATCTACCCATATCATATTTTTCTCTGCAACAAATAATGTCTCTTTGTGGTGCTACTCCAGCATTTAATGGATTTATTGCACTCCCTTGTTTCCCTTCTATTCTCCTTGCGGCGGGGATCTCCGTCCTCTTTGGTTTGGGCCGCCTCCTCTTACACATGGGTGAAGCATGCCATAACAGTCATTTTATTTTTTAGAGAAATTTATATCCTTATTTTATGGGATTTATTTAGTGTGTAAGCATGATGGTTGCTGCTCAGTTTATTAACTCTGATTTTAGTTAGTTTTTTCTTTTCTTTTTGTTTCTTTCTTCTTTCAATGAAGAAAGCTGAATCTTTTGAACTAAATTTTTGTGAAGTGCCTGCACAGCAAAGAGCTGAATCTCTGTAATAAATATGTTTTAATTTCAATAAATAAGAAGCAGTTTCTTTGTGTTTTTATCTTTCTTCTCTGTTTTGCTTCTTTCCTCTCTGCCTCCTCCAAACAGTTGTTTTTGACAGTTTGATCATACACTAAAATATATGTGTTTTTTGGGCAGTGATGGTAATATTTTAATCGGCCACTTCACCTCCAAAATAAACTTTTGGGTAGCTTTGCTCATATTTTAATCCAGAACTTGTCCGCAAATATAGGCTCTTGCCATACCTGCGCATGAGAGTATGGCCATGGTCATTTTTGGCAGGCTTTGACTGGGTTACTAACTTATAATTGAAGAATTGCCAGCTGTGGTGTGTGGTGATTGTCAAATAAACGTAGTCAAATGTCTCTGGTAGCCGCTGAAGAGGGAATACCTATTGAGACATCGAAAGAATAAATGATCTCGCCTTTAAGATAATACAAATTTGTTATGAAATAGTTTGGATAGGGATAACAACCAGTCGGTGGTTAGGGGACGCCCTCTATCAATTATCTGCAGAGATTAACTAGACAAGAAAAATATCTGCAATAAACTGTCTTCCTTGCTACATTGTTTTCTTCTAGTAATTAAATAAATTGTTCATTTTTTCTCTGCTTTCATTGAGCAAGTATTGCCAAACTCATTGGTCACAACGTAAGGAGAAACTTCCTGTATCATTTTTTAATCCTGGATTTGTCCTACGTTATCCTGACCTTATCAACATGAACAGAATCGTAAACGGCAGCTTCCATCTTATTTTATGTTTTGAAGTTTTGACCATGAAAATGGTCGTATTTGTCAACTTCCATCCTATTTGCATGCCCTATATATTTATAAGCCTGCCCTCATTAATAAATGAATGAGTTGCAGATTGAGCAGGAGCCCTGGTATAGTTTTCTGTTAATGGCGATAATGAAGTGTTCGATAGTGGGTCTTTTAGTTGGGTTATGGATGACCAGTTGTTTGGCTGCAGCTGAAAAAGGGAGTTATGTGCCAGCCATGTTTGTGTTTGGAGACTCGTTAGGAGATGCAGGGAACAATAATTACATCCCACACTCTACGGCGTGTCCTTCTTCCCCCATCCAACTGGTCGCTTTACCAATGGCCGCACCACTTTCGATTTTCTGGGTTGGTGTTATTCATTGTTTGAGATTTAGATCTATTCATTATGTTTTTTCAAAGTAATTAATCTATTTAACTTACTGATTATCCAAAAGTATTGCTAAGTGTTTTGTTGTATAATTATGGTTGCAGCGATCTACTTGAGGCTACCTTTTGTCCCTCCATATCTGGAACCAAAGGCATATTTTAGTGCGGGAATCAATTTCGCCTTAGGGAGTAGTGGATTGCTCGACTCAACAGGCGCCGGAGAGGTATGGTCTTTTTACCTTTTTGTTCTTTTGGTCTTTTAATTAATCTTACTGTTGAGGCCCTGAAAGTCTTGCATTGCAATATTCTAATGTTCTCGTTATTCTTAGGCGTACGTTACAATTTTCTAATGTTCTCATTATTGTTAGGAAAATTGATTTGTTCAGACTCACCAATTTTTTATCTATTTTTAATCTTTTCTATATCACTATTATACCAAATAGTTGTATGATGCAACAGAGCATTAAGTGAAAATAATAATCTTGAAACTGGTAAAAAGTATGGCGGAGCATAAGCGCGGGCACGTGCATGAGCGGGAAAAGAAGGATTTTGAAAAATCAAGCGTTGGAAATGGAGACGGAGTAGGATATGAGAAAATGCAGGCAGGATCGACGCTTGTCTTGAGTAAGAAGCAAGGTGAGGTTCATCCGAAAGAAGCGGATTCCAAAAACAAAATTTTGGTGGACCTGGGAGGAAAGGATATTCCGGCTGCTAAATCTATGGGTTCCCCTGTCAGTCAAAAAAGTGAAAAACCTAAAGGCGTGGTGGGAACCACTGGTGAAAATGGAGGCAATCGTAAGCCTTGGGCCTCTCTATTTGGGGTTAAACCAAATGGAAAGTCATCTTTCCCTCTAGTGCAAAATATCTCTATCCCTAAGAAAGGTAAGTTTGCAATGTCAGTGCTAGATCTATTAATTGATCATAACATTGCTTTAATAGAAAGAACCCTGCTGGGTAAATTTATGGGCCCCAGACCAAACATTGAAGTGGTTAGGGATTTTTTTTTTTTAAATGGAGAACTTATGAAAAAAATTTAGTGGCGGTGCTCCCAAAGGGTTTTTTCGTGTTTGAATTCACCTACATGGAGGATATCTTGGCTGTAAGAAGTGGTGGTCCATGGGTAATAGGAAAATCCTCCCTGGCTCTTAAAAAATGGACTTCAAATTTGGATCTTTTGGATTCTATTTTCGAGAATATCCCAGTGTGGGTCAGACTCCCAGATCTTCCCTTGGAGTATTGAAACGAAGATGTATTTTATGGAATTGCAAACTCTTTTAGAGAGCTTCTTTCTATTGATTATATGACAGCTGCTAGAAAGAGGTTGGTATTTGCAAGAATATTTGTGGGGGTCTCTCAGAACGCTGACCTTCCTTCATCGGTCAAGATTCTTTTGAAGTTGGGCTCCTAGTCACAGGCTATTGAGTTTGAAACTATCCCTTTTACTTGTTTCAAATGCAAAAAATCTAGGCACTGGGCTAAGAAATGTCCTTTAAATGCCATCAAAGAAAAGGAGAAGCCAGTTGGAACTTCAAAATCTGTATGGAGAAAAAAATCAGAAGGAGAAATCCTAGAGAATAAGGAGTCTAATGTTCAAGGCATATCAAAAGAGGTTGGTTGTGATATGGGAGGTAAGGGTGTGGTTCCATAGGAACTCTAGCATAAGGATTTTGAGGACACCTTGACAACAAAGGAAAAAGAAGCAAGTGCGGGGCAAGTGGTTGGTGAAGAAAAGCAGAGTTAGGATGTTGGTCCTTTATCCCAAGAGACAAGCCCAACTGAGAATATAGAAGGGATTCTAGGCTTGGAGGACATACCTATCTAGGGTATGTCCCTTGAGCTAAATATCCCTCTTATACTCCCTTCTTCTAAAGGTTTTTTTCCTTTGGGGTTAGATCCCTTTACGGATCCTAATTCCTCATAATTAGTAAATGACTCCTATGATAATCCAGACTAAAATACTGAACTTTCTAGTGACTATTCAACCTTTCATTTGAATGGCATTATGGACACATTACCCTCGGAGCAAAGACTTCTAACTGATAAGGAGTGGGAATCAAGTAAAGAGATGGAAAGTCAAGAAGATATTGATAGAAAGGAGGTTTTATCCAAGAAAAAGAAGAAAAAATACAAACAATGGAAGACTCCAAGTGGTATCTCTACTAGGTCAAAAGCCAAGGCAGACTGTGGAGCAACAAAGAACTCTCGTGAAAAAAAATCTACTAAATGGACAAGAGAGCATAACAGTTTTCAGGATATTGCGGATGGCTTTCAAAAAACCATCCTAGAGTGCCTCCACTCCCCTGGTAAATCATGAAGATTATGTCATGGAATATCAGGGGACTTAATAATCCCCATAAGCAAGATGTACTACACAATTTTGTTAGAGATCATAAGCCAGATGGGTATGTGCAGTATCATCATGGAAAAAACAAGACCTTAAGTGGCAAAAAAATCAGAGTTAGGCAACTGGACGTAAAAATTTGAATAAGTTATCTATATTATTTCAAAAATATGTAGGAATAGAATTTGTAGAAAATTGAATGTAGTTTCTAAATTACTAGGTTTGTTTAAATAAATAAAAAATCTATTTGGTGAAAATTTGAAATTTCATGTAGTAGTACTTAAATTTTAGAGAAAAAATAAGAAGTAGGTGTTTGTCTGACCACCCTAACCATAATAAAATGAAAATATTTTCTTATAAGACTTTAGAATTAAGTAGAGGACTCATGTACCAAGGTGATGCATATTTTTTTGAATTTTTTTTCAAGTAAATAATTAATTATGAATTTTTTATTACAAATTTTAAAAAATATAAAAAACATGTCTAACCACCTTAACTTGGTCAAAACTTCATGAAATTCAAATTTTCTTTTTTAATCCTATAGTATGTGAAGCATAGAATGTGATGCATGTTTTGGATTCAAAAATGTGATACCGTTTGAAAGCTATAGATGTTTTTCAATTAGTCTATCAATCAGGACTTTAGTCGTAATTTGAATAGAAAATGAATAATAATTACTTATTAAATTCAAATTAAAGCATAATTTATATTGTTGGAAATCTGATAATCTCCTTTAAAAACCCTTTTGTTTCATCAATTTTGGGTTAAAAGTCATCAGCCATATACCCATCATATTGCCACTTTTTGGCCCATCATGATCGTACACATACCCAGATATTCTCCTTATTCAAGAAACTAAAATTTCAAAGGAAAAAGTGGAAAAGATGAAACTATTTTAGTACTGTAGTATACATGGAAATAAATCAAATGGTTCTTTAGGAGGTATTGCCACTTTCTAGAATAGTCGTATAATCAAAGGGGATCCGATTTTGGAAGGCTCAAACCATATTGCTACTAGATTCACCCATATTAGGGATAATTTCAGCTGGATTCAATCAAATATCTATGCTCCCAATGGAAAAGGTACCAAAAAATCTTTCTAGTTGGATTTGGCCGCTTTTCGAAGGATTTTTAATAGCTAAGTTTGATAATATAAAGGTTTCCCATGCCTATAGAGAAGCCAATGTTGTGGTAGACTTTTTTGTGAATGAAGGGGTTAAAAGCAAAGGACAGTGCACTTGGCTAAAAATTAGTGATTTAGGTGTTAATGTCTGAGCCTTATTGAACTACGATGCATCACATGGGCAAGATGTGTGTCATCTCATTAATGATGATAAAACAGGGTAAGTACATCACTATCATTAGATTGCATGGGGCCGAGCTAATTAGCTTATCCTGCAAGATTGTATGGGGTGGAGCTAATGCTCAGCATGCTTTGTGGGCTCACAGGTTTGGTGGGACCATTTCGAGTCAAGATTTCATCTCTGTCTGCATTATTGTGCTTGCTAAAATGGGAGGAGACAGAAAAAGAGTTGAGCCAGACAGCTTTGAGATGCATACTAGAAACACTAAAGCATGGAACAAAGTTAAAAGTGGGGGTTTACTCCCTTTTCTAGAAAAACTCCATGGGTCTAATTAGGAAGCTACAAAGCATTTTGAGAGGAATTGGGACAATGGGGAATTAATCCACTTTGGCAGAAAAGTTAAGCTCAATGAAAATATCATAGCTGAAGTGACTGGTATGTCCACTGAAAGACACAAATTTTTCTAGGACATGATTTTCTCTAATGAAGCGGTGGTCAGATTTTTGAAGAAAGAGAAGGAAAAATTGAAACTGGTGAAAGTTTCCAATAGTTACTTTGAGGTCGACACCATTAAAGCTCTTTGGAGAAAATTTCTTCACGTCATCATGGAGTATATCACCCTAGATGGTCGTTTCACTAGTGCCTACGACTATCATTTTTCCTTGCTCAATCATTTTTGCTATAAGGTCAGGGTTTCTCTTCCCTACTGTCTTCTCTGTTCCTTAAGAAAGAGTTTGGAAGACCATAAGAGAAACCCAAAAATATATTCTAATTACATACTAGTTTGATTAGGTTAATTTTTGAACATTTTCAAAATATGTTGGCTCCTACTAAATTGGATGCCTCTTTAGAGTTCGAGGAGGATGATACCAAACCAAGTTGTTCGGGGAATAAACCCAATTTGAGTCCAGTGAGGAGGGTCCTGAATCCACCCTCTATCCAGATTGGTAAGAAAACCCAAATCCATAATCCCTAGTCTATCAAAGCCTGCCTTGCTTCTAAGCCTGGAAGCTCTGCTCCTAAAACCAAAGGTGCTAGAAAGAATCTACCTATCAAAAACCTTGTTTTGTATTCTGAAGATTCTCCTGATTCTGAGGATTCTGGTGCTAATAATAATTTTTCCTCTGTTGTCTCGTTGATGGACAAAGATGTTAGAACTCAGTCCCCTGGAGCTTCTAACCCTGCTAAAAGTTGCTTCAATCTTGTTAGGGAACCCTCTGCTGATTTTCTGGGCATAGCTAGGAATAATGTTGTGGACCATTGCAGAATGTCGAAATGGGTCTTTCATGAAATTAATGACCTAAAAATAAAAGACTAGGCCCTCCAGAGTAAATTGGAAGAAATGGGAGCTAAGGTTTTAGCGTTAAGCAAGAAGGATGTAGAGTGTAAAGATTACATTGCCAGTAAAGAGATCCAAGACAATGAGGGTAAGGACAAAAGTATTGAAATAGACTTGGAAAAAAATGAAAAATACTGTGAAGATAATTGTTGAATAGAATAATAGGATGGAAAGACATAATGCCATCATTATCAACGTTATGACTGAAAAATTGGATAAAGCTCAATAGGGGTCCTTGGTTGTTGACTTGGAAGAGACAAAAGATAAAAACCAGGAAAAGGACATTGGAATTTCAATGAGAACCAGGGCTAATCTGAAAAGGAAGGCACCCCCCATGCCATAGATGATTCAAACTTTTAAGAAGGGTGTTCAGGATATGCAGGACCTGGAGGCAGAGACTGAGTCTATTTTGAAGACTCTGGGTTAGTTACAGCTGGGTTTTTTGGCTTGCATTTCGGCTAGTTTTTTGATTGACCTTCCTGGCTTTTTTTGGTTGGCTACTACTTTATCTAGTTTTTTCTTTTATCGTAGCCTATTTATTCCACTGGACCTTTTTGTCCTTCTCTTTCTTTTGTTGTAAACTTGGTGGTTTTGGGTCCTTGTAAAACCCATTTTTTCCTTTATCAAAAATAGAGTATTAAGTATCAAAAATTGTTGTTATTGCTATTATATTAGTGAATTAGTTTCACTAGAACTTCCCATTCTTCTTGTAACAGTTATCAATCTTGCAGAATATTATCACATTGAATTGCCAAGTATTTCAATTCCAACACTTTTCTTATATCTTGAGGAAGACACACCCATCTGGAGTTCCAAAAGAAAATCCTACATAAGAAAATCTTTATATTGCATTACAATTGGAGGCAATGATATTTTTGACTATATTGCAAACTCTATACTCCAAAACACCACTACTCCACAACAGTTCGTTACACTGCTGGTATCCAAATTTGATCAGTAGCAGTAAGTTTTATAATTCTTAGTTTTCATATTACTTCAAATACTTTAAAATAATTTATGGTTTAACAGTGTTGATTGGTATGTGGCTTTGACAGCGTCTTTACCATGCTGGTGCAAGAAAATTCCTTGTAGTGGATGTTCCAGCTTTGTGATGTACTCCTTTTAACATACTGTCTGGATACACCATAGCCAAAGGTGAATGTTTGGAGAGTGTAAACCAGCTAACTGTTGAATACAACACTGCTTTATAGCCGGTTGTGGCTCACCTCAGACAAAAACTAGACAGAGTAACTATCATCCAGCTAAAAACTTATAATTATTTTATGAACATGCTTCAAAACACTGAAACCTATGGTAAGATACACTCTTACTCAGTCCCTTAAGCATAAAACCAATCTTCTTTTAAAGGTTTCAGTAATTGGGTGGCTAGAAAAGAAATAAATCTATGAAATTTTTTGGGTGTAGGATTTAAGCATACAAATTCAGCATGCTATGGATCAGGAATATTTAATGCACAAGTAAACTATGGAAATACGACTCCATAGAATTTGTTTTGCAATGATACAAGTGCATATATATTTTGGGATAAAACACATCCATCTGAAAAAGCTTATCGCATGTTTTCACACCAGATTTGGAGCAGAAATTCTTCTCTTATCCACCCATTTAATCTCTCTATGCTGGTCTTCAGAAATAATTATTCTAGCTACTAATAATGCACAAACCCTGTTTCCTGATTTTGTGATATCAGATAACATTATTGCATTCTTTATATGATTTAGTCATTCAAGCTTGTCATTCTTTACAATAATGTTGAATACATGTGTGCAACCTTTCTGAATAAATTCAACATTTTTTTAAAATACAGAGTCTCTATTCAGTTTTATATTGATGTATAGAATTATTATATTCTTAAATGTAGTATGATTTAATTTATTCATTGCAATGATATAGTTAAGTTAGAACTAAATACCGTTTTCATACGTTATAGTGATGAAAAATTATAATTAGTCATAAAATATAAATGAACCATCATGTTTGTATTAATTTCATGTAGAAACACTTTGAAAGTTAAATGTTGAATAAGCAAATAATCATTTCAAGATATTTTAAATGGAATTTTCATTTATCCAAATTTTATAAATACAAAATTAATCATTAAGAAAATATATTCAATTTAAAGAATCTGCAAAGAATATTGATATCAAATTTTGATAAAATTATTTTTCATGGATAAGTTTGAAGTTGTAAATAATCTAATATGTTTATCTTTAATTTAACATTAACAATATGACATATTTAATTTTTTTGGATATGACAACAATAAATTAGAAATAATGCAGAGTTTTATCTTTGAAAAAGATAAAGGAAATAAAGAAAGAAAAACCTTATCCTTAAAAAAAAGAAAAGATTTAAAACAATAAAAACAAACCAAAACAAAGCAATAAAAACCAAGCTGAATTTTTTTCATGTTTAATACAAGTCAAAGTTATTATATATATCTTGCTACCTTGAAGGCTAAATCAAATTGTAATGAATTGTAATTGAAGAGTAGTAGTTGTGTGAAGTTTATAATCATTTTCTTTGAGCAATAAGAAAATTGATACTTTTTCTTTTGAATGTTTCCTTGACAAATTGTCAATATTTTACCATGTAAATTTGTGTCTTGTCTATTATTCTATTATTTCATTTAATTTTCTTTTGTATTTCTTTACCACCAATTTATGTTGCAATAATTTTTAAGTATGTGGGTTTTACTCTTCCATTTCAATAATAAATGGTATCAAAGTAGTTATTTTATAGTGTATGTGTTAGGATTTGGTGTTTGTTTTGTAAGATCAAATGGTGAAGGTTTTGAACACAAGGTTCAAGGTGGAGAAATTCAATGGAAAGAATAACTTTGAGCTATGGAAACTCAAGATGCATGATTTTTTAGTGTGACAAGGATTGTACAATGTGTTTGTAAGGAATTCAAAGAAATATACAAATATGATTAATGAAGATTGAGATGATCTTGATACAAGAGCTCTTAGCACAATTCAAATGTGTTTAGCAGATGATTTTTTTTTTCAATATTGTTGGAGAGGATACAACAAGCTTATGGAGTAAAAGGGAGAGTCTTTATATTAAAAAGTACTTGATAAATTGGATCTGCTATCAAAGGCAACTATATAGTTTGGGAATGAAAGAAGTATAAAAATTGTTGATCATTTAAACATTTTCAATAATCTTATGTGTCAATTAGCTAGTATGGGTGTAAAATTCAAAGATAAAGACAAGACATATATGTTATTATGTTCATTACCTGAATGTTGGAATCAATTAGTTGCTTCTATTAGCTTTATCCCAACTAACACCCTTGAATTTGATTATGTTGTGGGAGATTTATTGTCTAAAAAGGAGTGAAGAAAATCTAACATAGAAACATCCACATTAGAAGCAATAGTGGTTAGAGGTTGATCCATTGAAAAAGGGGAAGATTCGAGAGGTACATCTAGATTTAAGTTAAAAGGAAAAAAGGGTAATGGAAAATGTTGGCATTGTAATAAATTAGGAAATCTCAGGAAAGATTGTTGCAAGAGGAAAGAAGACAATGATGACTCCAAAAGGGAAGCAAATCCAATTAAGACAAGTTCAAGTACAACTGATGAATTTTTATCTATTTGTAATTCCTTATAGTATCATGACAAGTGTTTTAGTGAGTAGCAAGTGACCATACAAGAGGTTTCTCACAAAGTGAGAACACTTGCTCAACCACTCGAGATGAGACAAAACACTAGAAGTCCTCTATGTGAGCTTAAGTGTCTTGTGAATAGGAATCTACTAAGTAGGCTAAAAGTTAACTAGTTTAATAGTTCCCCTTTTCACACCAACAACCCCCTTAAGCAATACTTAGGGAGTAAGCTAAACACTAAAAATAATGAGTCCTAAAAACAAGGGCATGTTAGGTAATCAAGTACAAATATCTCATAAAGTGGAGCAAAGGAGAAAAACATTGTGGGAAATAGAACCCCATTTCCAAAAGAGAGAAAGAGAAGGATAAGACCTCCTAAAAAGATGTCCCATGAAGATAGGAACATGAAGATGAAGAAATCCTGAAGTATGTCAAAGATGAACTGGTGTTTGCTAGAATCAATGAGCATTCAAGAAATTTAGATCAAGATAAAAGAGATACAAAACACTGCATGAGTGAACATATGGAACACTACTAAACTATGAATACATAAAGGAAATCAAACTCTATGAAGTTGAAAATACATATAGTACTATGATTTTGGAGTACGATCAATAAATACATGAGTGACATGTACACTACTAAAATGTGCATCACGGTGCTCTACATAAGTAATAGAATCTCAAAAAATATCATCCATTGAAATAATCCCCCACAGGAGAGATAAAGATAGGTGGTCTATGAGACCCCCCAAATAGTAGAAGGTTCCTCCATTTCTCCATTGAAACTAAGGAAGCATTAGCATAACACTATTATAATCCAATTTAATGCTGACAAGAAGAGGTATAAGTAGACCTGTAGACATCTAATTTGACCATTTCCATATGATCAAAGACGTCTCCTTATTCATCCAGTTGCTTATCCCATCTGTTAATATTAATTAAACCATTTGTTTAATTAATACCTTGCATCTTACATATGGTTCATAAAGTATTTAATTTAATAAATACTTTACCCCTCTTCCTCCTCTAAATTAAATAAATACACCATTTTATTTAATTTAGTCATATTCCCCTTTTGGAATTAAAATTTATTTTTAATTCCTCTTTTCTCTCTCATGGTCACATCCTCCAACTTTTGCAAGTTGGTCTCTAATCCATCTTAGTTCCTTCATCCTCTTCTAATTAACTAGGGTTAGCATGTGCACACTCTTAATCATCATTAGGGTCACATCCTCCATAATCTCCCACTTGCTTCTAATAAGTCATTAGTCCATCTAATTAAGTACTTGCACAACCTTAATCATATGGTTAGTACAACCTAATCCTCTTCCCATTTATGGCATGTGTCCTTAAGTCAACCTTATTAAAGACTTTTTCCTTTTGGGCAAGACACTCCACTTCCCTATGTGAATTTTTAATTCACCTTTTAATTCCCCAATGCACCCAAAAGGGATTTTTAATTCGTTCACTTCTTCCCACATGTCCTCTACTTATTCTTTATTCTTTCCCATCTCCCCATGAGAATATTTGAGGAATTTTTAATTCCTCACATGTCCTCTCACCCACATGGGGACAAGGACCTCCTTTATGAGGAGATCTTGTCCAATACCAAGGTACTTTGTACCCCCCTCCATGTCATGCACTATCCTTCCACCTCATGTCCACTTCACCTTTTAGGGCTATATCACATGCCACATGTCAATATGTGAGGGCTTGTGAGTTCTCAACTCACCTTAGCCCTACATCTTGATCATTGGTGGCTCAATCTTGGCCATCTATTTCCCTAGAGATTTCCAAAATCTCTATAAATACCCCCTCTTTTCTCTTATTTGGGGAGAGATCATTTTGTTAGCCAACTCTTGAAATTTTATTTCTCAATCTACACTTAGCCATTTTCATGCTTTCATCCATTTCCATCCATCCTCACATCATCATCTAGTTTGCAATATCTTTCCATCCAAGGAGCATACACATCCAAGATCGAAAGGCCAACCAAAGGATCGATTCGAGACAAGGTATAATGTTCCATTTGTTGCTTTTATCTTGTGTTGATTCCAACTTAGGCTAATCTTGAGGTGTAGGTTGTTTTGGTGTTTATTTGCACTCTTTAGTTTGCTGCTCATTTTCTAACGCATACATTCAACCTATCACAAGACCAACTAAAATTGGGCATAGAAGTGTGCACAAGAATTTAGACCCATAACTAGGTCCAGAAAGATGTACAAGAAACTACAAAATGGTGTGCATCAAAGAACACACACATGAGGTGAGAATCACAAAGATCCATTGTTGTGATGAAAAATCAAGGCAACACATGCATGAGGCAATAATCACGAGGATCCATTCCTATGATGGAAAATCAAGGCACTACACAACCCCCATTACACTTTATAATTCAGTGTAAGAACAAAATTCCCTCCATAAAGAACACACATTCATTTTTTATGGCACTTTATATGAGTTCATTTACAAAATTATTTGCTAGTTTGAGTCTTTACAAGTTTATATCATAAGGTAGAAAATGAAGATATATATCAAGTTCCCTTTCAAACCTCAAGAAAATGACAAAAACAAAAAAGGAAATCCCTCATTATTCAAAAAATGAGGCCCCCCTTCAACACTTTATTGGCTATAAAAAATTCTCCCCCCCCTTACAAATTGTAATGTTACTTTACATCAACTAATAGCTACTAAACTATTCAAGAGCAAATAATGGTAAGTTTAACTAATATCTAACTACTAGTGGTTAGTGATTATTGAACATTTACCACTAATAGTTAGAGTAATTTGACAATTAACTATAATGTTACATGTAGTTTATGATGCAACATCTAACATTAATGTAACAAAGTAAATAAAATATCCAATTTGTGGTTGTGTGGAGGTAGGTAGAGGTATCTAAGTTGAGGTAAACGTGATATAGTGTGCTAGGTTAGAACTGTAGGTAGCAAAAGATAAAACCTCAAACCAAAGAAAGCACACATAGATAATACAAAAAAAATTCTTGGTAAAGAATTTTTACCACACCGATGCCTATGCCACAAATTATGTAGAGGCAAGTTGTATTTTGATCTATAATTAAAGGTTTGCAAAATAACTTACACTTTGTACTTCTAATTACAAATTTTATCTCGATCGCAAATAGAATTACAGGGTTATGTATGTTAACTTTTAAAATTATAGAAATTGAGTTCACTTAATCCTTTGCACAACTTAATAACATTAAAAAATAACTTAAAGAAGTAAATTGAAACTAAAAGAACAAGAGAAAATTATAGGATAGAAGAGAAGAAGAGAGATCATGAGCTTGATAATGGAGTTCGCTCAACATGAGCTACGTCTCTGGGTTCGCTTTTCAATGAGGAATCACTTTATTAATGATGACAAGCTTTAACTGCTTTTGTACACCATCCAAGATATAGACCTACATTACAAGATCACTCATAGTCTCCTCTTGCACCTAAAGATACCTGTGTACTATCCTTCTTGAGTTAGGCTTCAATCGCCTCATAACCCAATTACACTTAAAGAATACAAATACAAGTCTCTGTGATTACAAGAAAAACTCATCTAAAAAGAATTCTCCCATCACTCCTCACTTAGTTATCCCAATTCTAAACTCTCACCCCTCTTTTCTACATAATATTTTTCCCATTATGGTTAAAACCCATAAGATTTACAAATCCTCCCTTATCTCCTATTTACATAATGAAAATTTTCCAGTCTCCCTTATTTACAAAGATAATCTTCATAAGTCCCCTTTTTAAAACATAAAAATCCTTTAAATAATCTTTTAATATATTTTAATTTTATTTTAAGCCCCTTTAAAATATCGTCAATCAGGCTTTAAGGGGTTAGAGGATTTAAATTTAACAATTAAAGGCTTTAATATTTGTTTTTAGGAGACATTTGGTTTTAGATATTCTTTAAAACCAAATTGGCCTTGCATAAATCCCAAATTACTCGGTGGCATAGTGGTTGCATGCATTTTGTGGGGCAGGGTGGTCAGCGATTCGTCCCCTACCCCACCTATTTTTAAATGCAATTGCAAATTTTTAGTTAACAAAACTATCCACCGCCAACTATAGAGAAATTCATGCGGCCAAATGGTGGAGGCTTGGTCTTGTAGAGTGGAGGTTAGGGGATTGACTCCCCTCCCCTCATTTTTTAGCAAACAATTCAATTAACCAACCACCGAGAGATAGAGAAGGGTGCCATTTGGCACATGTTGGTTCACCGCTAAGGAGGACATGTGTTGGAATTTAATCAGCCATAAGGATGCCATGTGTCAACATATAATTGGTCCATGAGTCAAACTATGATAGTGCCACGTCATTATGTCTATTGACTATGTTGACATGTCACCATGCTGATGTCATGCTGATGTTAGCATGTTCAACCCTCAACTTTGACTGGCCATATCTTTTGCATACGAGCTCTGTTTGACCCTGTTCAAGTTGCATTGGATTTATTTTTTTGAGCTCCTTGACATGGTGTTGAATTTTGGAGCATATGGAACATTGCAATTTTTGGTGAAAATCCACCTGGATCAGTCCTCCGCACTAGAGAGCTTTTGGACCTCCAAAAGTTACATTTATTCAAAATTTAAGTGAGGGAATGGCCTCCCCACTTGTCATGTATCATCTTTCCATTTGTACACCTAGCTCATCACCACAATTAGGACTGCAATAATATTGTTCAACATATACATTATTTAATCACTTCCATGAGCATCCACATCAACTGTTACAACTACTAACCAATAACCACTAACTAATATCAAGCTGAACAATAATGCAGATACAAAAACAAATGAAGCAAAAACCACTCTATCTTTCACAACAATAACATTTTTACCCAAGGGAACTTCCAAACTCCCAACCATAAGTTGAGTACTTGGACCATCAATGCTTTCATTTACTGTCTCCTCATGTTTTACTATTGGTGTATCCTACAACATCTGATGATAATTAGCCTTGATTTCTTCAAGTTCATGTCTAGAACCACCTAACTTGACAAATATAAGAGACAAATCTTTACTTGCATTAATCACCCTTTTTAACTGCCCTGTGTTTGCAAAATATTTATCAGTCTTGATCTTGTGTGAATGTACAATAGACTTGATGCCATCTTTAAACAAATGATAATGATTAAGTTACCTATAAAAAATAGCTTTTTAATCATACAAATACAGGCTACCCAACTCTATCCCATAGACATCTAGTGGAACCACATCAAATTGCACTACATCAACATACTTCATTGTGATTGTGAATCTTAAAGTACATTGCCTTGTTACTTGCAATTCATTTTTTTTCGCAAACCTAACCTAGTGGATAAGGTCTTTGATGAGGTGTCATTTTCAATCCCAAATTTCTTAAAACATCTTCTGAGATTAGGTTAATTTGAGATCCACTATCTATGAGTGTATCAATTTTAGTGTGCTTAGCAACAAACCTTATGTGAAATAGCTCATTTCTTTTCTTATCTTTAGGGACATCATAGATTTGAAGAGTAGAAGCACAACTAGCAATAGAAACAATATAAGCCTTACCTTTCCATCCCATTGTTGTTATCTTAGTTTCATCTCCAGACTCTAAACCAAGATCCATAACAACATTTGTAGACTCCTTACCTTTCTGTTTACGAGCCCATTTCAGGTTCAATTCTAGATGCAATTGTCAGTAGTGATCTTCATTATGATCTTTCATGTCACAATGAGAGCATGTGAGCTTATCATCCTTCTTCTTAATTGTAGTTTTCTTCTTCCCCTTTCCTTTATCTTCAAATTTACCTTTAGGCTTAGATGGCTTCTTATCAGACTTATCAATGAAATTACTCTTACCTCTTGACTTTAAGTGTGTGGCTTGTACACATACTGCATCCAAATTACTATTATTCAAAATCAAAATTGAATGTCTTAGATAAGAGTGAATGCCACCTATGAACTTAAGCAACGTGTCTTGGGTGTACAATGGGACATTCAATGCAATAGCTCTTTTCCCAAATTCATGGGTGTACTCTTGGACAGTTTGACCTTTCCCTTGCACCTAAAATTTTTTCAGTCCATCATTAACTGTTGCATATGGCCTAGGGGGAAAAAAATATTTTTAAGAGCATTAACAAATTCTACCCAAGTTAAGTTGACTCTACCATGTTGTGAAATTTATGCTTGAGTTAAGCTCTCCCATCAAGTGAGAGTTGTTTCTACCAACCAAAGAGTAGCTAATTAGATCCTAGAAACATCATCTAAGAGACCTTGAACCCTACAGTACACTTCTACTTGTTGAACCCAGCCATCTATTTCCTCAGCATTTAATTCCCCACAATGCTTAGGTAGATCAAATTTTACATTCAATTTAATTTTAGGCTTATGTCCACCCTTGAAAGCATTAGCAGAAGAAATATAATTAGTAGGAGAAGAAGGAGAAGACAAAGAAGACAGAGAAGGAGAAGATGGAGAAGAAGGAATTTATGGCGGCTCATCTTCACCTCCTGGTCTTTTCCCTTTGTCTTTCTAATCTTCATTTTTGTTCTTGCTTCGACGAATCTCCTTTTTCGTGATTCTTCCATTCTTGCCTTTCCTGGTAGAGTTCTTCCACCATAGCCCTCATTTTGAGAAAATCTCATTGAAAGCTCTTCTCATCAAGCTCAATACTTTTGCTAGCTTACAATCCTTCCATCTTTGGCAAAGTTCTTCATTTATCGATCTTAGGATTGTATTCTACAAGTATGACTTCACCTCACTAGCTCCTAATCGTGTTATCATTCACCTCTGCAACCACTAGTCATAACAAAGCTCTGATACCAAACTTGACCTGCAATTAAAGGTTTGCATAATAACTTGCACTTTACTCCTAATTACAAATTGTATCCCGATCGCAAGCATAATTGCTTGGTTATGTATTTTAACCTTTGAAATTATAGAAATTGAGTTCACTTAATCCTTTGCACAACTTAATAATGTTAACTAATAACTTAGAGAATGAAATTGAAACTCAAAGAACAAGAGAAAATTATAAGATAGAAGAGAAGAAGAGATATCACGAGCTTGATAACGGAGTTCGTTCAACATGAGCTATGTTTCTGGGTCCGCTTCTCAATGAGGAATTGCTTTATTAATGATGACAAGTTTTAACTGCTTTTGTACACCATCCAGGCTTTAGACCTGCATTAAAAGATCTTTCACAGTCTCCTCTTGCACCGAAAGATACTTGCGTACTCTCCTTCTTGAGTTAGGCTTCAATCACCTCATAACCCAATTACTCTTAAAGAATATAAATACAAATACAAGTCTCTGTGCTTACAAAAAAAACTCTTCTCAAAAGAATTATCTCATCACTCCTCACTTAGTCATCCCAACTCTAAACTCTCACCCCTCTTTTATACATAATTTTTTGTCCATTATGGTTAAAAACCATAAGGTTTACAAATCCTCCCTTATCTCCTATTTAAATAATGAAATTTTGCCAATCTTCCTTATTTACAAAAATAATCTTCATAAATCCCCTTTTTAAAACATAAAATCCTTTATATAATCTTTTAATATCTTTTAATTTTATTTTAAGCCCCTTTAAAATATCATCAATTGGGCTTTAAGGGGTTAGAGGATTTAAATTTAACAACTAAAGGCTTTAATATTTGTTTTTAAGGAGACATTCGGTTTTAGACATTCTTTAAAAGAAAATTGGCCCTGCATGTATTCCAAATTTCTTGGTGATGCACTGGTTGCAGGCTTTTTGTGGGGTGCGGTGGTCAGCGGTTTGATCCTTGCCCCACCTATTTTAAAATGCAATTGCAAATGTTTAGTTAACAATACTATCCGCCGCCAATAGCGGGGGCTTGATTTTGAAAACTAGAGGTTGGGGAAACGAATAGACGGGAGATGGAGAAGGGTGCCACGTGGCACATGTTGGTTTGCCGTTGAGGAGATGTGTCAGAATTTAATTGGCTAAAAAAGCCACATATCTACATAATTGGTCGATGTGTCAAACTGTGATAGTGCCATGTCACCATACTAACGTTAACATGGTCAACCCTCAACTTTGACTGGCCATATTTTTGCATACTAGTTTTGTTTGATCCTGTTCAAGTTGCACTGGATTTGGTTTTTCGACATGACAGCTGAATTTTGGAGCATATGAAACACTGCAATTTTTGGTGAAAGTCCACCTGGATCATATTTTCGTACAACTTTCTTAGCTCTGCGCCATACCCTAAAAAGATTGTAATGGGGGTGTGGGAGTTCGAAAACAGCTGCAAATGTGTTGTGCAAGAATGAGAGATCAAGGGGGAGGTGAGCGCAGATGTAGCCACACCTCTCACAATTTTCACCACACCACAAGTATTGAATATTTGATGCAGATTGAACAGGCTCTGTGTATTTGCAGATTTGAAGGATCTGCCAGGTGAAAGCCTTCACAGTAATGAATGATTCGACCAGGTGTGGGGTTTGAAGATGATGCACCTGCAAACATGCGTCAAGCGCCTTATAATGCAAATGGAAAGTTCACAACCTATAATGACAAACACAAGATCCACATGGGAGTTTGGAGATGCAAGCAAGTGAGAAGGAAACGATTGTAAGGGCCGTTTGAAGATTTATTTTCTCCCTTATGTGCAGGTCGATGGAGATACCAGGCCGCGTGGGCTTGTCGAGGGCTATATCTGCACGCCAAAAACTGAAAATGAACAGTGTTGCAAAGAAAAGTAATAGAATAAAAAACTCCACATTAAGGATACAAATTGGGTACAATATTCCAGTCTTGGAAATATGGTGCCTTTGAAACGCTTCAGCCTGCACAATGAATCCCTCAACTTGATTTCTTCTGCAATCAAAACACACGGCTGCCCCAAAACATTAACCCCGCAATGGAGATCGCTTTTACATGTAAATCATATTGCATGAAGCTTTAAAGTAGACTTGATGCAAGATTTTAGAAAGGGTTTTTGCATGCATGACTTTGATATCATAGTAGGATTACTAACAAGATCATAATAGAAAAAATTTGAAACTTTCATAAAATACTTGTAAGCAATGAGTTTAATTTATATTATCAAAGAGATTGATAAAAGTGTTGATTAAAATATACAATATGACCTTGTCTGAATAGGCAACTAGTGAAGATAATCATGTTAAACACAACGAGTGACTAATCCTTCAAAGATGAAACACTTCTTAACTCACATGACAAGTGTTCTAGTGAGTGGCAAGTGACAATGTTAGAAGTGTCTCACAAAGTGAGAACACTTGTCTAAACCACATGAGGTGAGACAAAAATCTAGAAGTCCTCTAAGTGAACTTAAGTATAGTGTGAATAGAAATCTAAAAGTTAGGCTAAAAGCTGACTAGTTTAATAATACCTTTTTTCACACTAACAAACATAAATTACAAATATAATTAATTTTATGTTTGCATATTTATGAGTGTATATATGTTTTTGAATATTGCAGTATTAATGATTTGATAGTTTTATTACATAATATTAGTTGAAAGGTTTTTCAACTATTAATATATATAATTTTGATGATTGAATGTCACAACTCTCTATCTTAAATTAGAGAATACAGAAATAATTATTTTAACACCTTTCGTAAATAACATATTAATGACATTAAATTTCATGTTTTAAACCTAAAACCTTAATTCTACATAATGCTCCTACCAAATAGTTAAATATCACTGAATTTATTTTTTAGAAACACAAAATTAGAATACCGTATGAATGAGTTTTTTTATTTTTTATTGCAAGTTATTTTAAAAAATTATCATGTTTGAACTTTTTCAAATGTCACAAGCTCTCTTTTATGAATGGTAGATTTATTGGTAAGATATTTTTATGAGATTACAAATGTAATGGTAGAAGATAAGATGTTGAAAAAAGGTCAGATTTAAACAACATATATTTTGATATTTTTAAGTGGTTCATATGAATTATATTAGCCTTTCGAATAAAGTCTCATATTAATCTGATTTCAAATGAGTCACATAAACATCAAAACATAAATGTGTGTTGCTTAAGTCAAGCTGTTGAAAAACTGCAATAGTCTAAAGCATCAATGATGTGAAACCTTATCCTGACCTTATCAACATGAACAGAATAGTGAATGGAAAGTTCCATCTGATTTTTTTTCTTGAGGGTTGAATATGGAAATGCTCGTATTGTTCATCTTTGATCATTCAGGATATTTATACTTACACGCACGACCTATTTATACAGAAAAGACTGTTCTCCTGAGTCAGTGAATGAGTTGCAGATGAGGAAGAGTACTGGGATATATTTTCTGTAGTGGCGATAATGGAGAGTTCAAAGGTGGGTATTTTAGTTGGGTTATGGATGATCAGTTGTTTGGATGCAGCTGACAGAGGGAGTTATGTGCCAGCCATGTTTGTGTTTGGAGATTCGTTAGCAGACGCGGGGAACAATGATTACATCAGAAACTGCACAGCGCTTGCAAACTTCCCACCTTACGGTGTCTCCTTCTTCCGCTACGCAACTGGTCGTTTCACCAATGGGCGCACCGTTTTCGACTTCCTGGGTTGGTATCCTCTATTATCACAGATCTAACTCATTGTGTTTTTCAGTTAAAAAATCCTATTTAAATTGCTAGGTGTTTTGTTGTATTATTATGGTTGCAGCTACTTACTTGAGGCTACCCTTTGCCCCTCCATATCTGGAACCAAAGGCAAATTCGAGTACAGGGATCAATTTCGCCTCAGGTGGTAGTGGATTGCTTGACTCAACAGGGGTCGGAGAGGTCTTTTCTATTTACCTTATGTATTTTTATGTTTTTTTACAAATCAAACTTGACTGATTAAAAGAGTAATAGTATATCTATTCTACTCATATCTATATGTATGTATATGTATGAAAATTCACCGCCAGCAATTCATCGATCAAAAATTCATGTCAATAATTCATCAAGGGAAAATTCATTGTCATGACAACATGGCATTAAATGCAGTGAATTGCTAGTGGTGAATTTTCTTTGAGGTGAATTTGTCATGATGGTGAATTCTCCTGGGATGCCATGTATGTATGTATGTTTGTTTTGGTAAAAATCTATTATATTTTATAATCTTTTAATTTTCAAATGGAAGAAAAATCAAAGAAATTTTAGTTTTATTTAAATTCAACAGAATCTTGAATAATTAAAATTACTGTTCTAATTTTACTAAGAGTGAAATCCATTTTTCTGATATAATCTAACCATTATGGATAAGTTGGAAAAGCTTAAATGATTTATCAAAGACAATGAACTTAAATCATAAGCATGTAAATGCCAGTTTTTTTCTTAAATACATTAGATAAGACAATCTACTATAACATTCAATTCCTTCCCTATAAATATGAACAAAGGATATAGACTTGTAATTCAAAGAAAAATGGAGGATCTAACCTACAAAAGATGCAATCTTCCACCAGAACTCTTGAGCACCTTTCTGTTAAAAAAAACCAATGTCAGGAAAACAGATTCACAAATGACCTATATTACATTTTCGCCCGTTAGATTATCTGCAGGAAATAACTTCACCATTTAGACAGTTCAGTTAACTAAAGATGTCTTATATTGTAATGAAAAATAATTACAAAATGTTCTGTCTTAATAGAATAACTATACGCGTTTCTTTTCAATTCTTAAATTTGTCTTGAAGGTTCATTTTCTATTATGTGACAAAGGGGTCAATCTTCCAGAATATTATCACACTGAGCCACCAAGTATTTCAGTTCCAACACTTTTCTTATATTCTGAGGAAGACACACCCATCTGGAGCTGAGAAAGCGAAGTCCTACATAAGCAAGTCTTTGTTTTGCATTGCAATTGGAGGCAACGATATTGCCAACTACATTGCCAACACCACACTCCAAAACAGTACAACTCCAAAACAGTTTGTTACATTGCTGCTCTCCAAATTTGATCAGTACATAGCTGTAAGTTTAAGAATTCTTAGTTTTCATATTACTTTCAATATTTTAAAACAATTTACTGTTTAAGAATGTTCTTGATTGGTATGTGGGTTGACAGCGTCTTTACCGTGCTGGGGCAAGGAAATTACTCGTAGTGGATGTTCCAGCTTTAGGGTGTACTCCTTATACCAGAGTCTCTGGATACGCCATAGCCAAAGGTGAATGTTTGGAGAGCGTAAACCAGCTGGTTGTGGAATATAACACTGCTTTGAAGTCACTTGTTGCTCACCTCAGACAAAAACTAGATGGAGTGACCATCATCCAGCTAAAAACATATGATTATTTTATCAACATAATTCATAACGCTGAAGCCTATGGTATGTTACAATCTTAATCAGTCCCTCAAACATAAAAAACAATCTTTTTTGAAAGGAATTAGTGATTGGGTATCTGAAAAGTGAGATAAATGTATGGAAATTTTTGTATGCAGGATTTAACGATACAAAAACAGCATGCTGTGGGTCAGGATTGTTTAATGCACAAGTAGACTGTGGAAAGACGACTCCACAGAACTTGTTTTGCAACGATACAAGTGCATACATGTTCTGGGATAATACTCATGCCACTGAAAAAGTTTATGCCATGTTTTCACACCAGATTTGGAACGGAAGTTCTTCTTTTATCTACCCATTTAATCTCTCTACACTGGTCATGAGAAGCAACGATTCTGGGTACTAATAATGCATAAACCCTGTTGCCTGACTTTGTGATTATTGCACTCTTTATATGATTTAGTAAATACATGTTTGTCATTCTTTACATTAATGTTGAATACCATGCAGCCTCTTTGAAAATTAACCAACTTTTTTAATACAGTCTCTATTCAGTTTTGTGATTAATTTTCTGGCCGTAAATTGCTGGGCGGTGAATTTGTCTGATTTTATTATATCAATTCTTTTTGCTAGAATATATATATTAAAAAAAATTCCCACCACTGAATATTTAATCCGACAGTCAAATGTGTGTAAACCAGTGAAAAACTGGGGACAGCATCTTCGCTCTCACTTTCAAAGGGGTTGGAGAAAGCTTTTCCTGCCCCACAAAGTTGACCATTTTAATCAATATGGTTGAGTTGAGATTATCACAAGGTGCTAGTAGTTGGTATATATATGAATAGTTATATTTAAATGGATTTCTAAAATTTTAGAAGTATTTTAGTATAGTGGAAATTATAATTGGGTTTAACAAATATATATTAAATAAATAGTTATTTTATTATAAAGATATAATAAAGAAATAAATATTGGTCTATAAAAGAACTATTTATAAAAGAAATTTTTGTAATGATAAATGATAATTAATAATGAAAGGATAAATGAATTATCATACTTGCAATGTTGTCTTATAGAACAATTTGAAATTTAAACATCCAATATAGAAATTCTAAGTATTTTAAATAAAATTTTATTTGAGTTTTCTAAGTACAAAATGACTCACGCAAAATTAGTCAATGTTAAGGAATCTACCAAAGATATTGATACCTTTGGTAATGCTATAGTTTATCAACAACTTTGAAGTTGTAAATGATCCAAAATATTCATCTTAAACAAAACATTAACACAATTATATATTTAGCTCTAACTCTATTATATTATTATCTATAGATTTAATGTTCATCAATTACATAGAATATGTTGTAAATAAATTTTCAACTAAATATTTAATAATGAGAGAACTATGGATAAAAGATAATTACATATTTAGGTTCTAAATATGTTCACAATTTGCAATTCTTATATTTTTAATAATTGAAAATATTTTTTCTTGGACATCAATTTATTATAGACCTACACTATTTGAAGGTATACAATGTTCCATAATTACAAATAAGCTATTTTATGTACAAATACACTTTTAAGTTATTAAAAAATTACATGTAGGCTTCCTCTTAAAAAAGAGCTTATCATAGAATTATGTTATTTCCAACTTAAATTCTTTGCTAAGATTTTCACTACATGCATAAATTCAAATTAGCTATGATATTAGAGTTTTCTACTTGTCGGAAAATAAATCCTTACGACTTAAATCACAATAATTTTTTAGGTAAATCACTTGAGGAAATATTTTATTTCAAATTCAAACGACCTAATTATGCTAAAATAATGTAGACACTTAATTCTTACTAGTTTCTAATGGGCATGTGCAAAAAGATGGAAGAATAAAAAGTGGTCAGAACCACTTATTGGTCCATCTAGGACATAACATGATTTCATTATAACATGCTCATTGTTTTTCTGACATAGAAAGAAACCCATGTAGAGGTCAAGCTCATTTGAACTTAGCCTCTCAACACTTCATAGTAAACCACAAACCAAGTAAAGAACATACACATTTTGGATTCGATCAAGTCATTCTCAAAATGGCACTACAATGCCATGAGGTCAAGGAGGTAGTTTTTTTCAGTTTTATGGTGTAAAAAATAAATTAAATAAAACGAGATTTTTTTGGATTCAATTTTGTCTAATATTTTGGAATTAAAAATTATTAGAATTAAGAGACTGTAGAAGATAAAAGCCAAGCACAAATGAACAATGCACATGATTCTATTTAGATGACCCAAATGATAATGAGTACAAAGCCTTTCTTATATAGGCAAGGATGAGGCAATCCACTTATGAGGTGAATTGAAAAATGTTGCATGAAGTGGCACAAAAGACTAGACAAGTGTCCTATAGGTGTTGACTTTAGGAACACTTGGAGTGTGCAAACCAACAACCTCTATGACCAAGTCATCAACTTTGTGTGCCAAGTGTTGAGTGAAATTTGAGGTGAGATGGAATGTCTTCCAACCTTAAAAGGTGTGTGCATGAGGTTTATCAAATAACTTGGTAAGCTTGAGAGGCTTAAAGGTTGCACATTTGGTTAGACAAGAAGTTGGCTAACCTCATCAACCTAAGTACACTTAAGTACACTGAATAGATTAATTATTCACACTAACACCCCCCCTTAAGTGATACTTGGGGAGATCACAAAAGTGAAAAAGAAAAAAATGGGTTTCGAGTAGATTCCATGTTAGGTACGCATATGCACAATGCATTCTATTACAAAAAGAGAAAAAGGAAAAAATCCAGTGGGAACAAAACTCCCCTCATAAAAAAAGAGAATGAGAAGGATTTAAGACCTTTTGAAAATATGTCCCTTGATGATAGGAACATGATGATGAAGAATGCTTGAAGCATGTTGAAGTTGTAAACTTTGTTGATGAAGAATTGGTGTTTGCTGAAATCAACAAATCTCTAAATAGTGTGGATCAAGATGAGAGATATAAACCATTGCATGAGCAAACACATGAACACTACTCAACCAATGTACAAAAAGTTTATCAAACTCTATGAAGTCGATAATACATATAGTACTATGATAAGGAGTAGAAAAATCTCAAATTGTGATCCACTAAATTAATCCCTTGTTCGAAAGATGAAGATAGAAGATTCATGAGGCCTTCCAAAAGAAGATTTTGCTTCATTGAAAGAAGCATTAGCATAACACATCATAGTCCCCCCTTAATGCTAAGAGAAATAAGAAAATAAACCGAGATCAAGAGTGTGCAAGGAATATAGAGATGTACAAGGTGTGCTCCAAGACACATTCACATGAGATGAGAATCACAAGAATCCATTTTGTAATGGCATAGCCCTCCATTACACTTTACAATTTAATGTATGTACAATAAGTTCCTAAATTCCCTCCCTAGAAAACACACATTCAATTTTGGTGACACTTTATATGAGTGTGTTTACAAACTTATTTGCTATTTAAGTCCTACAAATTTATTGTCATGAAGTTGATTAAGAAGACAAGATTAATTGATGCCTTACAAACCTCAATAAAAGACAAAAAACGTAGAGTTAAAACCTCTTATGGCCCCCTTTTGCCAAATTTATTGCAAAAAGCAAAATTGACTCTATTGCAAATTTTTAACTAAGGAAAAAAATTGCACTTCCCCCATACACTATCTCTTTCCAAAAATCATTGTAAAAGAAAAAAAACTCCTCTTTTGCAAATTTTTAACTAAGAATAAAAAAGCTGATTTTACAAATTATCAAAAAAATCTAAAAACTCCCCTTTTGCCAATTATGACAAAACCAAAAAATCTCCCTTCCTACAAACATAGATAAGTCGTTAAAAATAACTACATATGTGACAGATAGTAATTTGAATAGTGATTACAATATATGCCAAAGGATAAACATCTTTGTCCAAGATAATGGATTGAGTGGTTTGAGAGAGACATGGTCTTTGTTGGCAAACTCCATTAAAAACTTATAACTAAACCATAGAAAATGGTGTGGAGAGTTTGACCAAGGCGACCTTCTCCACCATATCGCTGATTTGTGGGAGGCCATTGTAATGAAGACAAGGTGCCAAAAAGAGGAGAGCCCAACTCTTTGGGAGAAGTTGTTGCTGCATGTATGTGCAGATATATGAAAGAGTTGGACTGCTGCATGGGTGATTAGCCTCTCTTCCTGGGTGCGCAGGTTGCAAGGAAGGGCGCAGGTGAATGTGGAGAGGTGCCTCTCCAAAATCCATGGCCTGTATATATCCAACGCTGCCTCCACAAGAGCGAATGGCCCGCGCTTTGAAGATGGGTATGTGAGCCCAGCGCCACCCAAGTGATGGTGCGACTTAAGGATGATTCCAACGCTTGGTTGTCATGGCAACATGCAGTCGACTTCTCCTTCTGCACTCCAATGCTGGTTGATATGAAGGTGCCTTCGTTTGCACACTATACATCACGCCAAAACAAACTGGGCGCATGGATTTTGTAAGAACACAAACTATTTTGGGTGTAAAATGCTTGGAAAAATTACTTTGGAGGTGTCGTGAAGAGGCAGCAACACACACTAGCTAGGAAGCCTTGAGATCCCTCCAAACAAATTGCCCAATAAAAGTCGACTACAAATTGATTAAATGTGGAAGCTTGGGCATGAGAAGCAAATAAAGATGGGTGATGCAAAGGCAGGTCACACAGGTATTGAAGAGTGGACGCAGCAAATAATGAAAGGCCAGCAAAGATCATGTCGATTGCAAACTGCCACAACAAATTTTATGGGAAGGTCGAGAAGGTTCTGTGGAAAGGCACGCTGAAGAGTGAGTGACTCTCTTCCAAAATGAAAATAGTGCAAATACCAGGTCGGTTCCTCAAAATGGCATGGCATGTAGGCAATGAAGTCATGAAATATGCTATCCTGTGCATAAATCTACAAAAATAGGTAGGCAGAGAGAGGTCTAGGCCAAGACTGATTCTTTGCTCAGGCCATGGGCTGAGAATCTTATGCCACGCCCCTCTTCAATCCTTAAACAATGCAAATTTTTTCCAAAAAAATGCACCAAAAGAATTTGTACGCTCAGTATTTTATCTTCCTGAAATGAGACGCCAGCTTGTGTAGAGTGCTTAAACTCCAACAATGCCGGATAGAACGTGCAGTTTGAATTCTCAACACAACAATAAATAAAATATTCAGTCGAAAAGAAATAATGATGCACAGATTCCCAAGTTCTTGCTGCTCAAATAACAGCAATGAAACTAGTCAAATACAACAAAATAGTTCATTTATAGGGCCGAAACTATCTCCACCTAATGCTTTGATACCATATTTGAAATTACAAGATCCGGAGATAATAGATAAGCACAAGTAAACAATGCATAATACTGTATTTAATTTGTTTTGACCCCCGAGCCCATCTCCAGTCAGACAACCCGTGTTTTATCTTTACTGCAATCTCAGCTCAGATTTCCCCCTTCCATCTCCAATGACCTGTACATTGCTGCACTCAGCGGTAGTCAAAGCCTAAATCAATGATATCATTGTTCACCAATTTCCAGTGAAGAACCCGTTCAAAATTGGAAATTCAATTCAATTTTGATTGAATCTGTGCCATTATATGTGTTGGAATATTACTAGCACTTGCACCTCAATGAGGTGCAATACTTACGCCGATAGGTTGAGCCTACATTATTTACGTCTGTGAAAAGCAGTGGACGACGTGAAGAAAGCAGTGATCTATCTCACCTATCCCTCTCTACCTCTCCCTCCCTCTCTCCCTCCTTCTCTCTCCCTCTTGCTCTCTCTGTCCCTCTCTATTTCTCTCTATATCAAATATCCCTGTCTACCTATCCCTCCCTCCATCCCACCTATTTCTGTCTCACTCTCTCCTTCCCTCTCTACTTCTCTCCCTCTATCACTTATTCCTCTTTACCTCTCTCTCCTTCCCCCTTTAATTCTCTATATCTCCCCTATCCCTCTCTACCCCTCCCTCTCTCTCTTTCCTTCTCTACTTCTTTCTATCCCACCTCTCTCTCCCTCCCTATCTCTATCTCACTTATCCCTCTCTACCTCCCTCCGTCCCTTTACCCTCCTTTCTCTCTCTTTCTCTATCATTCCGTCTCTACTTCTTTACTATTAAAACATATATGTGTTAAATTATCACATATATTTGGCTATATACTCTTCTATAGCTTTATATGACCATATAATATTTTATTCATAAATAAGACATCTATATGGGAATGTAACATGCATATATATAAATCTAGATATTGTCGAGGGGCATATTGTTGCATTTTATGTATTATTACCAATATCCCACCAAAAATGTAATAGTAATAGTACTATTGTTAACATACTAACATTTCATCCATTATTACTATTATTATGAGACTAATGTTAATATAAGTTTTCCATTAAATTGTATATTAATATCATTATTACGAATAGCCTTAGAAATAGCCTCAATCCAAACTGATAATTGTGGATTTATTATTGTGTTGCGAAAATTGTCAATATTATCTATAGAGATATTAATGTTAAAATTGCATTAATATTAATACTATGATGATCAACTTAAAAGGTAGTAATATTAAATTATATTTGTAAGAATATTGTTAGTATCAATCACATTCATATTAATATTAATTATGTTAATATTATAATTTACTTTATTAATTTAAGATCAGCAATAATTAATGGTGCTTCCATTATTGTCACTACTATTGAATATGGTTATAATAACCAATAACAATTTCCATCAGTATTTAATATTCTAATCAATGAGGATAGAATTGCACATCATGCCAATTGCCAACCATTAAAATGCTAGCTGCAAGTTTGGATTTGTTTCATTTCAAAGATCCAGGGACTTAATTTCCCATCGAACCATTGGGTGTCTTGGTTTCCTCAGCCCCTCAAATAGGGTGCAGTGGTACTCAGTTAAACCCAACACACAGACATTAAAGGGGACATTTACTATGTTTGGTAGTTTTTTCAACCGGTGTCATTTGAGGAGGGAAGGAACAAATGCAGGAGATTATCTTCACCATCAGAGCATTTCAGGGGGCATTTTTTCCTTTGGAGGAGACATCCAACGCATTTATGGACTCCTAAATCGTTTATCTATTTGATTCATGATTTCCCTTAAGAAGCTCAAATAACTGTGTTACATGATGGTGTAATGCACACGAAGCACTCTGGAATGAATTTACACCTTCCATTGTCCAGATATTTGAAACACAACGTAATTCAGAAAAAACTGCATAGACCATAAGTGGAATTTTTGAAAATAATCTCAAAATAACATAATCCGACCATTTACCGATGAAAGAAGTATGATCCACAGTTTTATAGGGTTTCTCAGTCAATCTGGTAGGATTACGCTTTCCTCCAATTAATCTCGCAGGGTTTCCAATGGTAGTAGTCTTGGGCGGTACGTCCATGAGCATGACAGCCCTAGCTCCAATATTAGCCCTTTCGCCAATATTAACATTCCCAAGAATGGTAGCCCCGATGCCGATCAAAAACCCCGTTGCCAATTTTGGGATGCCTGTCGACAGCATGCTTGCCGGTACTGCCAAGGGTAACGTTGGGAGTTGCCAACGATGGTCTCGTCTACTTCAACAGTCACTTGTTGGCCATGTCCGAGCATGATAAGCCGTACGCCATCCACATCATGGAAGACGAGGAATTGTAATTTAGCAAAAAGCGATTCGTGGGGTTCCTGCCGGCGTCAGACTGGGGGAAATGCCGGTGGGGTTCCCCCACATAGAATAGCCTATTAGCTAATAAAATATTATATGGGATATTATAAAATATTATATTATAATATTATAATATTATAATTATTTAGTTGTGATGCATTTAGGTGGTGTGGTTAGTCACACTATGTAATTATTTGAGGACCACTTTATATTGTATTGTAACATTGTATTATTATTTAATGTGTGAGAGACATGAGATAATAATTTAATATTGGGGAAATAATTAATAAAGTGAAAAATTAGTACCCAATATTAAATAACAGGTTAGTGTTTTTTTAGTACATGGCTTTATCTTACTATTTGGTTGTATTTGTGTGAGCTAAGTCTATAAAAGCAAGCACATGTGTAATGGTTAAGGTTGGTTGGGTGAGTAGGTTGTTAGTATTGAATTTGTATCTATATAAGCACTCAAAGAGAAATTAGTATCCTTTGGATACCATAAACTATATTCCAAAGTGTCTTTTAAGTATTTGAATGTCCTCTTCATTACTACAAAATGTGATTCTCTAGGATCTTCTTGAAATCTAGCCACAAGACAAACTGCATGCATGATATTTGGTCTAGTAGCAGTTAGATATAGTAAATCTCTAGTCATTGATCTAACTTGTTTTGATCAACCTTAGGAGATTCATCATTCTTACTCAGCTTGTAACCAGTAACCATAGGAGTACATACCAGTTTAGAATCTTTCATTCCAAAAAATTTCAACATTTCCTTGGCATACTTGGATTGTGAAATGAATATACCTTTTTCTGTCTAATTGATTTGCAATCCATGGAAAAAATTCATCTCCCCAAACATAGACATCTCAAATTCTTTTTGTATCTCTTCTACAATTTTTTTGCACATTGCTTCATTTCCTCCAAAAACTATATCATCAACATCTAGAACCACAATAAAGATTTTCTGTTTTTCAATTTTGAAATAAAGATTACTATCTATGGTACCTTTATTGAATCCTTGTTATATCAAGTACCTATCCAACCTTGCATACCAATCTCTAGGAGCTCACTTCAGTCCATAAAGTGCCTTCTTAAATCTACAAACCATATCTAATTTGTTTGATAACTAAAATCCTTTCGGTTGTTCAATGTATACTTCTTCCAATTCACTATTCAAGAAAGCATACCACACATCCATTTGATAAAATTTTAAATCCTTATGTGTTGCAAAAGCCAAAAACATTCTAATAGCTTTCATTTTTATCACCAGAACAAATGTCTCCTCAAAATATATTCCTTCTACTTGTGAGTAGTCTTTACACACAAGCCTTGCCTTGTTTATTAGTAATTCTCCATTCTCATTCAAATTTTTTTGGAATACCCACTTAGTTCTAATTTAATTCTTGTTTGTTGATCTTCAGAAAAGTTTCCAACTCTGATTCTTCTCAATATGTATTAGTTTTTCTTCCATAGCCTTGATCCAATTCTCATCCTTGCATGCTTCAATCACTATTTTAGGTTCAATTTTAGAAAGTAAACATAGATTTAACTATTCTTCAACCATAGTGTCTCTTCTTCTTGTCAACACACCTTTTATTTTTTCACCAATGATCTGATCTTCATAATGATTCTTTTGCACATACTTATGAGTCTTAGGGATCCTTTCCAGTTCTTCTTCCTCTTCAATCTGAACCTCTTTTTCTTTACCTTCATCTTTGTTATTTTCATTGCAGGAGGTCTTATCTGATTCATATCCATCTATCACCACTGAGTTCTTCTATAAGTCTTCATCTACTCTAACACTTGCACTCTCAACAATCTTTTGTAGCGTCTTGATGTAACACTAGTAAACTTTACTTTTATTAGAATATTCTACAAAGATACCTTCATCAGGTCTTGTATCAAACTTTACTAAGTTCTCTTCATCTCTTTTGATATGAAATTTTCTTCCAAAGACTTTGAAGTATTTTACAGTAGGGATCCTTCCATACCACAACTCATAGGGGGTCTTTGCACCATTTTCTCTTGCTTGAACTTTGTTAAGTATGTAGACAATAGTATGAATTGCTTCTCTCTAGTAGACTTATGGTAGATTTGACACTTTTATCATGGTTTTTGCAAGTTCTTGAAAAATCCTATCCTTTATTTTGTTGGAAATAGGATGCCATTTAATTGCAATCCTTAATATATTTCATGTATGTCCTAAGTCCTTGGAAAGTGTTCTCCAACACTGGGATTAGAAAGAGATTAAATTTGAATGAAATGAACATATAAATTGACATTTATAAGTATTCCTAAATGATAGGAATATGTGGGGATGCCCAAGAAGAGCTCCTACAAAATAGGAGCACATGGGGCGCCCACATGGAAGGTGGAGCCCACCTTGCTTAAGTTAAATGTTTGGAGAATAGATAACACTTCAATAAAGCATGTAAAGATCCTACAAGTTAGGGATTGATATTTGCATGAGTGGATTTCAGTTCAGTTCAGTTCAGTTTAGTTTAGTTTAGTTATGGTTCAGTTATCTTCGGTTGCATGTAGTTAGTTTCAGTTGAATGCTAGTTGACTTGAGTTGCATGACTATTGACTTCAGTTGCATGATAGATAATAGGTGGACACATTCAGTTAAGTGGGGATGATCAATTATGCATAATGTTTGCATGAATTGATGGAGAGATGTTTTAATTAACAAAGATTGACTTGGACCCACCTTGGCCGCCCAAGTTGACATCTTTGAGCTAACACCTTTTACATGAAAAGATATTTACAAGGCCCAGTTATGTGGGACCATTCTTGGGCACCATCTTTGAGTAGAAGCTTGGAAGATATTTTCATGACCAACGATCAACTAAGTGTTCATTTTGGGGCACCTAAATTAAGGAGACTTTGGTTTTGACTTCATGTTACATGATGGAACTCTACTTAAACAAAATAGGCGTAGGTTTTTGCGAGGAGCTTCAAGCTCTTGTAATTGATAGCTCTTTGGAGTTTACAATGTTCATTATTGTGTATTAATTGCAACAAGTTGAAGAGAGTTTAATTAGAGTTTATTTGGAGGTTGTGAAGAAGAATTGTTGAAGGAAAAAGAAGCATATTAGTCAAGGATTGATACAAAATTATTGTAATATTGTTCTAAGGTTAAATAATACAAGCACTATTGATTCTGGTGGTGGATTTTTTTCTTGAAAGGGTTTCTCCACGTATATGCTGTGTCACTTCTATCTTCTTGTCTCATTCTTCTACAATCTTCCATCTCTTTCTACAATTGGTAAAATTTATCTAAACAAATAATCATACACAAAGAATTTGTAACAAATAACACTTAATAAGATCTACAATCTCATAGTTTTACAAGTTTTAAGCTACATAATTACCTCCATTTTCAACATTTGGTATCAGAGCTAGAGGTTGGGTAGACTTTGTGACAATTTTTCTTAAGAGTTTGAAGGTTTTTTTGGCTATAGTGGGAGATTTTACTATTGTGTAATTGCTAATTTGTAAAATAAATGTGCTACAATGAGTTCTACTTCTTGTTTAGATATTGAAATATTCAATGGATCTAGTTATGAGATGTGGAAACTAAAAATGGAGGATCTCCTTGAAGAGAGAGATCAGTGGTTAGCTATTTGTAATGAGACAAAGTCATCTACAATGATGTCAGATGAGGATTGGGATAAGTTTCATAAGAAGGCAAGAGGGACCATAAGATTATGTCTTGTTGATGTTATTCTCTTGAATGTTTCAGATGAAACTATTGCATATAAACTATGGAAGAGTATAGGTGATATCTATCAAACCAAAAGTCTTACTAATAAGTTGTATTTGAAAAGATAGTTGTATTCTTTAAAGATGAAAGATGGTGATTATGTTGCACATCATTTAAATTCTTTTAATTTGATTCTATGTCGGTTAACATTTGTAGATGTAAAGCTAGAAGATGAAGATACATGCATTTTGTTACTTTGTTCTTTACCAATATCTTGGGAAAATCTAATTGTTGCTATCAGTGGTAGTGGTGCAGATCCTTAGAAGGACAATATAATTCCTACTCTCCTATTAGAGGAGATGAGGAGGAAGTCTAAAATAGGATCCCAAGATGCCTCTTTTGTAAGAGATAGGTCTATGGAAAGGGAACCTAAGGGAGACAAGAAAGGAAAGGGTAAGTCCAAAGGATGGTCTAAAACCCCTAGTAAGAGTAAGGTAAAGTGTTGGAATTGTGGGAAACCTAGACATTTAAAGAAAGATTATAAGAACAAGAAAAAGAGTTCTGATGCTTTTATAGAGAAATCCTTGGATGACAGTAATGATGCATTGGTCATTTCATCTAATACTGCTTGTGATAACTCTTGTCTTATTGATTCAGGTTGCTCCTATCATATGACTCATAACAAGGAGTGGTTCACTAAGTATAATGCATATGATGGATGAAATATCTTCTTTGGAGATAATATCACAACATAGGTTGTGGGAAAAGGAGAGGTAAAGTTGTGTTTTAGTGATGGTAGGGTTAAGAACCCTAATGATGTTTTACATATTCTAGGACTTGCTAGTGGAAACAAAGATTTTAGTTAACTTAATGCTATATGCTCCTTATAGGGTTTTCCACCTAAAAGGAGATATGATTAGGGCCCAAAATGCAATGTTTACACTCAAAAGGAGATGTGATATAGATGAAATATGCCTAAATGAAGTAATTTAAATGAAAAGAACTAAAAAATACTATTGATTATGTATGCAAAACTAAGAAACAAGAAGTGTTTGAAAACATAGTATTGTATGCAAACATAAACAAGAAACATGCACAAATGAAAACATAATTAAATGATATTGAACAGAGTCCACCTGGAGATGGAATTTGGATGTTGGAAGGTTATAGAATCTAATAGAAATAACTTTTGATGCCCTGTGCGACTCATTCACCACTGATGACGAATCAATTCTTCTTTTGGTAAACTGTCCTGAAACAGGTTTTTGACTATTAGAAACTGAATTATGGTGAAATCAACTTTTCCATTCTGGTAGTGGGACTCATTTTCCACTGATGGAAAATCAATCCTCCTCCAAAAATTTGCAAATTCTAAAATCAACTCTGTGGGTCTAGATCTGCACTTGTCTTCTTGTCGAGTTCACATAATCAAATCTATAGAAAATGGGTTGAATGTTGTCTCCAAGCTTGAATTAGGGTTTAGTTGACTTGAATCACTTTGATGAATTAATGAACACTTTTGAACACCTATTTCAAGACTTGCAAACACACATGCAAAGATGGGGAAAATGGTTAAGGGTTAGAGTATAGGGATTTTCCTTGGTCAAATTCCACTTTGGTAATCAAGCCCTTGATAAAGAAATAAAATGAAAAAAAGAAAGGAATGATGAATAAATAAAATGCAAGTTTCCTAAACTCACCCAATCCTTATTGTTGAAGTATGAATATATGTCAATCGATGCTCCAAGATGCTGGATAATTGCTTGATCAAATGATGCTTATGATGCTTTGAATAAAAGAATGCTAATTGATGTCGAATGAGTGAATGAGATGAATGGGGCTTAAAATGGATGGAAAAACACTTATTTATACACAGTCATGCCCTAATTACCCAAGAATACAACATCACAGGTCGACATGAGGTCTTAATGAATGAAAACCCGAAAAAAAATTGAATTTATTTTGAATTTTGTGCCAAGAGGGACTCATTTGCCACCCATGGTGAATGGGTCCCATTATAGGCTTGCAAGTAGGTTTTGGGAATTAAGTTTTATTTAATGTTGTTGTCAGGTATGTATTCAAGAAGACACTTAATTAAGGCCTATAAGTGCATAAAGGGGCCAAATAAGGCATAAGAAAGGTATAATTAGTGGTGACAAGCCTATAAAAGAATGAAATCTTGTTACAAGACTTTACAACACTTTGGAATATGACTTGATAAGGGATAAAAAGGTGATATTTAGATGAATTACAATAAGAAGAGTCTACAAAAGTGTAGAAATGTGTCACAATACTTCACAACACCTTCATAAGACATCATAAAGTTTTAATAATTTGAATATTAAAGACCTAATGTGAATGTATAAGTTACATTAGAAAATTAAATCAAGGTGAAATCAAGCACAAGGAGGGACAAAATTAGAAAAAGTAAAAGGGTTACTTTTTTCGTGTCCACAACTAGAAATCTACTTTATGTATCTAAGTTCAATGATTCTAGAATGCATGCGACATTTGACAAAGGTGGTTGTATATTGGTGAAAGGGAATATGGTGGTTGCTAAAGGATCTCATATTGGGACTTTGTTTAAGCTTAGTACATCCAATTTAACTGAAGCTGAAAATACATGTATGTTGTGGCACCATAGATTGGGCCACATTGGTAAAAATTGTCTTACGACCATTCTTAGTAAGAAATTGGTTGATGGTATTCCTTATTATAATATTGGAAAAAATGATTTTTGTGAGCATTGTGTGTTTGGAAAGAAATCTAGATCTTCATTTCCTAATGGAAAAATAAAGCTAAAAAATTATTAGAGATTATTCATTTAGATGTAATAGGCCTTGTGGATATTGACTCTATTGGAAAATATAGATATTATGTCACATTTATTGATGATGTCTAAATATACACTTGCATCTATTTTATGCATAACAAATCTGATGTGTTCAACAAGTTTAAAGAATTTAAGGCTTTGGTTGAGAAACAATCAGATCATAAGATAAAAGTGTTGAGATTAGATAATGGTGGTGAATATTGTTCTAAGGAATTTGATGATTATTGTAAGCATGCAGGAATTGTGAGAGAGAAAACTACTCCATATACACCTCAACAAAATGGAGTGGCAAAAAGGATGAACCGAACCTTAATGGAAAGAGATAGGAGTATGTTAAGTAGTGCTAAGCTAGATTGGTGTCTTTGGGCCAAGGCTGTAAGTACTTGTTATTTAATCAATAGATCTCCTAGTTAATCTATTGAAGATAAAAGTCCTTATGAAATGTGGTTAGGTAGGAAACCTAGTGTTACATATTTAAGGATCTTTGGTTGTAAGGATTTTTTTCATGTGCCTAAAGAAAAGTGGTCTAAGTTGGATCCAAAAGCATACAAATTCATATTCATAGGGTATGGTGAAAATGTAAAATTTTATAAGCTTTGAAATCCTCCAACCCAAAAAATTACTTTATCTAGAGATGTGATTTTCAAGGAATTTAGAGCTTATTCAAGAGAAGAACAACCAAAGGAGAAGGATACTTCTCGAACAATGCATTTTGAGATAAATGCTAAGAAACATGAAGATTCACATGTTGAAGAACAATTGGATGGATGAGATGAGGAGAGTTCACAGAGTTCTTCTGAGATAGATGCTCATCATGAGCTTATTGAGGAACAAGAAGAAACCCCTTTAAGAAGATCCACAAGACAATGAAATATCATTGATAGCTATAGCTCACCTAACTTCTGTTGTATATTTTCTTTGATAAGTACTAATGATGAACCTAGATCTTATAGGGAAGTTGTGTCTTTAGATGAGAAAAAACTTTTGTCACAAGCTATGCATGAAGAAATGGATTCCTTGGATACTTGTGACACATGGGATCTTGAGAGTTTTCCCAAAGGAAGAAAGGCCATTGGTTGTAAATGGATCTTCAAAAATAAAATTGGAGTAGATGGTAATCTCGAAAGTTACAAGGCTATATTTGTACCCAAGGGCTACTCCAAGAGAGAGGGAGTTGACTTTAAATAAATCTACTCTCCTGTTGCTAAATTAACTTCTATTAGATTATTTTTGTCTATTGTTGTTGCTTATGATTTTGAGATAGAGCAAATGGATGTGAAAACTGCTTTTTTGCATGGGGATCTTGATTGGGAGATTTATATGAGGCAACCTGATGGTTTTGTTGTTAAAGGAAAAGAAAAATTGGTTTGTAGGTTAAAGAGATCTTTATATGGATTGAAGAAGTCACCAAGAATGTGGTACCAAAAGTTTGATGCTTTTGCATTGAAAATTGGTTATGTTAAGAGTGAGGAAGATCACTTTGTTTACATAAAATTTATTGATGATCAACTTTTAATCGTTATCTTGTACGTTGATGACATGTTTATTGGTAACAACAAGGTAATGGGGTATGTGCAGGATCATGGTGGGCCAAAAAGTGGCAATGGGGAGAAAAACATGTATTTTATCAACCCAAAAACATGAAAATACAATGTTGACTTTTTTTAGGCTTGGGTGTCAGTACACACCACCAAAGCAAACACCAATCCTATTTTTCCATATTGGATATCCAATTTGTAAAAAGTATATATATACAAATTTTTGGTTGTTTTAAAATTATTTGACAGTCAAACAACCCACAGACGCATAGTGAGGATGTTCTTCGCATAACAGATATCCGATTTCGCCAATATCCAATTTGAAAAAGGTAACATTTTAGATTTTTATTTGCTTTGATTCAATTTTGGATTAGATTTGGATAATTTCAATTAGTTTTTTGTGGATTTTTTTTCAAAATAGGGTTTTTGATTGAATTTTTATGAAAAAATTGAGTTTAGAATGGATTTTGATTAAAAAATGATTTTTGTGGATTTTTTTTTCAAAATAGGGTTTTTGATTGAGTTTTTATGAAAACATTGAGTTTATAATGGATTTTGATAAAAAAAATGAATGTTTTTTGTGGATTTTTTTTCAAAATAGGGTTTTTGATTGAGTTTTTATGAAAACATTGAGTTTATAATGGATTTTGATAAAAAAAATGAATGTTTTTTGTGGATTTTTTTCAAAATAGGGTTTTTGATTGAATTTTTATGAAAAAAATGAGTTTAGAATGGATTTTGATAAAAAAAGATTTTTTTTTATGGATTTTGATTTAAAAATAGTGTTGCTTATGTATTTGTATTAAAAACTAGAAAATTTTATAGATTTTTGTTAAAAAGTAGGGTTTTTTTTGGATTTTTTTTTAAAACTAGGCTATTTTTATAATATTTTCATTTATATTGTCTAATTTTAATTAGATTAATTATTTTTTAACTTTAATCAGGCATTATGGCTGCTGAGAATGAGAATGCACAAATTCCACTAGTTGAGAATGAAAATTCACTAGTTGAGAATCAAAATACGGAAATGCCAAATGCTCCACCACCTCCGCAACCATCAATTGAAGACTTAATTCATGAAAAATTGGAGCAATTGAGGGGCATTTGTGATGTTTATAAGAAAATACCTCAATTATCCCGTATGCCAACCACATTGACAGGAATAATTACAAATGTAAAAACCCTCTCCACCCAACATAATGCCTTTCATTCGTGGTGAGAAACCATGAGGGAATATTATGCATGTGGATTGTCTTATGATGATGTGAAAAGTCTCCAAATAAAAAAAGCCCAAATAGCCTCTTTATTTATTAGCCCCAACACTAGTTTTCCAATTAATGTTAACAAACCAAAACTTTCTATAAAATGGTGCACGTATAGGGGCATAGTAGATAACTTTTGGGATCGTTGGTGTATGGTTTTTGATAAACCACCCAACAATAATCTTGATGTACCTTTTTTCTTTATTAAAAAATTATACGCTGAGCTTTTGTTAGGGCATCATGTCAATTACTTTGACATTAAACCCTTCCAAGGAATTGGTGGAGGTATGCCCCATGATAGGCCAAGGGTAGTTAGAGTAGTCAGGTGCCCACATGTTCCCCTTCCTCCCCTTCCTTCGCCACCTCCAGTACAACATCCAAATATTACGGAGGATGAAACCACACATACTATCTAGGCCATTCACTCTTTGAGTGGTTTTTTGGTTTCCCATGCTTCTTCAGTATCTTAGCCACATTCTGATGATGTTGGTGATGGATCCAATGCTGCTGCATCATCTTCCTCGGGTCCACATATTTGTGTGCCACATATTTGCAATACGTGCCAACATATATGGTTGGGTCCTATTGCGCAGCCCCCTGAGGATCCATTAGACACTTTTGATTATGACATCCAAGATGTGGAGATTATAGCAGATCACACATAAGGGAGTGGAGCACACCCTACAGAGTCCTCTCCTACTAGAGAGGTGGACATTGGAATAGTTACATAGGTAACATTTAAGGTGTAAATTCATAACTTGCATTTTTTAAAATGCAAATATTAATAAGAGATAGTATCAAGTACTAATATTTATTTACATGGTCTATTTAACAGTTAATGTCTAAGAAGGAGCTCACACGGGTGATTGATAATGGGTCCTTAGGGCCATTTCATTTTTCCTTGACACACACACAATATGTATTTTCGTACTCACTCATTTACATTTTTTTACTGTATACTCGCTTGTCATTTTAATTGTCATTAGAGATTATATATTAACTTATATGTTTATCTTATTCTTTTCTTGTAGGAAACACCTAGTGTGAGCAAGGTGCAATGCTTTCCAGACTATGGAGGCATAATGTTAGATAAGGGGAAGGTAATTGAACTAAAATTTGATTGAATTAAGATTTATAAGATCTTTTATTGATTATGCATACATTGACATAGATTCATAGTTTCATATGTACTTGTCATTTTTATGTACAGGCGGTTGTGAGCTATACATCATTGTTGACAAGTGTCACAACACCTAAAGGAGTAGGTATTTGAATGCTTGAAGGAGGAGGTGTTGAAACACCTCAAGGAGGAGGTGTCAAAACACCTAAAGGAGATAAAGAAAAAGATTAGCCTAAAGAGGTATGTGTTTATTTTATTTTGTGCTTGGTAAATATGTTCTTATTACCGACAATTCTATGCTAACTTGGATCAATTTTATGTTTTTGTTCACATATATAGATTGACATTACAAAAGTTGGTCCGGTTGGTTCTTTGAGAGGGGTATATTCTAGGACACCTGACCCTTTGAATAGACGTATATTTCAAGTAATCAAGATTTCAATTTTAGAGTTCAATTATAATTCAATGTATATTGATTTTTATGTTAATTATTCGATTTTAAATTATATAGTATAACTAATCTCAATTGTGGTTTGACTTTTTCTTGTGCATCTACCTTCAGAGCCAACGAGTGCTTCAAAGAGGCTCCATTTTGATGATCCACCAGTAGTTTAGGATGAGATAGACATTTTGGCATGTAAATTTTGAATAGATACCGAGATGGCATATGCCGCATATTGTAAAACTTTGTTTGAGTTGGTGTTGATGCCATTTTTGTATATGGACATAAACTTGATTATTGGATAATTTGATATATAGAATTTGACAATTGAAATTTAATTTCCTCCTCATGTGCATGATTAAACTCTTTGAAAATTTAATCAATTGACCAATGGTTAAATATCAATGTATAATAGCATAAAAAGAATGGTTAAATATTATGTAGTTTATATTCATATTGCTGATTACATTGCATTGCACATCTTTCAAACTCAAAGAATTACTTCACACTACATAAGTAACAACTAGATGTTGATAAATGAAAAAATTTCAATAACAATATAGTTTTTATAGAGTCAACCTAAGCAGTTATGCAATTACTTCACATTACACAACTAATAACTAGGAGCATCTATCAATTGCATTAGCTTGTCATGGAATTCCATGAGACGAATTTTTTTTGAAGAAACTTGGCATAAAACTCACAAAAATGAAGAGAAAGCACTCAAACAAACTTTAAAGGGGTCTCAGGCCTGCTGCCCCCTAATTCCACATGCTATGCAGCCATTTACTTGCAGTGTAGGGGCCGAAAAATGGAGAAAACATGTAAAAATAATATATATATACATCCTAGAAGCATGAATTACGATTATAATATCACATAACATTATATAAAAAAAAAACCACTATAAAATTGAATGTCATTTAAAACATGCATGATAAATATTCATCATTGAAACTTGAATTGTGGTAGCTTGATATACAGAGTTGATTGACGCCAAGGTTTAATTTGTATGATATTGAAAAAAGTAGCCAATTGAGTAGAGTTATCAACATTCTTCAAAAATCATAAGAATTCTTTTAGTACACTAGCCATTTTGACGTCTTCTTGTAGTCTCAAACATTATTTTGTATCATTGTTACATTGGTCTTGAGAGCGATTGCATGTTTGAAGTGTATAAACACATACCTTTTTGTAATATCAAGGATACTTTTTGAATCTTCCATGCATTGCTAATCTAAAAATAAAAGTCTTTTTCCTAATCTGTATGTAGCCATGCTTTTGACATTGTCAAAAAGAGAAAAACTTCCCTATGCAAAGGCATGGCCAAGCAGTTCTAACTCTCCACATGAGAGAAGAGAGAAGTTGGAGATTACATCAAGTCAGTGAAAACCGAAGTGTAATGTGTTTTAGTGTATAGTACTCCTCTATTTCTCTGCAAAAGTGTGAGAAATTCTTAGTTCAATGATGTTGAACAATATTTGAAAAAAGAAAGTTGTGTCATGGTCTGCATTCAATCCAACAAGCAAAAATGAAAGCTCAGCCTCTTGGAATGAAAATTCTTGTTTGCAAAACAAATTAATAAGAATGAGGTAGTTAAGGTGTTTGAAGTTATTTAGAGGTTACTTTTAGGGTGCAAGGCTTAAAAATTCATTTTAAATGCACTCAAACAAACTTTAAAGGGGTCTCAGGCCTGCTGCCCCCTCATTCCACATGCTATGCAGCAATTTACTTGTGGTGTGGGGGCTGAAAAATGGAGAAAAAATGTAAAAATAATAATAATATATATAGAGATGTGCAACTTAGAAGCATGAATTACGATTAGAATATCACATAACATCATATAAACAAAAAAACCACCATAAACTTGAATGTCATTTAAAAAATGCATGATAAATATTCATCGTTGAAACTTGAATTGTGGTAGCTTGATATACAGAGTATGACAGGGTTCAATTTGTATGATATTGAAAAAAGAAGACAATTGAGTAGAGTTATCAACATTCTTCAAAAATCATAAGAATTATTTTAGTACACTAGCCATTTTGATGTCTTCTTGCAGTCTCAAATGTTATTTTGTATCATTATTACATTGGTCTTGAGAGTGGTAGCTTAATATAGGTCCACAATACAAAACCTGGTTTACTTGTGCAGTGTAATAGTGGCATAGGAAGATTTTTCTTTGAAAGCAAAAATGAAAGCTCAGCCTCTTGGAATGAAAATGCTTGTTTTGAAAAAAAAATGGATAAGAATGAGGTAGTTAAGATGTTTGAAGTGATTTAGAGGTCAATTTTAGGGTCGATTTTAGGGTAGTTAAGGTGTTTGAAGTGATTCAGAGGTCACTTTTAGAGAAGAGAGATGTTCAAGAGTACATCAAGTCAGTGAGAATTGAAGTGTAATGTGTTTTAGTTTGTAGTACTCCTTTGTTTCTCTGAAGATGTGTGATAAATTCTTAGTTAAATGATGTTGAACAATTTTTGAAAAAAGAAAGTTGTGTCACGGTACGCTTTCAATCCAACAAGCAAAAATGAAAGCTCAGCCTCTTGGAATGAAAATGCTTGTTTGCAAAACAAATGATTAAGAATGAGGTAGTTAAGGTGTTTGAAGTTATTTAGAGGCCACTTTTAGGGTGGAAGGCTTAAAACTCCATTTTAAATACACAAAAAAGAATGAAATTACTTCAAACCAAGTTTGTGAAGAAGTTAACTATGCTGCCCACTAGTTTCCCTTAAGAGTCCAAAGTGCTAAAAGGCAACAATCTTTGAAGGGCTATTTCTTGGAGACCATGATGCTTACAAACTCTCTATTTGAGGCTATGAGATCATGGTGGGACCATCTACAAAAACCTCTCTCAATTTTTCTATCTCGGAGGCATTTTTTTGTGGTGATGACTTTTCAGTGGAGGGAAAAGTTGCCAAATGCAAGCAGTGTAAAGTTGCAAAGTGGTGCAACTTTCATTCTGCAACTCGTACGACCAAACAGAATGTTCCAACACATCTGGATGGGTACGTTTACACTAGGGATGGTCCTCTTTTTCACCCAAATATGCTGAATCACTCTAAGCTACATTGGACCGACGATTTTCCTTAAGAGTCCAAAGTGCTAAAAGGCAATAATATTTGAAGGGATATTTCTCAGAGACCATGATGCTTACAGACTCTCATTCTGAGGATATGGGATCGTGTTGAGACCATTTACAAAAACCTCTCTCGGTTTTTTCTATCTCGAAGGCATTTTCCTGTGGTGATGACTTTTCAGTGGAGGGAAAAGTTGCCAGATGCAAGCAGTGTAAAGTTGCAAAGTGGTGCAACTTTCATTCCGCAACTCATACGACCAAACAGACTGTTCCAGCATGTTTGGATGGGTGTGTTTACGTTAGGGATGGTCCTCTCTTGCACCCAAATATGCCGAATCACTCCGAGCTACATTAGATTGATGATTTCCCTTAAGAGTCCAAAGTGCTAAAAGGTAGCAATATTTGAAGGGCTATTTCTTGGAGATCGTGATGTTTACAGACTCTCCATCTAAGGCTATGGGATCATGTTGGGACCATCTACAAAAAAATCTCTCAATTTTTGCTATCTCAGAGGTGTTTTCCTGTGGTGATGACTTTTCAGTGGAGGGAAAAGTTGCCAGATGCAAGCAGTGTAAAGTTGCAAAGTGGTGCAACTTTCATTCCACAACTCATATGACCAAACAGATTGTTCCAACACATTTAGATGGGTGTGCTCACACTAGGGATGGCCCTATTTTTCACCCAAATACGCCGAATCACTATGAGCTACATTGGACCGACAATTTCCCTTAAGAGTCCAAAGTGCTAAAAGGAAATAATCTTTGAAGGGCTATTTCTTGGAGACCGTGAGGCTTACAGAATCTCTGTTAGAGGTTATGGGATCATGTTTGGACCATCTACAAAAACCTCTCTTGGTTTTTTCTATCTCGTAGGCGTTTTCTTGTGGTGATGACTTTTCAGTGGAGGGAAAAGTTGCCAGATGCAAGCAGTGTAAAGTTGCAAAGTGGTGCAACTTTCATTCCGCAACTCATATGGCCAAACGAACTGTTCCAACACATATGGATGGGTACTTTTACGCTAGGTATGGTCCTCTCTTGCACCCAAATATTTCGAATCACTCTGAACTACATTGGGTCGATGATTTCCCTTAAGAGTCTAAAGTGCTAAAAGGTAGCAATCTTTGAAGGGCTATTTCTCAGAGACTCTGATGCTTATAGACTCTCTATTTGAGGCTATGGGATCATGTTGGGACCATCTAAGAAAACCTATCTCGGTTTCTGCTATCTTGTAGGCATTTTCCTGTGGTGATGACTTTTCAGTGGAGGGAAAAGTTGCCAGATGTAAGCAGTGTAAAGTTGCAAAGTGGTGCAACTTCCATTCCACAACTCGTACGACCAAATGGACTGTTCCAACATGTTTGGATGGGTATGTTTACACTAGGGATGGTCCTCTTTTGCAACCAAATACACCGAATCACTCCGAGCTACATTGGACCGAGTGAAATTAGGTGAAAATTTGATGCAGACACAAGGGCACAATCACAAACTCTTTGCAACCTACCTATTTGAGGCATTTAACAAGATTATTCTAACCTCTTTGGACAGTCCAAAAATCCCTTAAAACTTGACAAGCAACTAAATACACATTTCCCTCTTTAACCCCTTTAAACCCTTGTAAAAGTGAGAAACTAGTTTTTGTCCAATTACTCCACAATTTTCCAAAGCACCAGACCAACACATGACTGATTCAAACACCCATATGCAAGTTACACAACATATATGAGAAACAACATAGACTCCTTTGGACTAGCATTGACTTCCTATACATTCACCCTTGAAAAGGCTACTCAATTAGCCAAAAAATGCAAAGCAACATACCTTCAAACACCACACAGAACCCTGAAACCTTGGGGCAGAAAATAAATTTCCAAGAAAACAAAGATTCTGCAATTGTATTCCATTTGTACGGACCTGTAACCATCAAATCAGAAAACCCTTGTTTTGAGTGTAATTCTTGAGGGTTTATTGGATGTAGCACTTCCACAACCTTTCAGACTCAGTGACCATCTTAGAAACCTTTAATTAGGCCCCAATATTCTTAGAAAACAAATAAACTTCTGGTATCTCAGATATTTTTGCAAACCCTAGGGTAAAGACTCTACTTTCAAGTGAAAAAAACCCACCATTTTTAGACCTTTAACTCTTCATTTTATTCCAAAACCTAGTTCTCCACACCTTCCACTCTTGAAATATAATTTCCTAATCCCTACCAAATCATCCCACCAATTCACATTGGCACACAATAGGTGGGATGAGATTCAAGCCATTAAAATTGCAAAAATCTTATTCCCCTGTTCAGGAACCTGTCTAAAGAAAGTCTAAGTTTTGAGGCACAAAATGAATAAAGAAACCCTCTATTAAGAAGTAAGAATAAATTCAAGACATGTAATAATGTTTCTACATAAAATTTTGATACAAAAATGCTTGAATGGCTTGTGCACAGGCATAAAACACAAGAAAAACAGTAAAATTTGAACTGAGCAATTGAAACTTTATTGATTCAAAGAAAAAAAATCCTTCAACCAAACATGTCTCAAGCCTTTGAAGGCCTTAAGTACATTGCTGTGCCTTGGAAGCAAAATCCCAATGCCTTTAACCACCAATATTAACTGACTTTTGAAACCTTAATGACCGTTGAAGGCCAATATGCTTAGATTTTTCACATTATTATGACTCATAATGAAATGTTGCACTTTTCCACTTCTAAATTTACTAAGACCTCACTTAATGGCTTGAAATAGAATTATTACATGTTCAAAACACTATTACTTCTTGTCCCTAAACAAATTTACTAATTTTTCCTTCAAAGGCTACAAAGCAACAACTAGGACAAGTTGGGATCTCCATATTTTTTTGACCCTAAAACCTAAAAAAGCCTCCTAATACATGACCATTAGGACTATTAGATCTCATTAAAGACAAAAACTCAAAATATTAACACTTTAATCATTGAAATGATCCACAATGATATTGTGGTGTAGGTGCCCCTAGACCAAAAATGGTGGTTACAACTTGTTAATGTCAATGAAACGTGGGGGCAACAAGATTTAAAGTTAGATCATGCTTGTGAAGGTCCTAATAGATGTTTTTGATGAATTCATAGGGTGTGGAAAGGTTGGAAATATCGATTTCATTAAAAACCTCATGAAAGTTGCTAAAAATGAGGTTGCACCCAAGTTGGATTTGAGGAGAAAAAGTTGCAAGCCACTATAATTTATTATATATAAAGGGGAGATATTACAAAACTTGGTTCAAATGAGCATACCGACAGGAAATAACTAGGAAGAAAACCTTTGGTTGTAGCTCGATTAAGTACAAAAATAGACCCCTTTACAAAACCTATGAGTTTCCAAAATACAGACCCTTTTGCATGTTAAACACACTCTTTATACAATGCCAGACATTTGACCCATATTTCAAAAAACATCACTGGGTATAGATTATGCCCATACAAAATTATGACCGTTTTACATTGTTTCCAATTTGAGAATTCAAATTTTACAAAATTTTCCTATTAGAGGCATTCAGGGCATAGTCTTCAACAATAGTAGTATGTTCACGTTCTGGACTGACAAGCACCTGTACAAACCATTAAGGTAGCTTAGAATAACCAATCTATATTATTCTAAATGACGCAAAATATGATGAGATGGTAATGCAAAATATAAAAGATGCTTATAATAAACAATCTATATTGTTGTAATCTATTGCATACCTCTCCAAAATTATCAAAGCTAGCTATTGTTGCAGCAGGTCCATGATCAATCATGCTAGGAATATCGCAAAAGTGGGAAAATGAGAAATCTATATTGTCACAATAGAAAGGATTCTTAGACTAAAAATTCTATATTAATCTACACAACTTGAATGATGATGAATTGGTGATGCAAACTAAAAAAGATTCTTAGAATAACCAATCTATATTATTCTAAATGACACAAAATATGATGAGATGGTAATGCAAACTATAAAAGACACTTAAAATAACCAATCTATATTGTTGTAATCTATCACATACCTCTCTGAAAGGATCAGAGTTGGCTATTATTGTAGCAGGTCCATGATCAATCATGTCAGGAATATCACAAAAGTGGGAAAATGAGAAATCTATATTGTCACAATAGAAAAGATGCTTAGACTAACATATCTATATTAATCGAAACAACCTAAATGATGATGAGTTGGTGATGCAAACTATAAAAGACACTTAGAATAACCAATCTATATTGTTCTAATTTGTTGAATACCTCTTCAAAAGGATCAGAGTTGGCTATTGTTGCAGTAGGTCCATGATCAATCTACCAAAAATATCACAAAAGTGCATACAAAATATCACTACTAAAGACACCTGCATTGCAATAGTATATAAAATATCAGTATTAAATAAAGAAAACTAATGAACTTAATCATAATGAACATAAGCATTCTAACTTCCATTCTTGAAAATTCTATTCAAGTGTTGTTTAAGAGTATCCAATATTGCTTCATGATCAACATTACTAAGTGTCCATAGTTGTTTTGTCTTTGGTCTGGCATGATGCTTCAACAACTTAACATTTGTTGCTATAACAAGGTGTGAATACATGAGAATGGTTTTGTGTTTCTCGTACTTTTCAAATGTAGGTATGTCATTCTTTCTAATCATGTATGTTTGCAACCAAGTTCCTGCAACCACAACTGAACCTGTAGGATACATGAAACCATCATCATCTTCCATCGGTTGTGTTAGCTTATGCTTTACCCACACATATCAAGCCAACCAATAGTCTAATCTCTCTTCATTCCCTTGCAGTGCAACAACTACAAAATATGTCCTAGCTGTAGTAGATCTAAAAGTAGATCGTAATCAACTAAACTTTCCATTGTGTCATTTTCCATGTATATTGTTTGAGATAAATGAGTTAGATACTTTGGTACCCATGTATCCACCCACTCACTTGAATCGCATTGATCCCACTCGCATTGAATACAACTCTGACAAAAACAAGCCAACTCTCATGTCTAAATGGTCCATGTGTCTACATCTGAACTTTGAAATGAATGCATCTTTGAAGAATCTTTGATTGTATGACAATCCAATCTGCCTCCCAGTGTACCCTCCTTAATGAACGAAAATAATCTGTGAACTTTTGAATCAAGTGTCCCTCCCTATGACAATGTTGAACTACACCAAACAACAATAGAAAATGCATCACTGAATTTTGCTCTTGAAATCTTCAATTATTCCTTAACTAAGCTTTGCATGCACGTGCTCCATCATGCTCCCCTTTCCCATGTCTAGCTTCAAAAAAACTCCAAATATGAGGTAGACCCCTCTCTACATGCATTCTACTCAACCAATAAAACATACGAGCATTCTTGAATTGACCTATGCAATTATCTAACCAAATTAGATGTCAGCCCAGTGCTATATCATGCTCCTGCAAGAACTCAAAAAAATTCTCGAAACAATGTTGGACATACTCGGACGATTGAGATCTATCATCACTCATATAAAAATGATACTCTCTGATTATCTTTCGATCCTCCTTTGTACTATAAGGTGCATGTCTAAATGTTATGTGGACAAAAATAGCAATCTGAATGGAATTGTAATACTGAGATTGTACCTCATTTTGTTGCAATGTGTAGTTTTCTGCAAAATCAACCACTAATATAATAGTGCACTAATACATTTGACTGCAAAATACGATGAAACTATCCGACGAAATATGTAAAATTCGATGTTCGTCGGGTGCTTGTAAAATTTGATGTGTAATTTCCAATTTTTTGAAAGTTTATCCCCGACGTTCGTCAAAATTTTGACAAACCTGGGGTTCGTCGAATTTTCAACAAATATGAAAAATTAAAAAAAATCAAATTGTGGCCGACATAAAGAAAAGTGAGTTCGCGCCTGATTTATTGCGACAGTGTTTTGCTCTACTTGAGACAGTTTGTGGAGAACTAAGGATGATTTTCTAGGGAAAAATTAGAAAAAATTCAAGAAGATATTGCCAGGTTGAGGGTAGTCATATTCTTTTTGCAGAATTCAATTGTGAAGTCAGATTTGTAGTTCCATGTTTTAAATCATATTTTAAAGCAACATCTCATTAGATTTCATTTTTAGTGGTTAAGGGTTTTGAGAATTTCATGTCCAAATTTTGTTGTGTGGAATCACCATAAGATCGCAACTGAGGAACAAATTCTTGTGACTCTAATTATGCGATCCATAACTCTATTGGTCATGTGGCACAGTTGTGCTATAACAAATACAAGATGCATTCATGTGTGACCAAAGTTTAATGTGGCTATGTTGTGATAGAAATGAAGACACTCATATAATGTAGTTAATTCAGGTTATATAATGTAGGTGTCAATCATCATTGGGTGCATTCAAGTTGTCTCAAGTTTAACAGGTTAGGATGTAATTATAGCATGATCGAAGAGTGATTACCTCTTGCTGCAATAAAGAGCCTATAACTCTGGTTCATATACAGAGTGGTTGTGTTATATCAATTATGTAGTGCATTCAAGCACAACCCATGTTTAATGGGCTATTCTAGAGAGTGATCAAGATTTTCTAAACCTTATGAATGTTACTTGAAATATATTTGCATAATCTCAAATTCCTTCATAGGCTTTTGAAGTATCAACGTATCCTATATAGGGTTTAGAATGATTTCTTTTAATTAAAAAAATAAATAAATGATATATTTCCTTGTAGTTAGATAATGTGGAGATCTCCTAAATCTGCCCCTGCACACTATCCTCTTTGGCATTGTATTCATTACTCTAGCTACTAGGGTTTTGCATGTGACATCTTTAATATATTCATGATCGTGGCTTTTAAATAGATCTCAATCTTTGCTTTAATCCTTTTCATGGTAACCCTTGAGTTCCATAATCCACCTTCAATCTCTTCTAAGAATGTTGTCTTAAGCTAGACTGCATAGTATGCATATAAAGCAAGTCCTTCATATCTGCCATTGTTCCAAACCACCACTCACGCCTTGCTTAAAATGTTGCCTCCATAAGCACAATAGCATGTTTTAAAATCATGGTTTCCGATTGACCATTAAGGTCACCACTTTCATCAAGATACAATGAGATTTTTGTCTTCAAACTCAAGGCATTATGGAAGATAACATTGTGAATTGTTTGTTGTGTACGATTTGATTTTCTTGCACATTTACTGCTTTGCTAACTTCCTTTAAGACTGGGTATTGCACCCTCAGCTGCAATCTCAAACAGCTCACTCACTATCACTTAAAGATTCCTTTCATGAGCATCCTTCTATAAAATCAAACTATGCCCTATAGACTGCCTACTTACTACAGGGGACTCATTGTTTCATGGTATTGTAGTTCTTAAGATCCTTCAACCTTATTGACACTACATCACAGTCCACAAGGTATTATTCACTATTTTCCCATCTTTGGTGAGTCTCAAAACACTGCTCAAACATGCAATCCACTACCTCTATTATACAATATTAATGGCTAAGAAGAAACATTGAACCTATGATTACCACTGTTACTTCATTTGGACAATCATTCCCTAATTGCATTTGCCTTGTCTAACACTACCAAAAGCATTTGAAAACCCTAAGGTCAACAAGGGGGTAAGTAAACCACCGTTAAAATCCCACTTTACCGCAAGGTTTATTTTTATTATTCAGTTACCGCCGCCCTTATTTTTTGATCACAATAAGACTTCAAGTGATTGTCATTCTTCTGCATCAGATTGCATTTACAAATGTCACTAAGCTTTACATAGTGTGTTTCTTTATTGGCTACAATCTTTATATTGCAAGATTTTGTTATTACCTACAATGTCTCAATCTTTCTGGTATTGCAACCTCACTAATCCGCTATAGTTATTATTTATGTTTCTACGGAGGCCTAGGTTTTGTACCCTAATCATGCTCTTACCAATGCTTCTGTTGTTTTTTATTAGGGCTCTCTCAATGTTGAGGGCCCTAGGGATAAGCTCGTCATAAGAAGTGACACATTGCATCTTTAACTAAAAGGATAAATCCATATTGACATTAGCAATGATGATTCCAACTTGTTGCTCCTTAGGAATGGGTCACTTGCTCTTACTAGCTCGCTACCTCCATTGTTGTAGGAATTTTATGATCAAGCTCAATATTTTGATTTTAGGAGTCTTAACGGTTGGAAATCATAGTAAAATAATAATTTAATAAGTTCTAGAATTAGCATTTTAAAGTGTTTTTTGGGGTCATTAACTTTAGACTATCTTCTATTTTGTAGGGGTGGTTGCATGCCAAATTTTTTTGGTGTAAAATATTAGAATTATTAGATTATGTTACCTGTCTATGAATAAAAATTATTGGAGTGTGAGTTTGATATTTTTTGAAGATATAAATAGTCAAGCTTGGTAAAGAAAAATCATGTCGGATAATATTAGTTCGGAACAAAATGAAGAGACACTTGATAGATTGTAGGCTAGATTGAAAAGAAAGGGTGATGGAAAATGTTATTGTCCTTGCAATAATTGCAAGGGCTTAAAGATGAGACAACTTTTAATCACAACAGCTGAAAAAAATTGTAGGCAACATGGTCACGTTGAAGGGGGGCATGATTATCGTCCATTGGTAAGTTGTTCATTATATGTGTTTATATTGATTGAATTTGTAAATTTTTATATTGTTTGAACATTTTTTATATATATAATCACTTGATCATGATCATGGTTTATTTGTGTCTCATTATTATAAAGGTGGGGCGCCCTAGGGCAGATGATATGGATTATCACGGCCCGGAGAATGTGGTTTTGCAAGCGGACGAACATGGAGCTATGAATATCGAAGATGGAGTTAATGATCCTATGGAAGAATATGATCATGTGCTAGAAAACACAGTTGAAGATGATGGTACGAATACATTGATCCATGCCACATTTAGTGGCAGAGCTGATCATGATGATCAAGATGACTTTGATGATGTTCATGATTTACCTGTACTTGAGAAGGCATGCGAGCCCCTTTATGAAGGCTCTAAAACAACTCTTCTCTCTGTTGTATTGTTGTTATTGAACTTGAAGGTTATGAATGGTTTATCAAACACAACAATCTCACAGATGTTAAGGTATGTCATATATGTCATCCTTTTTCATCTATTTTAATTGTTCTTAGTTCATCAACAGTAAATAAATGATGAAATATGTACCATTAATATTCTTTATATGAACAAATTATTTTTTGTTGTAGATTGATTGGTGAATTTTTGTTACCACCATCAAATATTTTACCTCGCTCATACTGAGATTTGCGCCATTATGAAAGATATTAATCGGAGCATCGCCAATAGATGGCTGTCCCAATGATCACATGGAGTATCATGCAACAATACGACTTGCAAATGTATCGCTCAATGTCATATCAAAAGATATCAAACACCTCAAATTAAAAAGATGCCTCGCAAGGTTCTTTGTTATATTCTCATTATTCCACGTGATGTAAATGATTATTTATAGGTGCAAAAAATCTTAGCACAATTGATGGATTACCATGCACGAAATAGAAGTGGAGATGACATTCTTCGAATGCCTGCGGATGGTTTTGCATTTAGGGACATGGAGGAAAAATGGCCACACTTTAAAGAAGAACCTCATAATCTTAGGCTTTCATTGGAAGCGGATGGTGTCAATCCATTTGGAGAGCTGAGATCTATTTACTCAGTGTGGCCTATTTTTGTTATCAATAATAACATTCCTCCGTGGATGTCAATAAAGAGGGAGCACATAATGTTGTCAATGATTGTTCCAGGTATTTGTTTACATCAATTTTCTTTAATGTAGTAGCATCTCATTTGTCTTATTTGTTGCATAATGACTTATATTATTTTCATTCAATAGTCATGTACATTAATATATATATATCAGTAAAATGGTTATAATAATTATGCAATGTTTATGTTCATTCAACTAGGTAAGTACCAAGTTAAATATATGAATGTATATATCGAGCCTCTTATCGACAAGTTACTAAAGTTATGGAATGGCATCACTATGTATGACGTCTCGAGACCAATAGGACAAAGACAATTTCAATTCCATGCAATGCTTGTATGGACAATTCATGATGCCCCAGGGCTAACACATTTTTGTGGTATGTTATAACGTTCGACTGCACTTTTAAAAATATTTAATTTGATGAAGTAGATATCATGAATGTTTTAAAAATAATCTATTCATTATATATAATTATAAAAAATTGACATATTTAATCCAATTATATATCATCTTGCAGGTCTTCAAACAAAGGAAAAATTTGTATGTCTAATTTGTGGTCCAAAGATGAAATCTCATCGTTCAACAAGTTTAGCAAAGTAGGTGTTTGATGAGTATAGGCACTTCCTCCATAGAAATCATAAGTATCGAACTATTGAAAAACATCTTTTCAATGGGAAAGAGGAGACTACATCAAAACCTCGAAGAATGTCACCTCGCCTATGGAAGTTGGAATATAATAGAATTAATCGTCAAGGTTATAAATCGGATCAAATTGTTTATCTATCAGATATGATATGTTTTGAATTTATATTTTTATATTGTGTTGTGTTTACTCATGTTATAATTGACAATTATTGTCGTTGTTAATTTGTTTAACTTATATGCTTCATGAAGGTCGTCAAGGCATTAATGGTCGGCTTCCATAGGGACTAAAAAGTTATCCCAGAAAATTTAGTAGGTTGCCCTACTATGAGCAGCTACAAATTGTGCATTTGTTTGATACAATGCATATCAGAAAGAACATAACAGAAACATTATGGAAAACATTGGATGGAAGACATGACAAAGAAAAAAATGTCAAAATTTGTAGTGACATTCAGGAAGCCAATCATGCAATGAAAAATGTCATTCAATTAAATAGTGATGGAGACCAAATTAATATAAGTGCCCTTCCTTGGTTATTAATAGAGCAACAAAGCAATGCTATAAAAGAAGTCATACAAAAAATTCAATTTTCCATAGGATTTGCTACAAACATAAACAATATAATAACAAAGAAAGGTGAATTTGGGTCAGGGATAAAAATGCATGATTGGAATACCATCATTAAGGTAATTATTCTGGTATATTATATACACTTGTATAATGCATTTACTTTTTAGTGTATTGTGTTTACTACTTTTGGAAAAATAATGAAAAGATCATTTTATAATTGTTGTAGTACGTTCTACCTCTATCTCTCTCAGACAACTTTGACAACAATGTCAAGCAAGTTATATATGATCTTGGAAAATACATGAGGTAAGTAGCGAGATTTGTTCAATTCGCTATATACATATTATAATTTCCATTTGTTTTACTTGTTATGTAATATACTAAATATTTTTGTTAAATATCGTTAATATATTTGCACCTTGTATCACTTGTAGATGGTTATCATCTAAAGAAATCCATAAAGAAGATATAAATTATTGGAAGAGAAAAATTCCTCATCTAATGTGTGAAATGGAAAAGTGTCTACTTTCAACATTTTTCAATGCACAAGAACACTACCTCATACACCAAGTTGAGGAGATTGAATTGTGTGGACCTGTACACACAAGGTCAATGTGGATGGTTGAGAGGCACTTGAAATTTTTGAAGGCTTTGGTTAGACAAAGAGCACATCCTGAGGGTTCTATGGTGGAGGGATATATGGTATACCAGACCATGGTGTACATTAGTGAATATCTTCCTAAGTTTGCAAAAAAAATCCATGTAGATCGCATTTGGGATTCCAAGTCCATTAACAAATTCAAAAGGGAGTACCTGTTGGGGAAAGGTAGATTGAGGAAAGTGAGAGGTAATTATAAGATGGTCATGGAGATTAATTGGAATGCATTTTATATATGGTTTTTATTTATATTGTACTTATTTAATTTTTAATATTCAATATACATCAATTATAAATTAAGGTCGTATATTGTGGTATTTAACTAATTATACGTCATTTGTGAATTTCAATTTATTTTGGTATAGTTGGTTGAGAGTGGGATGCACTACATTTGTACGTTGCCAATAGTCTTGATTGGATGACGGTATGGATTGAACAATGTAAACAATCTGGTCGCACATTAACATGGGAAGGTGTGGCTTCATTAGTTAAAGAAGCTCATCGTAATGAAGATTCCAATGTTACACAAAGGGAAATTGATCTAGCATATGGTTTAAGAGATAAACAGGTACGTATGAATATATTAATCACCCATATTATTTAATTATTTTCAAGTATATTGATGTATATATATCTTGAGATTGTTTTCTTTGCATACATTCAGCCAAGAATAAATATGTTTATCAACTGACGATATTGCAAAAATTTTTACATGTTTGACATATTGTAGGTGAAACACCACAAGGCTATGTGGTGCAATGGTTGTAAATTTCGAATCAAAATGTTGGATGACATGAAGAAAACTTGTGATTCTGGTATAAGTGCAGTCTTTCAGGTGACTAATGTTTCATTTAGAAGTGACATACATCCAAAAGTCTCATAAAATTAATACTATGGGATTTTGGATGATATACTTGATTGTGACTTTAAGTCCTTCAGATTAATTTTGTTCATCGTCCTATGGTATAGACTACGAATGAATGAAAATGATCCTAAGAGAACTGTTATTGAACATGATAATGGATTTACCATGGTTAATACAAGGTTGATCGAGCGAGCTAGAAATGAGCCCTATGGTCTTCCAAGCCAATGTGAGCAGGTATTTTACTCAGAGGTTCCAAGTAAACTGGGTTGGTCATTTGTTGTTAGACATGATCCAAGAGGAAGGCTAGTAAAGTATAATGTGGTGGAAGAAGAAGATACCGAAGAACTAGAAGATGATGTAGATGATAATCAGGATCAACGGTTAGTTGATGATGTCCCTGATGAAGATGTCGAAGAGGAGGAACTAGATGATGATGATGTAGGAGTTAATGTTCATGAAGATGACATCCATGTGGATGATGACATTATCGAAACTGATATTGATCACGATGATGATGATATGACCAATCCTTACAATGTCAAATCTGGATTGGATGATACGATAAAGAGTTGGATGAAGAAGAAGATCAATGACATTGAAATGTATAAGTTATGCGATTATATTATCTATTTGATATTAATTTCTTGATAGAATTATATTTGACTTATGTGGTTACATAATTAATTCATGATGTTTTTAATTTTTATGCCATTACATAATTAATTTAATGATGTACTTTTTAATGTTTGAAAGGTCAAAAATTAAAACATTTCAATAGTGATGTTAACAACCTTGAAATTAGTGTGTTTTATGTTTCATGTGATCATAAAAGATTAAAAATTCAGTTGTAGAGGTGGTTGTTCAGTGGTTGACGTGTATGTTGGTTCTTTTTACAATGTAACCAAGTTTGTCTTCTAATATACCTATGGAATTTCCAATTCCAATCGAAGGCAGCTTGAAGGACCTGGACCAACTGACGAGGACTTTAAAAGCCTTATGCACTTTGGGCTCTGCAAGACCCGGGGGGGTGATCCATTAATGTGTTTACAACCTCTGCACCATTATTATAAAAAACATTAACAATAGCAGATGATCTAACTTAATAGCTCAACACGATAAGATAATATCAACTAGAATTGGTTATTCATAGACAATATCAACTATCTAGAGCGTGAGATAACTAAACACAATCCATTGTATAAGATAGTCAATGATTTACAATTTGTAGCAAGCTCTAGGAAAAGACAAACAAATACTGAACTACAAAAATAATTACAACTTAGATCAGTGCCATATATCCAATGTAGGAGTCAAATTCATAAGCATCTAGAGGTTTATAACATATTTAATACATCACATATAAGATCCCTGACAATATTGCATTACAATTTCATCAGTGTGCATTCTAACCCAGGACTACTTATCAAATCCTTATACAACACATATCCACCTATAATTGCATTCAAGAATTTTGATTAATTCCTTGAATTAAAGCTAAAATAGAATCATACACACCACAACAGTGAGATGGATAAAACAACCCTTAGTTATTTCATTGAAAGTTCAGATATCCATGTACAATGGAGAGACATGAGCTCGAATTTTTATTTCAACTCAAATGCTAGTACTGTTATACAACATTAAATCTCTATGAACTCAAAACATGTTACATAATGACTCAAAACCTAAATTGCATTTCTCTAAAACCATCAAACTTTACAATTTGCTCTGCAACTTCACCTAGACTTGAAAAAAATTATCTAACTTTCTAACCCGTACTTCTGGCCTTGAAATCCTTCTTATAGAAAATGAAGGAGCAAACAAGCATCGGGCTAGAAAGTACACCTATCACCAGCCAATTGGAGTCCCTGGTGATATTCAAAAATTTGTTACAACAGCCACCACCTTGAAAAATATTCTTGTTAAAAAATCATTACAACAACAATCATCCTGGAGCATATTCTCGTTCATCATGTCGGCGGAGGAAGGTTGATGAAATAACAAAAAACCATGTGAAACCCACGCCAAGAAAGTCATCCATACAAAACTGAAAACATTATAATCGCAACATCTGATTTGCCATCTATCGGTAGCCCACTCTTTTTACTCATCATCATTCAAATACTTAGCCACCCACCTCTGGTATTCTTGGTCAGTTGGCCAGTCAAAATTAATCACCTCTTTTACCTTTGTACTATAAGGAAAATACTTTACCGCTACCTGATTAGCATCTCTTTCAAAAGATTCCAAAAATGAGCGAGTACCAATAATCTTATCCATATAATTTACCAACAAATCATAATCTGAGTCATCATAAATTATTTTAATTTAATTATTGATGACTTTACTTGCTTGATCCTACCATTGTTGGAGTGTTCTGATTTCCCCCTGCTCATCAGTTATATCAGGTAATAGTGTGTTACCCCAATCATTGAAGTTCTTTACCAATTCCCTAATCTTCCTACTTAGATCATCTGGTAAGGTCTAAAAACCTTGCAATGATTTAACTAATATATAAGTAGGTTTCAATGATTGGGGCCTATTATTTACATCAAACCTTGAGGCTTTATTCATAACATCTAGATTATTTTTCCTAGAGATCCAATTTTGAATTATTGGAATCACTATCCCTTGATCCCTATCAATATTATTTATTGCTTCAAATAGAAAATAATACAAAGAATATATAGAGGGAAGTTTATTATCCACCTTTTCATTTAAATGCTCCAAAACAAGAGTAACAATTTCTTTTTCTTTTGAAAGAAAACCCTCCTCTTCTACCCTTAGTGATGTCTGTAATTGATCAATTTTCTGTATGAGCCACATCTTTCTTGGATCAACAGAGCACTTTGTTTGTTCATCAACTTGTTCTAGAGGAGGGGTAAGAGTAGGATTTTGAATGGGAGACCCTAGTGTAGAAACATTTGGAGAAGCAAGAGGCATTGACCCTGCTGTGGGAGGTGATGTGCTGGTTCTTGGAGCATTGGATGTTTCCCCAGTATGTTTATACTTGAACCTTTCTACTTCAGTTTGCAGCTCAACATTCCTCTATTGCATTTTACTATATTCTTCAATTAAAATATTATACTTCTCCATTAGGCTCTTTCTTTCAGCCTCCTCCCTTTCAGTAGTCTTTTGGGCCAACTTGGCCACATTCACAGTTAAACTAGTGGCTTCGGTTGTTGTAGTCTCTGAAGCCCTCTTTATTATTAATCCTCCTTTGAAATTTGGATTAATATCAGCAATGTCTGACTTTCTTCCTTGTGGAGCCAATGCCCAAATTGCCAAGGTCTCATATTCTTCACTGAAGGCAGAGTTTTGTAATGCTGCCTTAACTTCTTCTTCAGAATCCTGAAAATGATTCTTGGACTTCATGTGATGTCCCATTCAGGAAAAATCAAAACACCAACCCAATTCACTAGTTGTCTTCCTTCTTCAGGAGTGATGTTTTTGAACTCTTCCATTAGTTCAACTTTCACTTCTTCATCATTCTCCTGATCTGAAATGTCAGGCCTTAGTTCTCTTCTCTCCTTGCATTTATTTTGATATTCCTCAAATTTCATCCTCCATGCCAATTGCAAGAATACAAGAGTCTTTACAAATGCATTGTCATCTAAGAACTCCTTGCAAGCCTCCATTCTTGCATCATGCACACTCTTACCCTTCATATCCAAATTGGATAGAACCAATTTAGCTTACCTAGGAGGGGATGGCATACCAACCTGCATGTCTTGATTAGTAACAATAATTTCATCTGTGAGATCCTCAGGCAGGGGATCAGTTTTTTTCCTCTTAGGGCTTGGCTCAGGTGGTGGTGATGGGGAACTGTGCTCTGGCGAAGATTTTAATTCAATGATTTTGACAACCCCAGGTACTTTGAATTTTGGGCCTGGTCATGAAGGTGCCTTCATTATTTTCTTCCCTTTTCTAACTACTTCTTCCTCATCACTACCAGTATCCCTTTTCCTCCTATAGATGGGCCACCTTTTTGTAGGCTGACATACTGACCTTGTTTCAATTGACATATCACTTTGTCCTTGCATATCTAGACTTAGCCTTAAATTTATCTTTTTGTTTGTCAAGGTGTCCATTATCTCCTTAAAATTCTTCATTAAAAAATTAATTCTCTTGTGGTATGGAGTGAATTCCATCAATGGATCATATGTCAGATCCATTTCATGCATAATATCCAGTAGCTTACTATAAACTATCCACTTTTCCTTATTCAATTCCTATCTATTTAAATCAAATTCATTCCTAATTAGGTCCTCAGGGAAATTAAACTCATATGCAAATTTTCCACCTTTTATTCTTTGTCTGAAAAGAGCAAACAAACCTTCAGAATCATGTTGTCGCCTTGGACCAAATCTCAAACGGTAATCAACAAAGAATTTGTCAAAATGTGTCTAGCCTCCCTTTGAAAATGTAAAGTCAGACACTACTGTATAATTAGGAAATAATGTTCCCTTCCCCTTTCTAGTTAGGTTATCTTCATGAATACACCCCATCTGCCACATAACTTCTACAAACCCTAGTCTTGGTGGCACATTGTATGGTAGTATGTGAGGGGTTCCTTGAAATCCATATATTTTCAGGATAGTGCTGACTAGATATGGGATAATGTCACCTTAGTTATGTAAAACCCTTAATTATGGTTTCCTATCCTTCGGCCTAAGGAAATCATGCACTTCCTGAGGGATTCTAGGTATATTTACCATCAATCTAGCCCTCAATCTTGTAGCAAAACAATTATCAAATTGCACATAACTGGTGCTTTCCTTATTACAGGATAAATTTGTAGCCTATATCTATACTGGAAATCTTTCTCTATTAACTAATTATCTTAAGTTCATCTTCTCAGTAAAGAAATCAACATTCCTAAACAAGAACATATGCATCAACATGGAATAACAAAATAATTGAGTACCAATATCACCATTCTGCAGCTTCGACAATCCTTCATCTACCCTCTCCACCAAAAAAGAAGCAAAGTCATATGTTACAAAGAAGTTAGGGTGTTGTATTTGCACCCCCATGAACATGTATACAATCAACATTACTGCACCAGGGCTGAAACCCAAAATCTAACATAGTGAATAGAAAGTAGCCAGGAAAGGCTTTCCAAAACAATTCAATCTGAAGGGTTCCTAGTCACTAGGGCTGATGTGAAATTGTGAACCCCCTACCTTAACCAGATGAGGTGGAAGCAGCTTAACCCTAAAAAGAGATTTCAATTTTGTATACTCCTTCATTTCTTCAAGATTAATAGGAGCCAAGTCATCACTTAGCTCACTCAAATCAAAAGTATGTTGGATAACATCTCTGTTAATTTCTAATAGAACTCCTCCATCATTATCTCTGATTACCCATGTGATAGGGTCATATCTTTTGGCCACTGCTCTAAGTAAGTCCACATCAGGGAACACATTTGGAACAACCAACTTTCCCATGTGGTACCTCCATCCATTTGAAAAAGGATGAGGCAAATTCCTCTGTCCATACCATAATCTGAACATTTCTAAGCCTGTGAGTGGAACCCTAGCATTAACAATGTTGGGATTATTACACACCAACCCCTCCCCTAGGATTTTCCCTCGCATCAACACCAAACCTTTCCTTCTCTCATTTGTTGATAATGGAAATTGATCTAGGAAATCATCATACAAGTTTCTTTTCAAATACTCAATGTAGCCAGAGTGCTACTTGGTTGGCACCATTTTAGACAAACTAGGGCCTCACTACAATGTTACAATTCAAGTGGCTATGACTAAGCAGAGATAGGAAATTATAGAGTAAAAATACCACAATTCCTCACAATTTATGATTAAACAATAGCCCTAACAAAATATTTTAATGAATTTAGTGACAAGCATAGAAGACCCCCCTTCCCAAATTTTGGTGCAGAATGACTGGGAAATAGAGAAAATTAACTCACAACTTTTTTCGCACAAACTCCAATTTCTGGTAGCAGCTGCTCGCAATTTCACCTTTCGCTCTAAAATTGTTTTCATGAAATACTTGGATGCTTTGTGATACAAATGAGACGAGTAAATTGATTTTATGTCAATAAAATTCCACTAGTGGATGTCTCATCCACCATTAAAGCTCACTCACGGGCTGCACGAATGGCTCCAACCATAATTTTATAAATATTTAAATTTGAGCCGTTGATCCTTTAGTTTGATCAAATCATCGATAGCCATCTTCAAAATAGGTTGACATAATTGCCAACACGACAATAAAGGGGCCCACTATGTCATATGACACGAAGGAATTCCATGTGGTAGTTTCTCGCGATATCGCAATCCTTTGATTTATTATTGCAGGATGGTGGGCACCGTCGATCTTTTTACCATAAATCTTGCTCCTTCAAAAATGGTCGTCGTCCTTTCCTTTAACTGTCGAGCAGCTTTTCCCTTAAAATCATAACATCTGCGTTGAAATGAAACACGTGCATATTACAAGCGCATTAGTAATCTACCCCATAATACATTTAAAACTGGCGAACGCTTTCTTCACTCCTTAGGCTTCAATGGATGAGACACATGGTAGGCACCCGCGACATCGCGATCCCAAAATTCCTAATCGCGGGATGGCAGGCACCGTCAATCTTGAAGAGATAGCTCATCAATGGTCATGCATATTTCATCCTTTAGGAAGGGCACGTGGCACCCACTCGTGATATCGCTATCCCTGTAATCCCTGATTGTGGGATAGCGGGCATCGTTGATCTCATTCCTTTAACATAGTTGTCAGCCATTTCGTTAACCTTCGAGTAGCTTTTCCAGTGAGATTATAACATATCCATCAATTTAGAGCATGTGCGTCTCGAGAACGCTTTAGTAATCCTCCCCTTAATACATTTAAAGTCGGCTAGTGTTTCATTTACTCTTTAGGCTTCATCGGATGAGACACATCGCACCCGCCCGTGATTTTGCTATCAACCCAAGCACCATCGCGGGATGGCAGGGAACGACTCAAATTAAATTTTAGTTGGTCAATGATAGCTCAAATTTGATCCCCTGGATAGGACACATGGCGCCCACCCATGATTTCACGATCCTTCAATTCTCGATCACGGGATGGCGGGCACCGTTGATATCTGCAGGAAATAGATCAAGGGTAGTACCAAATCAACCCTTGCAAAATAAAACATTCATTAAAAGAAGAAGTGGGCATTACTAGGCGGATGAAAAATAAAAAATTTATATTTATAGAAGAAAAATAAAATAAATTTATAATTTGTTCTATAATTTCACTTTTAACTTTAAATGTATGTTCACTCATTAAGTTGTATTTTTTTTACAATCACATTTTTATTTTAGATGTTTGTTTATAAAATATAAAGATGCATTAAAAATATATTAGAAATATTTTTCTTTATATTATATAGCATTCATAACATTAAATTAACATAGAATAATTTCACAATATCACTCAACCAATCAAGAAAAAATTAATCATTACTATGCAACATTATTCTCACACCAAACTAACAAATAAACATTGAAATTTTTTTATTTTTTTTATATTATAACATTCATAACTTAAACCTTTTATACACAATGTCAAGTTAATTATAAAAAACACATAAAATTATTTATAAGCAACTTAATTTTTTTAACAATTTAATAAAATATAATCTAATATAATTAAGAAAAATTAAATAAGAATTATAGATAAATTTATGAAATATTGATTTACTTATCAAGAAAAAATCAATGATAAATTTACTTATTATAGATAAATTTACTTACCAATCTATTTTAACCATCAAGAAAAAAATAATCCTTAGCTTAATCATTTGTTCTTTGTTAGGGTTGGGATAAGAATTTAACGGGGCCAACCAAGACTTAGGAAATAAAACCCTACGGAGTAAATAAAGTATTAAAATCAAAGTTGGGTTTTAATTTTAATTCGGTGACGTAAGCCTAAGCCATTAACTCCAGTGGTCATGTTGCTGATGGCTTAGCCAAAGCCTTTCATTAAATACTAACCATGCAATGTGTAGGTTTTCTAGATTCGAAGATATGGGAGAAGATCTCGATCGTACCCCGCTAACTCGTAGACCTAAGGTGTCGCCCTGTTATTTAGCACGAGGTCAAAAAAAGGAAGACGTGTGTCTTGTATGGAATGTGGGGCTCAATCTCCACTATTGAGCTTATAACCCATGGTTTTAGATCGACAACCAAGATCAAAAGCTAATGTCAAGGAGACTGCGATGCGTAGCTCTAGCCATTTAGTTTGCAAAGTGCATAGGACCTGCCGACATGGTAGTTGGTTTCTAAGATGGATTAATGATATTGGTCATGAGGAAGGTGAACGATGCTTCTTTGGATGTCAAACTGAGTTAGCCCGAGATAAACCGTTTGATTTGCCAACTCTTCAGGAGATCAGCGGGCAGTATTCAAAGTTGGAAAAGGGCACATGGTGGTCATTTTATTGTATAAATGGTGAAGCATTAATGAATTATTCCTTGCTTGTGTAGTCACGTCGATCTCAATCTGTGTGAATATGTTGTTGTTGGCAATCATGAAGGGTGATCTTTGGATTCTCATGCAGCTCTAGTTAAACGGTGACAGTACATATGCCACCAAATTGCCATGTTTGTACATGCATTTTTACTAAGCATTGATGAAGGTTGCCATTACCTCACACAATAAATACAAGAGGAATTAACTGCTAATAGTGTCATTCTTGTAGCAGTTAGATCTGAGCACTTTGTGGGTTGATTCTAATCAAGTTTGAGTGCTTGTCTAAGAAGAGAAAATGAGTAAGTCGGTAAGGAGGGCTGTTTGTTTGAGCTCACAAAAGCTTGGTCCTGCTATTCAGGAAGGTGCTTTGGTTGACAAGCCTAGGCTTGTGCCCACTAGATGCAGTAGAAGGTTGCAATTCCAGGACGTTGTTGTGCAACTGGTAGATGAAAAAGGCAAGCAGTCGGTGTGCTCTATTACTAGTGTCGGTAGGAAAATAAGGTATGGGCATGGCTCCTCTAGATGCCAACACTCACCCATTGACCTTACGAGCAACACTTCTGATGATGTAACCAAGACCGAATCAGACTACTGTTGATATTTCAGTCGCTTCAATCACAGTCTGCCCTTTGATGAGGAAATGATATCCGTGGGCACATCAACTATTAAAACCCCAAGCGGATAGACTAGAACTGTATTGGGCAAGGACAAGAAAGAAGAGGAGGCTGAGAGTCTACTGTATTGGGAAACAACTAGAAGTGGGCGTGTATACTAGGGTCTGAGTGTTGGTAAGGGTAGGGTGGCCGATAAATAAGAAGTTGTTGTGGTGCCTTTGTGGCAATTTGGTTGCCTGGTGTTTTTGCGTGGATAGCGACAAGGGAATTTTGATGAAAATTTGTGTTCCCTATTCTTTTACGCTACCCCAGTTCATGCACTATATAGATTTTGTAGATTCAATATGTGGGAAGTTTTGTAATGAAAGTCAAATGCAATGGAAATTTTGTTCAAATGAAAATTTGTGGTGAAATTACATTTGAGCTTGAAGATTGTTGCTCTCTTGTCATATAAAAGGGAATTCAAGGCTCATTTGTAGGGAGAGAACTAATGAAAGATCTAGCTAGGTTTTGAGTTGAATATATGGGTAGAAAGATATATGTCCTCTGATGAGGAGGTGATATCTATGGTGCCATTGGCTATTAAAACCCCAAGCAGAAAGAATAGAATAGATAGACTATTTTGAGTTTTGGATGAATATATGCAAATTATCTTAAATTGTATGCAGATATGACTTATAAGCATGAATAAACGTATAATTCTAATATATTTTCTCTCCTTATGTGGATTTGAGTGAATTTTTAATGAAATGTTAATGATGTTTTCATTCTTCTTTTGATAATTTGTTCAATTGTGTGTCTATGTTTTGGGTAGAATTCAATTTTAAAATGTTGAGGTTTCATATTTATATGTGTGAGATTGATCTAATATTCCAGAAAATGAATGTTAAAATATCATGAAAAAATGGGCATCAAATGAATGTAGAAGTAAAATTATATTTGCATATATTCATAAAATAAGATCTAATAAACAAAAAATTTATGCAATTAAAAATAAAGGAAAAATAATTCAACCCAAATTTAGATAAGAGAGATAATTATATTATATGATAACTTTAAGGCTAGGGTTAGGGTTTGATTAGGTTTAGTGTTCGCTTAGGGTTATGATTAGAGTTATGAATCTACAATTAGGGTTCAATTAATGTTCACTTAGGGTTTCTTTCTTGGGAGAAGTTTATTGAATGGTAAGTGTATTTTATAAAATTAATATGTCAAGAATTAATTTTAGCTAATACTACATGTGGTTTTTCATATGGTATTAAATTGTAGATTAAAATTGATAATAGATTTCCTTCCTTCTTTTGCATTGTAAGCTACCATAATATATGGCCTTAAAATACTATTCATATTTTGAGCTTTTCTAAACTAT
>VDFB02270651.1:388924724-388939832 GCA_007258455.2 Sequoia sempervirens | reverse complement strand
CATGTTTCAACTCCATCGATTTAGAGGGTGTCTAACATGTTGGAGTATGAGTCTATAACAAAAAGTTCGTGAACATGATGTGGACCCATCAGGTAAAGAGAACCACTCTAATGTTCTTTTAATTAATGAAATACTTGTAACAATAATAATAAAACATATCTGTTTAACATTTCTTTCTTATTGCAGCAGATCCCCCCTTGCAGCGGCGTCCACGTCATGAGAAAATGACTACACATACATTAAGATCATGAGCAGAGGGCAGAAAAACTAAAGGGGGGACATATATTGATTTAGAAAATGATACTCCACTTCAGCTTTATGTAGCTTTAAAAAAGAAACAAAAAAAAAAGTGATTGTAATCATATCATCACAACCATATTTTTGATAATATGTAAAAACTGAAAGAATGAATATTATATGTTAATTAATGAATGTGAATATGTTAATTAATGAATATTATATGTTAATGAATGAATGTTATATGTTATTAATGGATGAATGAATGAATGTCGTATGTTATTAATGGATGAATGAATGATTAATGTTATATGATTGGGTATGGGGAATTGAGAGTGATGTGAAGGGGGGAGGAGGGGCCAAATGAGCTTCCACCATCACGTGGTTGGCTCTGTTAAGTAGAGAATATTAAACTATTCTCAAAACAAAGAGAAGCTCAATAAGGTAATGCACTTTTCAATATAAGAAATGCATCGTTTGAAGTATCAAACCAATATGCAGTTTGTATCTATGATTAGTTGTCAGTCTCTGCAATGGTATATTTCCACGAATATTTAAAAAAAAAAAGATTGATGCTTCATCATAATTTTGATGACAACCACCGACGAATCAGCAAAAAGGCTTAATGAAGTTGTTATAGCTGCGACGAAGGTTTCGTCGTAACTCCTTGCCCATTTCATCGCAATTTTGACAAACTTTTGGCGTTGTTACCATGCTACTCCTTGCCCATTTCATAGCAATTTCAACAAACTTTTGGCGTTGTTACCATGCTACTCCTTGCCCATTTCATCTCACTTTCGACGAACTTTTGGTGTTCTTCCGACACTACTCAGTAATTTCGTCGCAAAGTCAACAAACTCTTGGTGTTGTTTTGATGCTACTACTTGCCTATTTTGCCACATGTTTGAAAAAAATTTGGTGTTGTTTCGACTCTACTCCTTGCCCATTTCGTCGAAATGGTGACAAATTTCTGCTATTGTTTTGATGCTAGTGCTTGCCCATTTCGTCAAACTGGCGACGAACTTCTGGTGTAATTCATTGGTGGATACACAAAGTTTGCGTCGATATTCTGACGAAAGTCTGAGCCATTTCACGATGTCATCGACCGATGATTCTTTGCCATTATTTAGACATTTAATTTTTCATTAGCCTTTCGACAAAAAAATAGCGACGCAAAGATTTTCGCCATTTCATCGCTCTTCCAACAAAGCTTTGTCGAACGACTGACAAAAGGCCATCGGAAAATGGTGTCAAATTCAATAGTGGTGCCAATCAAAAAAGAGTCCTTACACATCCTAAATTGTTGATCCAACCATTGAGACCTATGACTATCCCTTGCATACTTGTAGAAATGATTGTCCTTAAAATCTGAAATAAAATTAGCAACACTGCATTCTTTTGAAATAAACTCACATCTAGAACCTTCACCTCCACTCTGCAAAGTATATTTGATCATCTCATATCTCTTTTTCTCAACAATTTTCTTTCCAAATTCATGTTCGGAACTCTCATGAAAACATTTAACAAACTTTGACAAGCCAACACATTGTGAGCACTTTGCATTTAAACAATCATTTCATTAGTATGCAAAGTAGAACAGATATAGCATAATAGTTCATGGTACATTGAAAACTCCACATGGTATTTGCAACAAAAAGTATTACAAATTTTAAGAGGCGCACAATAAAATGGCTTCAAACCTTCAAAAGTCCTTTGCGAGATTTCCATATTTGGATGTGTTTCAATAAATTTTTTGAACAACATTGTTTGGCTTGATTCTAGGAAATGTTTAGGATGTAGTGTACAGTCTCGATTGCCAATTCTTAACTTCAAAAAATCCTTTGCATCAATGGTGATACTCTAGAGTTATCATGCCAAAGTTGTTGAATTACCTGCTTTACATTATCAGTTAGCTTCTTGGGTAAGTGCACCAAGATGGTTCCCAAAAAGAGGGCTTAAGTGGCCACTTTTTTTTTTCTGAAATCAGGAAATACTGACTTGGGACATAAAATTGAGGATAGTTACACTCAAAATTTTGAGATGGAACAAAAACAAGGATAGAAGTGCTTCGAGCCTACTTTCTAAAATAGTAATTTATTTTGAAAATAGTTGAGATTAAGGGGTTCAAAAGAGGACGTACACAAATTGGTGTTGTTTTTGTCATAAAAACATAGCATCTCTTGTACGACCCTAGCACGGTGAAATTTTTTGTAGTATTTTTAAAATTGCTACAATCATAAGTTAGCTAACAGTATCTAGTTGATGTATGATTTTTTTGATAATTTTTTAATGAATATTTGATTTTTTACTAATTTTCTAAGTGGGAACTTCCTGAAAAGCAAAATTTTGGCCGTGGTCCCCCTACAAATTTAGGAAAATGATTGAATTTTTTTTCTTTTTTTAAGAAAAATTGTAGAATGGAGTCTAGTTTCTAAAAATGTAATTTATTTGAAATTTTGATGAACGGTTATTTTATAACGAAAAAAACACCAAACACTGCTTTTTGGAAAAAAAGAGACATAAAAAATAAATAAATTAGGGATGAAAGGCTTAAAATTTTTAGAAAGTGAAAAAAATTACATCGTTGGATAGCGAAGAGAGAACCTAACATTACCCATGTGTTTAATTTTGTCGATATTGAACCAGATGCAATCCTGATGATGAGTAGGGACTCGATTATGTGAAAAACTATAGAATTTGCAAAAACACGTCTCTAACCTCGTTGGGAATGTCGTTCAAGTCTTTGGGTTGGTATTCCAAGGAGAATTCTTTCACTTTTTTCTTTGTTTTTAACGTGAAATGATGCAAGCGCATTATAACGCGCTCACGCTGAGTTTTAAACATTTTTTTCAAAAGTGGCCATAAAATTGCTACCCAACTTCATGCACCCACCCATCAACACGTGGAAGCCTCCCAGAAAATTCCCATGTATCATTTTGAAGAGGATCATCTATTCTTTCTCTTCTTGCAAGTGCTCTATCCAAAGTTTTACGATTTATGTCAAAATCAATACAAGTTTGTCTCATAAAGCGAGCCTTTTTCAATTGATGGCTTACTAGGGCGGTTGTAATGACTCGAGTAGCTCTTTATCCTTTTCCTTGTTATTTTTCCAATAGACTTGAGAGCATTAAAAATATTTTTGACAATAATAGAATTTTTTTCGGTCTTCTTGTTCACACAAATCTTCAATTTGGCTAGCAAAGGTCTCATCTTTTGCATCTTTTGAAATTGTACAAAAATTTGGCATTGCTCGGTTAATGTCTTATCACTAAAATATTTGTTGAAAAGTCTTCTAGCCCACAACCGAACAGTTCATGTTGACCTCTTTCCTTCAAAATTGTTTATAATGTTTTCATCAAATTCAAGTAACCATTTAGGGGTTCTTGAAGGTCTTGAATTTGGGATATGTATTTCTTCCACACAAGGTTCTTCATTTCTCATGTAATATGTTGAAACATAATTTACACTTAGTTCAATATTATGTTCAACATATTCAATTCCAACATTTTCTCCTTCAATTTGAATGATTTCATTCCTAATTTCAGTATCATAATCAACATCTTCAAATCCAACATTTTCACTAAATCGGATATCCGACTAAATCTGATATCCGATATGAATTTTTTTTTAAATATATATTTTTTTATAATGCTCTCTAACGACATGATTTTAGTGCTATAAATTGGATATCAGATTCAAATCAGATATCCAATTTGTGCATATATAGACCTAACAGTAATTAGGAGGTGGAGGTTGGGCAAGAGAGAGAGAGGGAGTGGAGGGTAGAGGGGAAGAAGGGGAGAGTGAGGGAGAGATAAGTAGGAGGGGGAAGGGAGATGGGAAGAATGAGAGACAGAGAGAGAGAGAGAGAGAGTTCATTAGGAGGGGAGAGGGAGAGGAAAAGAGGGGAAGAAGTTGAGAGAGAGAGACACAGAGACAGAGAATTCATTAGGAGGGGGGAGGGAGAGGGAAACATGGGAATAAGTGGGGAGGGAGAGAGAGAGAGAGAGTTCATTAGGAGGGGGAGGGAGAGACAAAAGAGGGGAAGAAGGAGAGTGAGGGAAGGAGAGAATTAGGAGGGGGAGAATGAGAGAGAGAGAGAGAGAGAGAGAGAGAGAGAGAGAGAGAGAGAGAGAGAGAGCTAGGGAGTGGGAGAGAGATAAAGGAAGGGGGGTTGGGTAGAGGGCTAAGGGAGAGAGATGGAGTCGAGTGGGAGAGAGAGAGATGGAGTGGGAGAGAGATAAAGGAAGAGTTAAGGGTAGGTAGAGGGTTTTTAAGGGTTAAGGGTTTAGGGTTAAGGGGAGAGAGATGGAGTGAGTGAGTGAGAGAGAGACCTAAGAGAGGGAGAGGGGGTAGGATGAAGAAACTTGAGAGAGAGAGAGGGAGGGAGTGGGAGAGAGATAGGGGGAGGGAGGTGTTGATGTGTTTTTTATGCACTTTTCAACATAGATAGTGCGTAGGTGCACTACCTCTCTTGAAAGACAATCTTCCACAATCAGATTGCAGAATACTATCCCAAGGTCTCTAATGTCAAGTCTTGATAGTGCTTGGAATATCTCAGTTGTTTGATGTGATTTGCTGGAATCACAAGGCGGTCTTACGGATGAGTTACAAAGCATGGAAGTTGGGTTTGCAAATGTAGTTTCAAAGTGCTGAAAGTGAATGAATAGTGGTTGTCCACTCAAAATAGCAAGTTGAAACTCATAAAGTTCATCTGATTTAGCTTCATGGTGATGCTTTGAGTCCTACTCTAACCAAGGGTTAAAAGAAATAGCAAAAGGAGAAAGGTAAGAAAGTTATTCTAATCCTAAGCTACAAATGAACAATAACAATGGTGGTTGCTAAAGTAGATAGGCTTCCTAAACTGAATTTTGCTTGACCAAGAGAAACCTACAGCTACACAAAACCAGTGCAATCTTCTAAGGTCTGCTGATTTTTAGATTGCACATGCACATCATGAACATGCAATTGAACTAAGTTGCAGCATTGGAATAAAGAATCCCAGGCTAACTTTGCACAGCAGCTTGTCATCAACAAGTGCTAAAAGTATGGGCTGAAAGCTCATCAAATACCAGAACAACAATTTTCATTATCACTTCCATTCAAGAAACTAACACCTAAACTAGTAGGGAAGTTCAACCATGCATACATAAAGAGAAAACTCAAAAGGAACATCCATAAATCATGCAATGTTACTCTCTATTGCTATAGAATGTCTTTACAACAGCTCTCCAACCCTTATAAATGAGGGGAAAGCCCCTATTTATAGTTTTCCAAATCCCAAATGAATGGTTAGGATTCAATTACATTGAATGGCCCAGATTTGATTTACAATAGGGTTTCACCTACCCTCCATTATCTAGCAATTTAAAATACATTCCTTGTCTTTTCCCTATTTTGTCATCTAGTGCTAGGTGCTGTAGCATATTTATCTTGTAGCTAATTGCCCTTTTCACTGTAGTAGAAACTGCCTAAAAGTTGTCTTCTTACTTGATGTGTATGCAGTGTTCTTCCTTTGATCAAACAAGCCCGTCGACAATTGGCATCAATGGATTGGTGGCCCCTGATTCGGGCAAGAAGCTCCTTAGAAATCATCACCATTTGGAAAAGGTAGGACAACTCCCTCAATGGGCCTCTTCGATAGACCTACGGAAGGCTTCTTGACTCCTGCAAAGACGATGTGTCATAAGTGCATTTATACATGAATTAAGGAAAATGTCAGTCAAACCTACAAATTCCCTACTAGATCTATCCATGCATCATCAAAAGATCTTGATATTCATATTCAGAGCTCATTTGGGCCATAAATATTAATGCGTGCTTCAAGGGTGCCAGCGCCAGAGGGAAAAAAGACGGCAAAAGAAAGCCAGAAGGCAGATAGCAGACGAAAGCCAAAACAGCCGGGAAGGAGGCGGGCTCCTGGATGTTCAAAACAGCTGGGAAGGAGGTAGGCTCCTGGATGTTCAAAACAGCCGGGAAGGAGGCAGGCTCCTGGATGTTCAAAACAACAAAGGAGGGACGAACTCCCAAAAACGGCCATGGAGAGCTCGAGTTCTGGAAGGCAGGAAGGAGATGGCCGCCGTATGTTCCAAAACAACGACGGAGGGGATGGGCTTTGGAGGCCGGGAAGGAGGTGGCCGCTGGATGTTCCAAAATGGCGATGGAGAGGCGGAAGTTCGAAAACAACCACAGAGGGGCCAGGCTCCAGAGGCCAGGAAAGAGGTGGCCACCGGATGTTCCAAAACGCCAACAGAGAGGTGGAAGTCCAGAAACGGCCACGGAGGGGCTGGGAAGGAGGTGGCCGCCGAATGTTCCAAAATGGTGACGGAGGGGCGGAAGTTCGGAAACGGCCACGGAGTGGCCGAGCTCTGGAGGCCGGGAAGGAGGTGGCCATCGGATGTTCCAAAATGGCCATGGAGAGGCGAAAGCCCGGAAATGGCCACAGAGGGGCCGGGCTCCAGAGGTTGGGCCGTTGGGGCTTCGTGGATGTTCCAAAACAACAAAAGAGGGACAAAGCTCCGAAAATACCGAAACTTAGCCAAAATTTGACAAAACCTTGGCAGTTCATTTATGCACTTCAAACACATCCCAGATCCAAAAAAAGATTCCCCACAAAGTAAAAATTGAGGAAACGGGAGTGACGGGGGTCCACATATGTTTCCAAATAGCCAAGGAGGAAGGGAATTCTGGAGGGAAAGTTCCAAAACCTTCGAAACTTAGTAGAACGTCGACGAAACCTTGGTAGTTCATTTACACACTTCAAACACATCCCCGATCCAAAAAAGGGTGACCCTAAAGTCAAAAATGTGGAAACAGGAGCGATGGGGGTCCGCAGATGTTTCCAAAACAGCCAAGAATGAAGGGAATTCCGGAGGCAAAGTTTTGAAACCATCGAAACTTAACAGAATGATGACGAAACCTTGGTGGTTCATTTACGCACTTCAAACACATCCCTGATCCAAAAAATATTTCCCCCAAAGTAAAAATTGAGGAAACAGGAGTGACGGGGGTTCGCGGATGTTTCCAAAACAACCAAGGAGGAAGGGAATTCTGGAGGCAAAGTTCCAAAACCATCAAAACTTAACAGAACATTGATGAAACCTTGGTAGTTCATTTATGCAGTTCAAACACATCCCCGATCCAAAAAAGGTTTCCCCCAAAGTCAAAATTGAGGAAGCGGGAGCGACGGGGGTCTGCGGATGTTTCCAAAACAGCCAAGGAGGAAAATAATTCTAGAGGCAATGTTTCGAAACCATCGAAACATAACGAAACATTGACGAAACCTTGGCAGTTCATTTACACACTTCAAACACATCCCTGATCCAAAAAAGGTTTCCCCCAAAGTCAAAATTGAGAAAACGGGAGCGACGGGGGTCCGCGGATGTTTCCAAAACAGCCAAGGAGGAAGGGAATTTTGGAGGCAAAATTTTGCAACCATCGAAACTTAACCAAACGTTGATGAAACCTTGGCAGTTCACTTAGGGACGTCAAACACATCCCAAATCCACCAAAAAGTTAGCCTCAAAATCAATAATGTGGAAATCGGACCGACGGGGGTCCATGGATGTTTCCAAAGAGCAAGAACAAGACAAAAGGAAAAAAAGGGGACAAATGACTTCATTTCTCCGCAGATTTGAATACCCCAAGTAGGTGAATTTGGGTAGGGGATTTGATCATTTTAAGGCACATGACCAATTTGGGCTTGAAAATGGGGCACAGAAAACAAGATAGGAGCAAAGCAGCCTGTCGGGAGTGAAAAAAGAAAAAGAAAAAAGGGGGTCTCTGCCTACAGTAGGGCATGTGTGCAAAACATGCACAACAAATGGCAACTTGCTGGGGAAATGTTTGAGAGCATTTTGATGACAAACTGGAATCATGAACCCAGAATCTCTGGTTTTGTCCTTCATGCTAGGGCAAGTAGACCAGACGCCCAACCAAAGGATCAAAACTATTAGCCAACCCAACCTTCAGTATGTTGAAAATCCAAGTGTTTGCAATTGCGTTAATTCCCATCCTTTAGTTGCTACAGGAACACAAGCTCCATTCAGTTAAGCTACATAGTTTATTCTAACTCCAAAAGCATCTGGGACATTGCTTCGCTGCCAGTCAGGCGTCCATAGCCCCGATGAGGTTATCACTGTGATTCTCCCGAATATTTCTCTACTGCCGGCCGGGCGTCCATAGCCCTGGTAGAGTTGCTCGGATACCCCTAAAAAGTTGAATTTTCCTTTCTTTTAATTTTTAGTGTTTTCTTTATTTCTTTCTTTTCTCTTTTCAACTCTTTTATTTCAACCCGCAAGCATTGAAGCTCGCGCTCAGGGCTGAGAATCACAGTGGCGCTAGAGCGGAATTTTAGATTTTTCACTTAACTAGACTTCACAAAAGGCTCTATAGTGACCGTCGAATTCTTAAGATGTGTAAAAGCTGTAAGATTTTAGAATACGTCAGAGTCAGACTAAACCAATAGCTTATCCTCTTTGAATCAAACACCCAGATCGCTTGACACTAACATAAGACCTTCACCATCCACTCGGAAGACTTGATTAGAGTTTGACAAAGAAATACATAGAAAAACCCCAGGCGATAAGTATGGTTGGTGTGCGTACAAATGTGCCCAGCTAAAAGCAAAGGGACCCCGAACAAAGTAGCAACAAAGCGAAAGCAAACAAAAGAAAACAACCTACAAAGCGAACAACCTACACACACCAACTAACCTAAGGAAAGTAGGAAAGTAGAGTATTTACAGGAAACCTATACTACTCAAAAATGACTATGTATAAAGATATTTACAAAGTATTATGTTCACGCAAGACGAGTTGACATTAACACCCATTGGATTTTGTAGTGCATGCACAAGCAAAAAGGTGATTGTTGTCATTCTTAACCATGCAAATTTATCTTTATATTCTGAAAAAATAAATTCAATGTTGCAACACTCAAGTTCAATCACATCATCATAAAAAATTAGCAATTGAGGAGGCTCACCAAACCCATGGTTAATCCATATACATGTTTGTTTTCCCTCGTTCCCATAATCAAAATAATAAGTGCAATTATCAGAAATGATAGGGGCAAGGAAGGATAAAACCTGGATGTCGTCACATGGAGGTGGCAGCGTTGGACAGTCAAGAGCAAGCACAACATCGTTGATGGTTGCATTGGCAGCCTCAGGCGGGCACGGTGGAGGGTGCATCATTTTGGACAGTAAGCATGCATAAGGCTGGGAGGACGGGGTAGCAAACGACTCTTTCAATCTACCAATGGGACCCACAACCTCCACTGGTTGTTCCTTGAGGAAGTACACCTCATCTGTGTGGGTTTCCATTGCCAAAACCTCTTCTTGATTGTTGTCTTCAAGGGGAAGCATGCTGTCCCATCTCCTTTCCCAGGTGTCAGCCTTATTTTCGTGATGTTCAGTGTCATGGGACGATGACATATATGAATCTATCCTATTGCAGCCATCTGAATATGAGGGAAGATCAACAATGATCATGGAAGAAGGGCTGCAAGTTACATCTTGTAGTCGGTCAAGTGCTTCATCTATATTAGCAACTATCTCAGCACCTCTGCCTTTGTCTTCTTCTTTTTGATGTTCATGCATCTCATCATGACATTCACTCATTTCCTCTTGCTCACTATCACTGTAAATGGAGAAGGAGCTCCTCTCCCAATCTAGAAACTCTAGTGCATCACTATTCGGGGGCTCAAGGAGTATGTATTCATCATTGTAGTCTTCTGGGATGTGCTCTTCCTCGACATGAGCATACCTCCGTAGTGCAACTCCCAATGGAAAGAAGTCATCAATCGATGGCACCTCGTTAAGGGGACCAAAGTCTACTGCACAATTTCCCTCCAAGGGTTCGGCATAAAGCCTATCCTTCATGGTGTGCAAATGCTCTTCGAGAGGAAATTCTTGATGACTGGTGGACAACATTCCCGCTTGATCTACTTCATCACTTGGAAGTCTAAAATTGTATTGTTGTCCTTCTATTGCTGCCCCAACATCCTGTTGAGGTCCACCTTTAGCCGAGTTGTCACTTGGCTCTGGCTCTTGGTCTTCTACTTTGATATGGGCAGCAAGTAGAGAAGGTCGGGTACTTGGCTGCTCCACTTGTCCTTTGACTTGCTTGATGACTTCTTGGCATAGTTCGCATGTGAGCTCCGAGTGTGATGAATCATGAAGTCTGCACCAATTTGGCAATAGTAGCACCTCCAAATTGACTTGGTATTTCAGCTCTGACCAATCCTTTACCAACCTGGAGATGAGTTGGTCATATCTATCCATGATTGGGTCCTCCTCATCACTTGAAAAAGAAGCATGATGGTAGACAACCATAGTGAGTGGTTGCTCCCCCTCCTCCAAATCTGTATTTTTAGATTCTTGATCACTGTCATTGTAGATGGAGAGGTCTTCCAATCTAATTTTTCTTATGCTTTTACCATCTCCTTTTGTTGCCCCAAGGCTTTTACCCTCCTCTTCTTCTTGATTTTCAGCATCTTCATTAGCTATACCAGCATGCACGGTTGCAGACTTCATTGGTTCGTCGTCACCTACCAATTGCTCTTCTTCTAGAGTGGAGGACTGCCCTTGATTGGTGGAGGGAAGTCCTTCTAAATTAATTTCAATCAGATTTTCACCAAGGCACCTTGCTGTCCTAGTGAAATTTGTCTCTTCCTCCTGATTTTCAACTTTGATGTCTGCTACTCCAACATAAACTTGTATCAAATTTCTTGGTTCATCTTCAATGTGTTTTCCTCCAAATGCTGACAGTTGTTTTGCCTCATGGGATAACTTCTCTTCATTGGGAGTTGGCTGCTCCAACTTGTTCGAACAACCCTTGGCTTGAGCAATGATGTTGTCACATGATGGACACATAAATTCTGAATGTGGTGCATTGTGAAATCTACACCAACTTGCCATTAGTACTTCCTCCAATCTTTGTCCATCCTTGCTACTCAAATGTTCCTGAATCAGCTCCTTGAATGTCTTGGCTGCCATGGTTGTCAACTCTTCCTCTGGGTCTACAAGGGCTAAAGGCTGATATATTTCCCAAAAGGGAATTTCTCCCTACAATACCCTTTCAATTTTTCTCAAGAATTTGAGACACCCCAACTCATTGTGCCTATGAGTGCAATGGATCCGACATCTGTCTTCCAACGTGAATTGTTGCAATGGCTTCTTCAGTCTCTTATTCAAATGTGCATGTAACTGAGTGATGTTAATTTGTGCATGCTGCTCCATTTTGACTAAGCTTCTTTTGCCTTCAGAAATTTCTGATTTTTAGCATTAAAAGAGATCTCCCATTCTCAGATTTCTTCTTTGAAAGTACTCTTTTTGATTTCCAACTTTCAGCTTTGTATCCTCAACATGTCATGCCCTCCCTCTAGCGCTAGTTATGTTGATGTGTTTTTTATGCACTTTTTAACACAGGTAGTGTGTAGGTGCACTACCTCTCTTGAAAGACAATCTTCGACAATCAAATTGCATAACACTATCCCAAGGTCTCGAATGTCAAGTCTTGATAGTGCTTGGAATATCTCAGTTGTTTGATGTGATTTACTGGAATCACAAGGCAGTCTTATGGATGAGTTACAAAGCATGGAAGTTGGGTTTGCAAATGCAGTTTCAAAGTGCTGAAAGTGAATGAACAGTGGCTGTCCACTCAAAACAGTAAGTTGAAACTCATAAAGTTCATCTGATTTAGCTTCATGGTGATGCTTTGAGTCCTACTCTAACCAAGGATTAAAAGAAACAGCAAAAGGAGAAAGGTAAGAAATTTACTATAATCCTAAGCTACGAATGAACAATAACAATGGTGGCTGCTAAAGTAGACAGGCTTCCTAAACTGAATTTTGCCTGACCAAGAGAAACCTACAGCTACACAAAACCAGTGCAATCTTCTAAGGTATGCTGATTTTCAAATTGCACATGCACATCATGAACATGCAATTGAACTAAGTTGCATCATTGGAATAAAGAAGCCTAGGCTAACTTTGCACAGTAGCTTGTCATCAACAAGTGCTAAAAGTATGGGCTGAAAGCTCATCAAATACCAAAACAACAATTTCCATTATCACTTCCATTCAAGAAACTAACACCTAAACTAGTAGGGAAGTTCAACCATGCATACATAAAGATAAAACTCAAAAGGAACATCCATAAATCATGCAATGTTACTCTTTATTGCTGTAGAATGTCTTTACAACAACTCTCCAACCCTTACAAATGAGGGGAAAGCCCCTATTTATAGTTTTCCAAATCCCAAATGAATGGCTAGGATTCAATTACATCGAATGACCTAGATTTGATTTACAATAGGGTTTCACCTACCCTCCATTATCTAGCAATTTAAAATACATTCCTTGTTTTTTCCCCGTTTTTTCATCTAGTGCCAGGTGCTATAGCAGATTTTTCTTGTACCTAATTGCCCTTTTCACTGTAGCAAAAACTGCCTAAAAGTTGTCTTCTTACTTGATGTGTTTGTAGTGTTCTTCCTTTGATCAAACAAGCCCATCGACTATTGGCATCAATGGATTGGTGGCCCCTGATTCAGGTAGGAAGCTCCTTAGAAATCATCACCATCTGGAAAAAGGTAGGACAACTCCCTTAATGGGCCTCTTCGATAGACCTACGGAAGGCTTCTTGACTCCTGCAAACATGAAGTGTCGTAAGTGCATTTATACATGAGTTAAGGAAAATGTCAATCAAACCTACAAATTCCCTGCTAGATCTATCCATGCATCATCAAAAGATCTTGATATTCATATTTGGAGCTCATTTGGGCCAAAAATATTAATGCGTGCTTCAAGGGTGCAAGTGCCAGAGGGTAGAAAGACGTCGGAAGAAAGCGAGAAGGTAGAAAGCAGACAGAAGCCAAAACAGCTGGGAATGAGGTCGGCTCCCGGATGTTCAAAATAGCTGGGAAGGAGGTAGGCTCCCTGGATGTTCAAAATAAATGGTGAAGGAGCGTGTTCCGATGTTCAAAATAGCCAGAAGGAGGCGTGTTCCCGATGTTCAAAATAGCCAAGGAGGGACGGACCCCGAATGGCCATGGAGAACCTCGGTTCTAGAGGGAGGGAAGGAGATGGGCCGGATGTTCCAAAATGGCGACGGAGGGGCGAAAGTCCAGAAACAGCCACGGAGGGGCCGGGACGGAGGTGGCCGCCGGATGTTCCAAAATGGCGACGGAGAGGCAGAAGTCCGGAAATGGCCACAGAGGAGCTGGGCTCCGGAAGCCGAGAAGGAGGTGGCCGTCGAATGTTCCAAAATGACGATGGAGAGGCGGAAGTCAGGAAACGGCCACGGAGTGGCCGAGCTCTGGAGGCCGGGAAGGAGGTGGCCGCCAGATGTTCCAAAATGGCGACGGAGGGGCGGAAGTCCAGAAACAGACACAGAAGGGCTGGGCTCCGGAGGCTGGGAAAGAGGTGGCTATCAGATGTTCTAAAATGGCCACGGAGGGGCCAGGCTCTAGAGGCCGGGCCACCGGGGCTCCGCGGATATTCCAAAATAGCAAAAAGGGAACGAAGCTCCGAAACCACCGAAACTTAGCCAAACTTTGACGAAACCTTGGCAGTTCATTTATGCACTTCAAACACATCCCAGATCCAAAAAAGATTGCCCCCATAGTCAAAATTGAGGATACGAGAGCGACGGGGGTCCACGGATGTTTCCAAACAGCCAAGGAGGAAGGGAATTCTAGAGGGAAAGTTCTGAAACCATCGAAACTTAGTGGAATGTCGACGAAACCTTGGCAGTTCATTTACACAGTTCAAACACATCCCCGATCCAAAAAATGTGGAAACGGGAGCGACGGGGGTCCGCAGATGTTTCCAAAACAACCAAGGAGGAAGGGAATTCTGGAGGCAAAGTTGTGAAACCATTGAAACTTAACGAAATGATGAAAAAACCTTGGTAGTTCATTTACGCACTTCAAACACATCCCTGATCCAAAAGAGGTTTCCCCCAAAGTCAAAATTGAGGAAACGAGAGTAATGGGGGTCCGCAGATGTTTCCAAAATAGCCAAGGAGGAAGGGAATTCCGGAGTAAAAGTTCTGAAACCATCGAAACTTAACGAAACATTGATGAAACCTTGGCAGTTCATTTACGCACTTCAAACACATCCCCGATCCAAAAAAGGTTTCCCCCAAAGTCAAAATTGAGGAAACAGGAGCAACGGGGGTCCGCAGATGTTTCCAAAATAGCCAAGGAGGAAAAAAATTCTAGAGGCAAAGTTTTGAAACCATCGAAACTTAATAGAACATTGACGAAATCTTAGCAGTTCATTTACGCACTTCAAACACATCCCTAATCCAAAAAAGGTTTCCCCCAAAGTCAAAATTGAGGAAATGGGAGTGACGGGGGTCCGCGAATGTTTCCAAAACAGCCAAGGAGGAAGGGAATTGTGGAGGAAAAGTTCTGAAACCACCAAAACTTAACCGAACGTTGACAAAACCTTGGCAGTTCACTTAGGGACCTCAAACACATCCCAAATCCACCAAAAAGTTAGCCTCACAATGAATAATGTGGAAATCAGACCGACGGGGGTCCATAGATGTTTCCAAAGAGCAAGAACAAGACAAAATGGAAAAAAGGGGACGGATGACTTCATTTCTCTACAGATTTGAATACCCCAAGTAGGTGAATTTGGGTAGGGGATTTCATTGTTTGAAGGAACATGACCAATTTGGGCTTGGAAATAGGGCACGCAAAACAAGAAAGGAGCAATGCAGCTTGTCGGGAGTGAAGAAAGAAAAAGCAAAAAAAAAGGGGTTCCTTGCCTACGGCGGGGCGTGTGTGCAAAACATGCACAACATGAGGGTTAAGGGTAGCGGGTAGATGGTTTAAGGGTTTAGGGTTAAGGGTAGAGGGG
>VDFB02270651.1:388886950-388924704 GCA_007258455.2 Sequoia sempervirens | reverse complement strand
AGAGGGTACATAGATAGGAGTGAGTGAGAGAGAGAGACCTAAGAGAAGGAGAGGCGGTAGGAGGGTGAGAATTAAGAGGGAGGTAGTGGGAGAGAGATAGAGGGTAGAGGGTTTAAGGGTTTAGAGTTTAAGGGTTAGGGGTTTAAGGTTGGTAGTGGAGATGGAGATAGAGATGGAGGTGGTGGAGAGGGAGGGAAAGGAAGGAAGGGAAGAGATTCAGTGGTATGATGAAACGCATATGACAGAGGCAGAGTGGCCTGCGCCATTGTGCCATGGCGGCGGAGTATAATCCTATATGAGGGGCAGGAGCAAGGAGAACCGACATATTAATATGATGGAGGAGATGGTTAAGACAGAGGCCAGAGGCTCTACGGGCAGACAATAAGGGCAGAGTGGAGCATATCATTGCAGATATATATATAAATTTATATATATATACATATGCATATATATATATATAACTTAGGAGGAAGGAAAGTGGAAGCCAGCGAAATAGGCAGAGAGAGGGAGAGAGAATTAGGAGGGGAATAATGGAGAGAAAGAGAGGGAAAGATAATATTTAAATATTTTATACGTTAGTAATATTAATTAGTTATATAATATTTTATATATTAGTAATATATATATATATATACATTAACTAAAATATAGAAATAATATTTAAATATTATACATAGTAATATTATATATTATATATTAAATTATAAACTATATTGTATATTCTAAACTAGATATATTAAAATAAACTATAAAATATTTATTGCATAAAGTGTATAACATTTTTTAAAATCATATATAAACCAAATCGGATATCCGATTCAAAATGAATATCTGATTCAAAAGGATATCCGATTTGAAAGGATATCCAGATATCTGATATTTATAACACAAAATTTATTGCCTAGGGATTAGCGTCAGGCTTGCTTTGGAATTTGACTTGGACATGCCAATCCTATGAAGTCAACACAAAAAATGTGTTTAACAACTTACTTTGTTTTTCTAAACTTCGCCCATGTGGCTAATGACTTTTTTTTAGCCAAAATTGATGAAACGAAAAGGGTTTATAGAGGAGACTCTCAGCTTTCCACCAATATAAATTATTCTTTACTTTGAATTTAATAATTAATTATAATTCATTTTCTATTAGAATTATGACTAAAGTCCTTATTGATAGGCTGATTGAAAAAAATCTATAACTTTCAAACGGTATCATATTTTTTGAATCCAAAACATGTGTCACATTCTATGCTTCACATACTATAGGATTAAAAAAAAAATTGAATTTTTTGAAGTTTTGACCAAGTTAAGGTAGTCAGACATACTAGTTTTTATATTTTTTAAAAGTTGTATTAAAAAATGCATGATTAATTATTTACTTAGAAAATAATTACAAACAAATATGTGTCACATCTAGACATGATTCCTCTACTTATATCTAAAATGTTACAAAAAATATTATTATTTTATTGTGGTTAGGGTGGTCAGACAAATACCTACTTCTTATTTTTCCCCTAAAATTTAAGTACTACTGCATTGAAATTTCAAATTTTCACCAAATAGACTTTTAAAAAATAAAATAAACTTAGTCGTTTAGAAACTACATTCAATTTTCCACATATTCTATTAGATTACATATTTTTGAAATAATATAGATAACTGATTCAGATTTTTATGTCAAGTTGCCTAAGTTCTCAGTTTTTTCTGAATTTTCATTGCCACTTAAGGGCCTATTCTTTCCATGATGATCCTGCATATACCCAATGATCAAAGAATTGAAAGCACAACTCTCTAGCACATTTGAGATGAAATATTTAGGGGTTGCAAAATATATCCTTGGTATGGATATTAACAAAGATAGAGGTAACATAAAACTTTTCTTAAGTCTAAGCAACTATGTTGATACTATTTTGAAATGGTTTAACATGTAGGATAGTAAACCAATTAATATTCCTTTACTGAAGTTGGCATGAAGTTAAGTTTAGACATGAGTCTTAAATCTGATTTTGATCATGATGAAATGTCTAAAACTCCATATGCTAGTGCAGTTGGTAGGTTGATGTATGCAATGGCTTGTACAAGACCAGATATAGCCCAAGCAGTGGGAGTTCTAATCAGTTTTATGTCTAACCCTGGTAAAGAACATTGAACTTATGTTAAGAGGGTGTTTAGATATTTATGAGGTAATTCTGATTACTATTTGGTTTATCATGGTGCTAATGATATTGATATTTGTACCATAGAAAAAAGGAAACTTTCTTGACTTAGGGAATAATTGATGATAAATTGGAATTAATGAGGCCTTGATTCAGTGTTGTGAGGTATTTTTCACATCCACACTAGGTCTTGGACCCTTTCAAATGCATTTAGCAATGTCTTGTAAGGGTGTTGTAAAGTGTTGTTAAAGACTTTCATGCCTTTCTAGACTTAGTGAACCCATTTTATCCCTAATTCAACATTATAAAATGTGTTTAATAACATTATCACATCAATCTAGAAGGCTTGTAAAATAAACTCAACTTTAATCTAATGTTATAATGTGTCTTACACATTCATATTGGATGTTGTGCCTTCCTAGCTAAGTGGACCTCATTTTATTGTTGTAAAGTGTATTTAATCACACTATCACATTGAATTCTATGTCCCAAGCCTAATTGACCTTTACATCATCAATAATAGGTACCTATTACCCCATATTTTGCATCTTGAGGTAATATTTGATGAAATACTCGACATAGTCACCATAAAAACCTAATTTCCCTACTTCCTTGCATCTTAGCTGGAAAAATGGCCCATGTGGGACCCATTCACCATCCATGGAAAATCAATCCCATCTAGGTGGGACCCATTCACCGTGGGTGGCGAATGAATCCCATTTGGCCCATTTTTTACTTTTGAGCAAGAATTTTTTGGATTTAAGTTTTATTTTTCTTCATGTCAACCTTAGGGATCTAATTAATGGGTGAATAAGGTGAATTTCCTATAAAATCAACTCTCGAAACCCTAAATCACAACCATTCTTCATTATTCATCCATCATTCTTCCATCTCAAGTCAAGAAAGCTAGGGTTTCATCATTTCAAGTCATTAAGATAGCAATTTTCAGACATTCAAGAGAAGATTCTTCATGTTTTGTTGTAGAAATTCAAAATAAATCATCATGGCAAGGTAATAAACTCCATTATTGCATGTTTCATTACATTCTTTCTCTATTTTAGTTTAATTACCTAAAAGGGGTTTGACCAAGGCAAACCCCCATGTCATAACATTCAACATTTATCTCTCTTTTCTTGTGTGTTTGCAGATTTAGACATCTTGAAGACTTAGAAATCATTAAATATTGCATTGCAAATTTTTTCAAGTCATCTCTTCATTTGACAAGTCAAAATACCAACAAAAAGGAACTTTTAGGCCCGAATCCAACAGTTTCAAAACTGGACATCTAAGGAAGCAGGAAGTGTACACCAAAAGCTCTTGTTTCCACCTTTGAATCTTCAAAAATTTAAAAGTGGACTCATTCACCATGGGTGGTGAATGAGTTCCACTTCTAGGTCAGTTTTTAGTTTTCTACATTTTTAGACACCCATTTGTCTGAAACGGGTTCCAGAACAATTTTACAAAACTAGGACTAATTCGCCCAAAATGGGGAATGAGTCCCACTAGGCATAAAATTTAGCATCAATAGCGTTCCAAAAGTCATTTCCAATCTCCATCCATATCTCAAGTCCACACTTTTAGTTTGGTTCATTTCTGTTTAGTTTTGTTCACATTTATAGGTGTTTTTGCCTTACACAATGTGTTTTCAAACAAGTTACATTTCAATAGTTTTTCATACTTAATCAATCAATTTCATCATCTAGTTACATTTAGATCATTTCATTTAGTCTTAATAACATGACACAATCCCTTATTTGAGTGAACCACCTAGATTTTGGGTGTGGGATCTATCTCTTTCTATTAGGTGAAAGAACCTAATTGAGCAAAAGAGAGTCATAGCATTTCACACTCCTAAAATCTATGGCTCAATATTATGCACAAATCATTGGACATACAGGGTTTTATTGATTCATATTGGGCAGGAGACCTAGATAGTCGGAGGTCGACAAGTGGCTATGTGTTTAGTTTGTTTGGAGTTGTAGTTAGTTCAATGAGTAAGAGGCAACCCGTGGCTACTTTTTCCATCATAGAAGTAGAGTACATGGATAATACACATGCCTCTAAAGAAGTAGTTTGGTTACAGAGACTAGGGAAAGGTATTGGTTTTAATTGCAAGCAAATTGAACTTGAATGTGATAGTCAGAGTGCTATTTGTTTATCCAAAAATCTTATGCATCATGCTCGCACTAAGCATGTTGATGTTTAGTATCCCTTTGTGTGAGAAATGGTTGAGAGTGGGAAGGTATTGATTGAGAAAGTTGACACTTTGATCGATGTTGCAGATTAGCTTACAAAACTAGTTCCTAGAGATAAGTTCTCTTGGTGCAGGAAGGCCATTGGCTTTGAGTCCTATACTTGATTTATAATAATGATTACTTGTTTAGAATAATTGAAATCTAAGATTTCAAGTGGGAGAATGTTGGGAATAGGATGCCATTTAATTGCAATCCTAAACATATTTCATATAACTCCTAAGTCCTTGGAAAGTACTCACCAACGCTAAGATTAGAAAGAGAACAAATTTGAATGAAATGAACATGTAAAATGACATTTGTAATTATTCCTAAATAATAGGAACATGTGGGGATGCCCAAGAAGAGCTACAAAATAGGAGCACATGGGGTGCCCACATGGAAGGTGGAACCCACCTTGCATAAGTTAACTATTTGGAGAATAGATAACACTTTAATAATCCATGTAAAGATCCTACAAGTTAGGGGTTGATATTTAAATGAGTCGAGTTTAGTTTAGTTTAGTTTAGTTTAGTTTAGTTCAGTTATGGTTATGTTATCTTCAGTTGCATGTAGTTAGTTTTAGTTGAATGCTAGTTGACTTCAGTTGCATGACTAATGACTTTAGTCGCATGATAGATAACAGGTGGACACATTTAGTTAAGCGGGGATGATCAATCATGCATAATGCTTACATGAATTGTTGGAGAGATATGTTTCAATTAAAAAAGATTGACTTCGACCCACCTTGAGCGCCCAAGTTGACATCTTTGAGTCAACACCTTTTGCATGAGAAGATATTTACAAGGCTTAGTTATGTCACAACCCCTATTTTTTATGGTTCGTATTTTACAACATTTGATTAAATTAATAGGTGGTGAAATAAAAATGCAATGAAATAAAAAGGAATTAATTATAATTTAATTATAGATTTTATTTATTTCAAATAAATGATAACACTTGGTTAATTTAGAATAATTATTTCCAATTGAATGAACTTTCTTTTTTATTTATTTGGAGTAGATATTTTAATTTGCAAGTGAATAATATTTCTTTATTTGCTTATTAAGGATAAATATTTATTTTGCAAATTAAAAAAAAAAAGGCTTTTTCTCTCACTATTTACTGTCAGTAAATTACTTAGTTGCAATTAAAATAGAACTCTTTACTATTATCAAAGGTAAATATTTTGCATAAGAAATAAATATGAATTTAATTTTCAAGATTTGGTTAGTGGAGAAATCTTTAAAAGAAGGGAAAATAATTAACAAAAATACAAAAAAAAATTCATAACTTTTCTTGTTTTCTCTACACAATATAACTGGAAATGGGCGCGGGGAAGCACAGCAAAACAGGGACTGTGGAAGAAAAGAGGAAAAACCATAAGAAGAGTGGACAAGAGCATTTTCTAGGTTTTTTATTCTCTCCAATGTATTTTAGTTTTTAGTATGGAAATTGACATTGTCTGCGAAAAAAATGAGTACTCTCTTTTGAAACTCCAATTGTTTATATTGTAGAACACTTATGTTCAGTATGCAATTGTTTGAATTTATGTACTATCTCTATTCTTTTTTTTTGAAAAAAACTGTTTCTCACCATTTTGTTTTGTATAAACCATATACATGTCTATATCTGGAAACACCCAGCTGTTGAAAATTTTCCCAGTAGAACTTAAACATACTTGACCAATAAATATGATAATAATAATACCTATTTATAGATATGTATAAAAAATAGTACGTATATACGTGAATAGATAATATTATTTTGATACTTATCATGAAACAGAGATATGTATATATATATATAGAGAGAGAGAAAATCAAAGTTCTGTAGGGTGGTGTTATAGCTTTTCCTCAGTTTATACTGGAACTTCTTAGTTATTCAATATTTTTGAAATATGCAGTAGACCCATGAAAGTGATGTGATCATGGGAAACATATATCCGGGTAAAACATAATAGGAAAATCTACATGTAAGAATTACTGGAAAACAATGATTCCTCGTAAGGCCTCCTTTGGACCTCTTCTCCTTTTCATGAAGTGCTCTCAAGAGAGAAACCTGGACAAGATTTGAAGGCCACCACATGGAAACAGGCTCCACTAAATATCTTCTGAAGATTCCTACTCATCCAAATCCTAGTATCTGTGTTGTGAGAATAATACGAAAAGCAATGAACATATCCAATTTCTCCTTGTAGGAAATCTTGATAGTGCTAACAATATGAATAGCATACACACTACCAACACCTGAATTAGTGAAAATTGTAATAAGCACATGCTCCTTCATGTAAAATGGTTCCAAATTCATAGAGAGCCCCCTCTTGCTTCTAGCAAAAAACTTCCTCTTGCTTAAGGTAGTTGCCATTATCTGACCAAGAGGGAGTACTGCAATTTGAGCCGAGATTGTAGTTACAGACAGGGGCCCCATTCTATACCAAAAGATCTGATTCTGAAATGTTAGCACCACACATGATAGAACACCAAGGACCCACATTCTGAAGGTAAACGTAGGCATGCATGGGTCATCTTTTCTAGGCACAATAAGTGCCACCTGTTCAATTGATGATTGTTCACTTTAATCCCATGTGGAAGCAAATCCATTCTCTTCTTCCATGTCAATGGGTTTCACAGGATCCACATCCTTGTATAAACTTCTGTCACCTTCTCCATCTTCTCTATTGCCTTTCATTTAAAAGAGTGATCGACTTCCAAAGCAACAAAACCTTCCTTTCTTCCTTTACCGAGCTAAAATGAAGTAGAGCAGAGGCTAAACCCCTGATTCTTTTAAAATTTCCCTTTTCGAAATAAAACTCAATATGCCATGAGTCAAGTGGTTTCACAGTTCACTGACTTGGTCTTTATTTCTAGCCTTTACAACCATAGTGGGATCAAAAGAACAAAAAGAGAGCTTTAGCTAATGTATCTGTTGTGATTTAATATCGATGTTGAGAATATGGAAGATTAAAAGAGACAAGGAAAATACTCAAGGCATAGAATTCAATTGTTATTCATACACAAGGTGAACTCAAGCATAACACACAAGGCAGATTAACATCTGTAAAGGTATGTTCCTTCCCTATTCATCATTTAATGAATAATTGATACACATCTTCATCTTTATAAGGTGCATTATCTTTTCATAATTTTGACTATGTTGTATCATTTGGGAAAAAGGATAACAAAGAACAATTAAGATAAGAACCTGGTAATTGTACAAGATGAGGAATTCCTTGGGATAAACTACAATAACATCAATTGTATAGTTGATTGTTAGTATATTGGTAATAATTTACTCATTTGTAATATTACTTACTAATGAATGGAATTTAATCTCCTTTTTAGTTTCTTGGTCATCATGCTAATGATGTAAAAATTGATACTTGAATAATGTGTGAAAGGGCTATGCAATGACCTAGTGCAAGAATTAGGAGGGGGTTTTAATTTATGACAAAAAGAAATACAATTGGAAAACCTAATCAAGAGTAGTGTTGGTTTTTAAATCAATAATGAATATTTGAAAATATTGTTTAATTGGGAGTAATTGACACCATTGCTCATTCTAAACCTTCTTTTTAGTGGAGTAATGTTTGATTAATTCATTAGGATATGAATCTAAATTCAACAAAGTGTATCAAGGTAATTGTTTGAAAAGTATTCATGGAATATTTAATTTCTAATACTTCATTGAAATTACTTAAAATATATTCTTACATAAACCTTACTTATATCTTTGATAAAGCTAAGATCACGTCTTGATTATCATGTCTAAGATCACATCATTTGAAGATTATTTGGGGGAACTTGATAGGTATGCATTTATATTTCATCACTTGGAAGAAATATCAAGAATTTTGCTTATTAAAATATTAAATAGTGGTGGCTTTTTATATAAAGTGTTCTTACCATCGTTGATGTAATAGTAACTCCCCTTGCCAAATCATCATGCTTGTATCATATTTGCATTCAAGCTAACATTTGTGATGAAGATTACATGATTCAAGAAGCGTTCAAGTCAAAATATGTCACAATAAAGCAAGAATTTAATGCTAGAGTTTTAGGTGAGTTGCAACATCGTAATGTTATCATTTTGTATTCATTTATCTTATTTCATTTCATTTATAGGTTTGAATACCAAAATAGGTTTTGACCAAGGAAAACCCCTATTCACTAATAATCATTGTAGGTCTAGGTGTATGACATGTTGAGGATCAAGCCTTTCTTGTGTAAGCATCATTAGGAATCCATGCTTGTTGGATGGAATAATAGAAATATCCGAGTATGTAAATGCAAACATTTTTTATATACCTTCTTTTTAACTCTTTTATAGTATTATTTTCTTATCGATTAAACCGATATGAATCATTGATTTTGGAAGTAAGCATTTCGGGTTTAAAGGAATAGGCATGTGTACATTCAAACAGGACTAGGAGTACTTTCATGAAGCTTTATGTGTTTTCTTGTGTTTGACAGTGTATTTGTGTGATATTGGAGAGGTCAAAGGAAGTAGAATTTTCTTACTTGCAAATACTTGGCATTACCTTAATTTCCTATGCAAGGATGATGCATTGGTGAAACTTGAAAATGTTACTTGGAGATTTATGTGACTTGTAAAAGAACTTCCTTGTGCTCCTTGTAATGTGTGATATTCCTGATATCCTGTAATATGTAATGAATGGTCATGCGAATGAGATAGTATGCTCATTGCTTGCGAGGCATCTTGTAACCATTAGAACCTTGTAGCCAATAAGGCTCTTCTAGTGTGACATTTCATTAAGCTAGTGGCGCACTTTTACGAGTGGTTTTTCATCACTATGAGGGTTTTCCATTCATGAAATTATTTTTATTATGGTTTCTTTGTGGGTGTATTTATGATCTTTCTTTTTCCTTAATTTTCATTATAGTATTTGAATTTGCATGTATTGATGAGATGATCATTCATGTTTAAGCCTATATGGCTAAATATAATAATGGCACCACCTTGTTTTAATATACTTGGATTCATTGATTTATGTTATTCCATTTGGTTATAGTGATGAAAGTAATTTAATCTTTTCTGAAACTTAAGGATATAATTAGTATGTGTGTTTTTCCGGTCCTTACATTTTTGTATTAGAGCGCTCAATTTCAACACTCGGGCCTGGAGTCTTTTGAGCTTACTTTGCATAGAAGTATATGAACTTATTTTATTTTATAGTGAACCCTATTATGGGAAATTCTTTGATGGTTAGTTGAAACTAATTATAAGTTCAGATTCAATTCGATTATTCAAAAATCTGGAGGTGTGAGATCTCTTCGCCTTAGTTGTGTTTTCATAAGAATTGCTAGTAATATTGATGGTAGCTAATTGAAGTAAGCCAAGATGGATAACCTATTCTGACAACCCTTGAATGGTGATGTGGAAATAAAAATGAAATAATAAGATAAGTATATTATGAAGAGAGATCTCTCTGATGACGTAAAGGATGAAGGAGTTGACAAGATACAAAGGAAGAAGAAAGAACACCTGTGAAGTAGATGAAGTTGATGATAATGGAAAATATTGGTTGAGCCTTCTCAAAGGTAGGAAACATAAGAGGGATGCTTAAGGAGAGAATTTTTGTAATGTACCAGGCTTAACGAAAATTGATTGTTGAGCAACATCTTATTCTCACAAGATTTGGACCCAATAGAATCCATGGGATCTTTCAAAAATGTAAGGTTATGAGGTCTTGAGAATATTCATCAGTAATTCAAGATAGAATTTGATTAGATAAATATCATGATCTGTCTATTTGACAATGTAGAAGCAATTGAGGTGATGAATCTTATATGCTTGATTGTTTTTAGAGAAAGTATTTGTATGTATATGTACTATATGAGAATGATACGTGTGCAATAATGCACTTCTCATTTATCGTGTGAGTGACATATTTGTATGAATGATTCTATGCTTATCTTAGAAAATTGATGCTTTAATTATTCATTTTTTACACTTGAACATGAAATGTTCACTATACTAGTGTGAGTGATTCATATTTCATATTATTGTTGTTCTTGTGCGAGTGATGTACTAGAATAAATTATTGATTCATTTGTGTGGATAAAGCACTTGAGTGATGATTACTTTTCTTAATTTGAGTGTGAAATAGACTTTTGACACTCATTGTGTTTATCAGATCGAGTAATGATCACTATAACTATACTACTATTATTTATGCATATTGCACCTTTTCTACAAGCAATGCACTTGTGTGAGAAATGCACTTACCATATTCATTGTATAAAAACTTGAATGAGTAATGCACATTATGTACGAAACATGTTCCATATTTGTGTGAGTGAGGGAATATAGGTAAATAATGTATTCATACGCTATGTGAGTTAGGCACCAGAGGTCATGTATTCTCGTTTGTTATTCATTCTATGTGAACTTGAGCATGTTATGCACTATTATATCATCTGGTTCTTATTCTATGCAATTTAAGTTTTCTTGTTGAAAGTGTTATGTGAGATAAATTATAAGCTTTGCTTCTAGGACATGATGTCAAATGTGGATAAATAGAGAAGGTGATCTTCTTTTCCAAGATCAACCAAATTATATATATATATCGTTTGGCCAAAGTGAATTGTACCATTGAAATAGATGCATAATGAATTCCTAGAACTTTTATATGTTATATGTTTCTCTGCTACATCTTGTATGCAAGAAATATGTTCATTCTAGTATAAGAGTGCATATAAGGAATGAGGCATGGATTGAGATTTTCCCCCCTGCCCTATTATTATTGGTTTCTAGGCGCCTCATGTAGGGTCGGGTGTTCTTTGAGTTAGAAAGAACCCTAGGGAAGTGTTATGCTTCATGGTTGGGTGGGAAAAGCACCTTAACCATGCTTTGACCTTCAGCTTGCAGAAGAACATTAGGTTATGGCAATTGAAGATTGATTTAATTTATATTTTATTTATGAAATTCGGAAACTGGATATGTATCATAGCATGAATCATTGAATGACTTGTTTAGTGACCAATTAATGTAATCAACTTCTCTTGGATGCTTTCTTGTTGCATTTGTTAAAAGGTAAAGGATTATCCATACCATACATTCACGAAAATCCTTGTTAATAAAAATTTACTTTTTGTTGAGAAATTTAGTAATAGGTGGAATCAGTGTCAAGCTCTTGATGACCTTCCTGACATCTAGTATTCTGGGTTGCTATGGTAATCAACTCGAAGCTTTTGTATTAGTAAGTGATCTTATCTTTGATGATTGTCTGTAACTTGTTTATCTTCTTACCTTTCATGGTGTTAACCAAAAGGAAGACCTTAACATAATTGGTTTGCATTTTCTGATTACTGAGACTTTTCGTTTTGATTAGTGTTTTCATTTACTAATAATGATAACAGGTAGTATGGGATGCTTGTTGTTCATCATAAAGGTAAATATTTTGATGTCTCATGCCTGTAGGCATGTTGACAAAATGATCATAATTATTTTCCTTCTATTAGTAAATATCTTTGAATATGAAAAAGATTTGAATAAGATAGAAGATTGTATGAAGTAAATTGAATTAGATGCATGCTTTTATTAGATAAGGTAAATAGAGTGAATTGATGAAGCCATAATGTACTAACAACGTGTGCAAGTGTATGGATGCTAGTCACAAGAATTTTGTTGTGGTGAAGAGTTAGGTGATGGAAGTAATCGATATCTTTGTCAGGTGGGCTACTTTTGACATTAAGGTAAAACAAAATTAAAGAGGTATGACATTTTACCCTTAGTCAAGTTGATCATTGGGACGATGATTCTTTAAGGGGGGAAGGATGTCACGACCCCTATTTTTTATGGTTCGTATTTTACAATGTTTGATTAAATTAATTGGTGGTGAAATAAAAATGCAATAAAATAAAAAGGAATTAATTATAATTTAATTATATATTTTATTTATTCCAACTTAATGATAACACTTGGTTAATTTAGAATAATTATTTTTATTTTCAATTGAATGAACTTTCTTTATTATTTATTTGGAGTAGATATTTAATTTGTGAGTGAATAATATTTCTTTATTATCTTATTAAGGGTAAATATTTCGTTTGCAAATTAAAAAATAAAAATGGCTTTTTCTCTCACTATTTAGTGTGGGTAAATTACTTAGTTGCGATTAAAATAGAACTCTTTACTATTATCAAAGGTAAATATTTTGCATGAAAAAGAAATATGAATTTAATTTTCAAGATTTGGTTACTAGAGAAATGAAAAAGAAATATGAATTTAATTTTCAAGATTTGGTTACTGGAGAAATCTTTAAAAGAAGGGAAAATCATTAATGGAAATACACAATTGTTTTCATAACTTTTCTTGTTTTCTCTGCACAATATAACAAGAAATGGGCACATGGAAGCACAACGAAACAAGGACTGTGGAAGAAAAGAGGAAAAACCATAAGAAGAGTGGACAAGAGCATTTTCCAGATTATTTATTCTCTCCAATGTATTTTAGTTTCCAGTACGGAAATTGACAATGTCTGTTGAAAAAATAACACTCTCTTTTGAAACTCCAATTGTTTATATTGTAGAAAACTTGTGTTCAGTATGAAATTGTTTGAATATCTATATTATCTCTATTCTTTTTAAAAAAAAAAACTTTTTCTCACTATTTTTTTTTGTATAAACCATATACATGTCTATATCTCGAAACACCTAGCTGTTGAAAATTTTTCCAGTTCAACTTAAACATACTAAACCAATAAATATGATTATAATAATACCTATTTATAGATATCTATAAAGAAAAATAGGTATATTTGTGAATATATAATATTATTTTGATACTTATCATGAAATGAAGATATGCATATATATATATAGAGTAAATCGAAGTTTTGTAGGGCGCTGTTATAGCTTTTCCTCAGTTTAGACTGGAACTTCTTTAGTTATTCAATATTTTTGAAATATCTAGTAGACCCATGAAAGTGATGTGGTCATGGGAATCATATATCTGAGTAAAACATAATAGGAAAAACTACATGTAAGAATTAAAAGAAAGGACTGATTCCTCGTAAGGCCTCCTTTGGGCCTCTTCTCCTTTTCATGAAGAGCTTTGAAGAGAGAAACCTTGACAAGATTTGAAGGCCACCACATGGCAACAGGCTCCACTAAATATCTTCTAAAGACTCCTACTCATCCAAATCCTAGTATCTGTGTTGTGAGAATAATAAGAAAAGCAATGAACAGATCCAATTTCTCGTTGTAGAAAATCATGACTGTACTGACTATATGAATATCATACACATTGACAACACCTCAATTAGCGAAAATTGTAATAAGCACATGCTCCTTCATGTTAAATGGTTATGGATTCATAGAGAACTCCCTCTTGCTTAAGGTAGCTACCATTATCCGACCAAGAGGGAGTACTGCACTTTGAGCCAAGATTGCAATTATAGACAGGGGCTTCGTTCTGTACCAAAAGATTTGATTCTGAAACGTTAGCACGACACATGACAAAACACCAAGGACCCACATTCTAAAGGTAAAAGTAGGCATGCTTGGGTCATCTGTTGTAGGTATAGTAAGTTCCACCTGTTCAACTGATGATTGTTCACCTTCATCAAATGTGGAAACAAATCTATTATCTTCTTCCATGTCGATGTGTTTCACAGGATCCACATCCTCGTATGAACTTTTGTCACCTTCTCCATATTCTATGTTGCCTTTCATTGTAAGAGAGTGATCGACTTCCAAAGTAGCAAAACCTTCCTTTCTTCCTTTACCGAGCTGAAATGAAGCAAAGCAGAGGCCAAAGCCCTGATTATTTTAAAATTTTCCCTTTTTAGAATAAAACTCAATATGCCATGAGTCAAGTGGCTTAACAGATTGTTGATCTTCTCTTTATTTCTACCCTTTGCAATCATAGTGGGATCAAAAGAACAAAAAGAGAGCTTTAGATAATGTATCTGTTGTGATTAAATATCGACGTTGAGAATATGGAAGATTAAAAGAGACAGGGAAAATACTTAAGGCGTAGAATTCAATGGTGATTCATACACAAGGAAGATTATCAGTAAAGGTATCTTCCTTCCCTATTAATCATTTAATGAATAATTGATACACATATTCTTCTTTATAAGGTGCATTGTCTTTTCATAATTTTGACTATGTTGTATCATTTGGGAAAAAGGTTAACAAAGAAGCATTAAAATAAAAATTTGGTAATTGTACAAGATAAGGAATTCTTGGCGATAAACTACAATAACATCAATTGTATATAGTTGATTTTTAGTATATTAGTGATAATTTACTCATTTGTAATATTACTTAGTAATGAATGGAATTTAATCTCCTTTTTAGTTTCTTGATCATCATGCTAATGATGTAAAAATTGATACTTGAATAATGTGTGAAAGGGCGATGCAATGACCTAGTGCAAGAATTAGGAGGGGGTTGGAAATTGATGACAAAGAGAAATAAAATTGGAAAAGCTGATGAAGAGTAGTGTTGGTTTTTAAGTCAATAATGAATATTTGAAAATATTGTTGAATTGGAAGTAATTGACACCATTGCTCATTGTAAACCTTCTTTTCAGTGGAGTAATGTTTGATTAACTCGTTAGGAAATGAATCTAAATTTGACATAGCATATCAAGGTAATTGTTTGAAAAGTATTTATGGAATATTTAAATTCTAATACTTCATCGAAATTAGTTAAAATATATTCTTAAATAAACCTTACTTATATCTTTGAAAAAGCTAAGACCGTGTCTTGATTATCATGTCTAAGATCACATAATTTGAAGATTATTTGAGGGAACTTGATTGGTATGCATTTATATTTCATCACTTGGAAGGAAAATCAAGAATTTTGTTTATTAAAATATTAAATAGTGGTGGATTTTTATATAAAGTGTTCTTGTAGTCATTGATGTAACAGTAACTCCCCTTGCCAAATCATCATGCTTGTACCATATTTGCATTTGAGCTAACATTTGTGATGAAGATTACACAACTCAAGAAACATTCTAGTCAAAATCTATCACAATCAAGCAAGAATTTAATGCTAGAGTTTTTGGTGAGTTGCAACATCGTAATGTGATAATTTGGTATTCTTTTATCTTATTTCATTTCATTTCTAGGTTTGAATACCAAAATGGGGTTTGAACAAGGAAAACCCCTATTCACTAACAATCATTGCAGGTCTAGGTGTATGACACATTGATAATCAAGCCTTTCTTGTGTAAGCATCATTAGGAATCCATGCTTGTTGGATGGAATAATAGAAATATACAAGTATGTAAATGATTCAAATAGTTTTTTATATACCTTTTTTTTAACTCTTTTGTAGTATTATTTTCTTATTGATTAAACCTCTATGAATCATTGAGTTTAGAAGTAAGAATTTTGGGTTTAAAGGCATAGGCATGTGTACATTCAAATAGGACTAGGAGTACTTTCATGAAGCTTTACGTGCTTGCTGGTGTTTGTTAGTGTATTTGTGTGATATTGGAGAGGTCAATGGAAGTAGAATTGTCTTACTTGCAAATACTTGGGATTGATTTATGATAACGTTGGCATTACCTTAATTTCCAATCCAAGGATGATGCATTGGTGAAACTTGAAAATGTTACTTGGAGATTTATGTGACTTGTAAAAGAACTTCCTTGTGCTCCTTGTTATGTGTGATATTCCTGATATCCTGTAATATGTAATGAATGGTCATGCCAATCTGATGGTATGCTCATTTCTCGAGAGGCATCTTGTAACCATTGAAGTTACCTTGTAGCCAATAAGGCTCTTCTAGTGTGGCATATCATTAAGCCAGTGGGGCTCTTTTATGAGTGGTTTTTCATCCCTATGAGGGTTTTCCACACATGAAAATATTTGTTTTATGGGCTCTTTGTGGGTACATTTATGATCTTGCTTTTTCCTTAATTTGCATTATAGTATTTTAATTTACATGTATTGATGAGATGATCATTCATGTGTAAGACTATATGGCTAAATCTTATAATGGCACCGCTTTGATTTAATATACTCAAATTCATTGATGTATGTTATTCCATTTGGTTATAGTGACAAAAATAATTTAATCTTTTCTAAAACTTAAGGATATAATGAGTATATGTGTTTTTCCGGTCCTTACATTTTGGAATCAAAGCACTTAGGTTCAACAGTCGGGCCTTGAATCTTTTGTGCTTAGGTTGCATTGAAGTACATATCAACCTATTCCATTGTATAGTTAACCCTAGTATGGGTAATTATGTGATGGTTTGTTGGAACTGACTAGAATTTTAGATTTAATTCGATCATTCAGAAATCTGGAGGTTCGAGATCTCTTCGCCTTAGTTATGTTTTCATAAGAATTTCTAGTAAGACAAGATGGATAACCTATGGTGACAACCCTTGAATGATGATGTGGAAATAGAAGTGAAATAATAAGAGAAGTATATTATGAAGAGAGATCTCTCTGATGATGTAAAGGATGAAGGAGTTGACAAGATACAAAGGAAGAAGAAAAGAAGAAATTTATGGCGAGAGGAAGAAGAAAGAACACCTGTGAAGTAGATAAAGTTGATAATAATGGAAAATATTGGTTGAGCCTTCTCAAAGGTAGGAAACTTAAGAGGGATGCTTAAGGCGAGAATGTTTGTAATGTACTAGGCTTTGGGAAAATTGATTGTTGAGCAACATCTTATTCTCATAGGATTCGAACCTAATAGAATCCATAGGATCTTTCAAAAATGCAAGGCTATGAGGTCTTGAGAATCTTCATTGGTAATTCAAGATAGAAGTTGATTAGATAAATATCTTGATTTGTCTATTTGACAAGACAAAAGCGATTGAGGTGATGAATCTTATATGCTTGATTGTTTTTAGTGAAAGTATTTGTATGTATATGTACTATATGAGAATTATACTTGTGCAATAATGCACTTCTCATGCTCTGTGTGAGTGACATATTTGTATGAATGATTGTATGCATATTTTAGAATAATGATATTTTAATTATTCATTTTTTAGACTTGAATAAGAAATGTTCACTGTAATAATGTGAGTGATGCATATTTCATATTATTATTGTTCTTGTGCAAGTGATGCACTAGAATAAGTTATTGATTCACTTGTGTGGATAAAGCACTTGAGTAATGATTACTTTTCTTAATTTGAGTGTGAAAAGTACTTTTGACACTCATTGTGTTTATCGGATCGAGTAATGATCATGATAACTATACTACTATGATATACACATATTGCACCTTTTCTGCAAGCAATGGACTTGTGCAAGAAATGCACTTACCATATTCATTGTATAAAAACTTGAATGAGTAATACACATTGTGTATGAAACATGTTCCATATTTGTGTGAGCAAGGCACTATAGGTAAATAATGTATTCTTGTTTGTTATTCATTCTACGTGAACTTGAGCATGTTATGCACTATTATATCATTTGGTTCTTATTCTAGAATGCAATTCGAGTTTTCTTGTTGAAAGTATTTTGTGAGATAAATTTTAGGGTTACCTTTCGTGATAGGATGCCGAATGTCGATAAACAGAGAAGGTGATCTTCTTTTCCAAGATCAACCAAATTATATATATATATATATACCAATATATATATATATATATATATGATTTGTCCAAAGTGAGTTGTACCATTGGAATAGATGCATAATGAATGCATACAACTTTTATATGTTATATTTTTATCTACCACATCTTGTATGCAAGAAATATGTTCATTCTAGTATAAGAGTGCATATAAGGCATCAAACATGCATCAAGAATTTCCCTCCTACCCTATGATTATTGGTTTCTAGGCGCCTCATGCAGGGTCAGGTGTTCATTGAGTGAGGAAGAACCTCGGGGAAGTGTTATGCTTCCTAGTTGGGTGGGAAGAGCACCTTAACCATGATTTGACCTTCAAATTGTGGAAGACCATTAGGTTAGTGGAATTGAAGTTGATTAAATGTTATATTTTATTTATGAAATTTGGAAACTGGATATGTATCATAGCATGAATCATTGAATGACTTGTTTAGTCAATTAATGTACAATGCACTTCTCTTGGATGCATTCTTGTTGCATTTGTAAAAAAGGTAAAGGATTATACATGCCATACATTCACAGAAATCCTTGTTAATAGAAATTTACTTTTCCAATTATAGATTAAGATTTACTTTTTGTTGAAAAAATTAGTAATAGGTGGATTCAGTGTCAAGCTCTTGATGAACTTCCTGACATATGGTATTCTAGGTTGATATGGTAATCAACTCGAACCTTTTTTATTAGTAAGTGATGTTATCTCTGATGATTGTAATCATGTTGATAATCATCTGTAACTTGTTGATCTTCTTATCTTTCATGTTGTTAATCAAAAGGAAGACCTTAACGTAATTCATTTGTATTTTCTGATTACTAAGACTTTTCTTTTTTATTAGTGTTTTCATTTACTAATAATGATAATAGGTAGTATGAGATGCTTGTTGTTCATCATAAAAGGTAAATATTTGGTCATCTCATGCAAGTAGGCATGTTGAAAAAATTATCATAATTATTTTCCTTCTATCAATAAATATCTTTGAATATGAAAAAGATTTGCATAAGATAGAAGATTGTATTAAGTAAATTAAATTAGATGCATGCTTCTATTAGATAAGTTAAATAGAGTGAATTGATGAAGCCATAATGTACTAACAAGGTGTGCAAGTGTATGGTTGCTAGTCACAGGAATTTTGTTGTGATGAACAGTTAGGTGATGGAAGTAAATGATATATTCATTAGGTGGGCTGCTTTTGACATTAAGGTAAAACAAAATTAAAGAGGTATGACATTTTATCCTTAGTTAAGTTGATCATTGGGACAATGATTCTTTAAGGGGGAAGGATGTCACGACCCCTATTTTTTATGGTTTGTATTTTACAATGTTTGACTAAATTAATTTGTGGTGAAATAAAAATCCAATGAAATAAAAAGGAATCAATTATAATTTAATTATAGATTTTATTTATTCCAAATAAATGATAACACTTGGTTAATTTAGAATAATTATTTTTTATTTCCAATTGAATGAACTTTATTTATTATTTATTTGGAGTAGTTATTTAATTTGTGAGTGAATAATATTTCTTTATTTGCTTATTAAGGATAAATATTTCTTTTGCAAATAAAAATAAAATGGCTTTTTCTCTCATTATTTACTGTGGGTAAATTACTTAGTTGCAATTAAAATAGAACTCTTTACTATTATCAAAGGAAAATATTTTGCATGAAAATTAAATATGAATTTAATTTTCAAGATTCGGTTACTGGAGAAATCTTTAAAAGAAGGAAAAATCATAAACAAAAATACACAATTATTTTCATAACTTTTCTTGTTTTCTCTACAAAATATAACTGGAAATGGGAACGAGGAAGTGCATAAAAATAGGGACTATGGAAGAAAAGAGGAAAAACCATAATAACAGTGGACAAGATCGTTTTCCAGGTTTTTAATTCTCTCCAATGTATTTTAGTTTCCAGTATGGAAATTGACATTGTCTACAGAAAAAATTGAACACTCTCTTTTGAAACTCCAATTGTTTATATTGTAGAAAACTTGTGTTCAGTATGCAATTGTTTGAATTTCTTTATTATCTCTATTCTTTTTTTTGAAACAAACTATTTCTCACCATTTTTTTTTCATAAACCATATACATGTATGTATCTAGAAACACCCAACTGTTGAAAATTTTCCCAGTTCAACTTAATATCCATATTCAATATTTTGTAGGATCCACATCCTTGTCTGAACTTTTGTCACCTTCTCCATCTTCTCTATTGCCTTTCACTGTAAAAGAGTGATCTACTTCCAAAGTAGCAAAACCTTCCTTTCTTCCCTTACCGAGCTGAAATGAAGCAGAGTAGAGGCCAAAGCCCTGATTCTTTTAAATTTTTCCCTTTTTCAGAATAAAACTCAATATGCCCTGAGTCAAGTGGCTTAACAGTTCACTGACCTTGTCTTTATTTCTACCCTTTACAAGCATAGTGGGATCAAAAGAACAAAAAGAGAGCTTTAGATAATGTATCTGTTGTGATTTAATATCTATGTTGAGAATATGGAAGATTAAAAGTGACAGGGAAAATATTCAAGGCGTAGAATTCAATTATGGTTCATACACAAGGTGCACTCAAGCGTAACACACAAGGAAGATTAACATCTCTAAAGGTATGCTCCTTCCCTATTCATCATTTAATGAATAATTGATACACATCTTCATCTTTATAAGGTACATTATCTTTTCATAATTTTGACTATGATGTATCATTTGGGAAAAAGGTTAGCAAAGAAGCATTAAGATAAGAACCTGGTAATTGTACAAGATGAGGAATTCTTCGGGATAAACTACAATAACATCAATTGTATAGTTGATTGTTAGTATATTGGTAATAATTTACTCATTTGTAATATTACTTACTAATGAATGGAATTTAATCTCCTTTTTTAGTTTCTTGATCATCATGCTAATTATGTAAAAATTGATACTTGAATAATGTGTGAAAGGGCGATGCAATGACCTAGTGCAAGAATTAGGAGGGGGTTTTAATTGATGACAAAAAGAAATACAATTGGAAAACCTAATGAAGAGTAGTGTTGGTTTTTAAATCAATAATGAATATTTGAAAATATTGTTTAATTGGGAGTAACTGACACCATTGCTCATTCTAAACCTTTTGTTTAGTGGAGTAATGTTTGATTAACTCATTAGGAAATTAATCTAAATTCAATAGAATGTATCAAGGTATTTGTTTGAAAAGTATTCATGGAATATTTAATTTCTAATACTTCATTGAAATTACTTAAAATATATTCTTACATAAACCTTACTTTTATCTTTGAAAAAGCTAAGATCATGCCTTGATTTTCATGTCTAAGATCACATCATTTGAAGATTATTTGAGGGAACTTGATAGGTATGCATTTATATTTCATCACTTGGAAGGAAAATCAGGAATTTTGTTTATTAAAATATTAAATAGTGGTGGCTTTTTATATAAAGTGTTCTTACCGTCGTTGATGTAATAGTAATTCCCCTTGCCAAATGATCATGCTTGTATCATATTTGCATTAGAGATAACATTTGTGATGAAGATTACATGATTCAAGAAGCGTTCAAGTTAAAATATATCACAATCAAGCAAGAATTTAATGCTAGAGTTTTTCGGTGAGTTGCAACATTGTAATGTGATCATTTTGTTTTCATTTATCTTATTTCATTTCATTTCTAGGTTTGAATACCAAAACTGGGTTTGACCAAGTAAAAACCCTATTCACTAATAATCATTGCAGGTCTAGGTGTATGACACATCGAGGATCAAGTCTTACTTTTGTAAGAATCATTAGGAATCCATGCAGCTTGTTGGATGGAATAATAGAAATATCCGAGTATGTAAATGCAAACATTTTTTTTATACCTTCTTTTTAACTCTTTCATAGTATTATTTTCTTATTAATTAAACCTCTATAAATCATTGAGTTTAGAAGTAATCATTATGGGTTTAAAGGCATAGGCATGTGTACATTCAAATAGGACTAGGAATACTTTCATGAAGCTTTACGTGCTTGCTTGTGTTTTTTAGTGTATTTGTGTGATATTGGAGAGGTCAATGGAAGTAGATTTTTCTTACTTGCAAATACTTGGGATCAATTCATGATAATGTTGGCATTACCTTAATTTCCTATGCAAGGATGATGCATTGGTGAAACTTGAAAATGTTACTTGGAGATTTATGTGACTTGTAAAAGAACTTCCTTGTGCTCCTTGTTATGTGTGATATTCCTGATATCCTGTAATATGTAATGAATGGTCATTCCAATGAGATAGTATGCTCATTTCCTGAGAGGCATCTTGTAACCATTCAAACCTTGTAGCCAATAAGGCTCATCGAGTGCAACATTTCATTAAGCGAGTGGGGCACCTTTACGAGTAGTTTTTCATCACTATGAGGGTTTTCCACTCATGAAAATCTTTTTGTTATGGTTTCTTTGTGGGTGCATTTATGATCTTGCTTTTTCCTTAATTTGCATTATAGTATTTGAATTTACATGTATTGATGAGATGATCATTCATGTGTAAGCCTATATGGCTAAATCTAATAATGGAACTGCCTTGTTTTAATATACTCGGATTCATTGATGTATGTTATTCCATTTGCTTATTGTGTCAAAAGTAATTTAATCTTTCCTTAAACTTAAGGATATGATGACTATATGTGTTTTTCTTATCCTTACAAGTTAAGTGGGACCATTCTTGGGTGCCATCTTTGAGGAGAAGCTTGGAAGATGTTTTCTTGACCAACGATGAGTCAAGTGTTTAGTTTGGGGTGCATAAATTGAGGAGACTTTGGTTTTTACTTCATGTTACATGATAGAATTCTACTTGCACAAAATAGGCATAGGTTTTTTAAAGGAGTTTGAAACTCTTGTAATTGAAAACTCTTTGGAGTTTACAATGCTCACTATTGTCTATTAATTGCAACAAGTTGAAGAGAGTTTAATTAGAGTTTATTTTAAGGTTGTGAAGAAGAATTGTTGAAGGAAAAGGAAGCATATCAGTCAAGGATTGATACAAAATTATTGTAATTTTTTTCTAAGGTTAAATAATACAAGCAGTATTGATTTTGGTGGGGGAGTTTTTTCCCAAAAGGGTTTCTCCATGTATATGTTGTGTCACTTCTATCTTCTTGTCTCATTTTTCTACAATCTTTTGTCTCTTTCTACAAGTGGTAAAATTGATCTAAACAGCTAAGCATACACAAATAATTTGTAACAAATAACACTTAATAAGATCTACAATCTCATAGTTTTACAAGTTTTAAGCTCCATAATTACCTCCATTTTTAACTTCTTTCAACCACTCCATTCTATTTAGTCCTAGTGACAAATAAATGCCTATTTATTCAATGATTCTCACAAAAAATTGTTAAACTCATTGGAGGTAAACTCTCCACCTCTATTATACCTCAAACATTTGATTTTCATATCCTTTTCATTCTCATCCAAAACTTTGAATGCTATCAAAATATCTAGAGCTTCTAATTTTTCTTTAAGAAAATAACCCATGTCATTCTAAAGTAATAATCAATCGTTAGCATGAAATACCTATCACCTTGAAAAATTCTAACTTTGGTAGGACCACAAAGGTCTATATGCACCAGCTCCAATAGTCTGGTAGTAGATTGTACTTTGACTTTGAAACTATTTCTTGCTTGGTTGCCAATCAAACATTCTTTGTAGACAACATTAATAGGCTTTATGATATTTTGTAGAGCTCTCATAGCTTGAATTGAATGGACTCTTACTAGGCTATCAAAATTGAGGTGACAAATTCTTCTGTCATAGCCAGCTTTCATTAATCTGATTCATTAAGAAATGGCCATCAACACCTTTAAGTTGAAAAAAATTTCCATCTATCCTTCTAACAAAAACCAAAGTTTTGGAGCCTTTTCTGATATCACATCCATCATCCCGAAACATAAGATTATATCCTTTGCTACATATTTTTCCAACACTCAAGAGGTTATCCCTTAGACCCTTGACATAAATAAAATCATTTGTATTATTCTTGCCATCAAAACTGATTGAACCTTTTCAACATACCTTAAAAAATGTATCATGTCAACAAATATAACTAGAACTCCTACATATTTCTCATCTTTAACAAAATATTTTGTCACCAATCATATGGTTTGAGTATCCACTATCGATGATCCATTATTTCTTCTCCTCTATATCATGAAAATTAGTCACCATAGCATCATGACTTGCTTCTAGAGCACTTTCCTTCACACATATCTCAGAGTTAGCAGAAATAGATTCAACTTTCATAGACATGTGTTGGCCTCCTCTAATGGTTCAATAACTAAGCCATTAGAGCTATGACTTAGAGATTAGACATCTACACTAAGTAGTTATCTTACTCATCACAAAGGTGTATTTCATTGTCAACCTAGGGACTTGAAATTGAAATGGGTCAGCACTATATGTTCACTAGGATGCCCCTATAGTCATCCTTAAACTAGAAAAGAAACACTACTAAAAATAAAATGTCGGAAACAAATTACATAAGCACTGAGCATGAACCAAGAACTACACTGAGCATCAAGAACTTAACTGGAAAAGGATGACAAAAATAGAAATCTCAGCAAACAGACAGGAAGTTACTCTTTCTGCCTTGGTTGTAGGAATAGTCAAAACATAGAGTTCCAATGGCTACAAGAACATACAACTATTGAGACCAAAACTAATTATTGAATAGAAAAATAACTTTTAAACTAAATGGGTGGAATTCTCACCAAGTGGACCCCCTTGAGTGAGTCTTCCTTAAGCCAACTTAGATGCAATAAATTAGAATATCATTTTATTTGTTGAAAACATGATTACAACATATCAACAATATGAATGTATTACTTAAACTAAAAATGCAAGTACAATCTCAGAACATCCAACCTTTTGAAAAGGCACATCTAACCATTATTTATAGAGGGAAAAGCTTCTAATTAATCCTAACTAACTAAGCTATCGACTCCAACAAAATAGGAGAATGTCATTTATTGAAAACATGGAAAAGAGAGGGAGGAAGTTATGCATGCACCAAATTTAGTCAAAGCAAACTCGCCCCAACAAGGATCTAGCACAACACACTTCTTAGAATTTCTCAAATAATAAACATGATCATTTAAAAGGTAGTTACAACTTCCATACGAGCTAGGAATTTCCCTCCATTGGAAGTTTCCATCCATTCATATTTTCCATCCATTGACCTCTTTAATGACCATTTTTTTGACTTCCTTAGCAACCGACAAGCTGGCAGGAACTTCTACTTTGTAGCCTTCATTTATATCAGCATCCTAATGTGAACCTGCATAATGACATTAGCATGCACAAAACAATTGCATATCCATAATTACCTTAAAGTAACATCCATTCAACCACATGTAAAATTAACATAGATAATTCACATAGCAAGTTAATGTAATCAAAAGTCACAAGGATAAGTTCATGCCCAAGGTTCATATATTTAGGGAAATAACATGGAGAGTGTCAATAACTAGTTACTAAAGTCTATAATAACAACAAGAAAAATATGATAAAGCCTATCAAAATTGAGCCATTATTTGGACTCATCATCTCCCCCCAACCTAATGATCTACTGGTCCTCCAGTAGAGGGGTCTCTATTCCTTTTCCTTGTCAAAGCTCTAAAGTCACCAATTGCTAACTATCCCAAATCATTCTATGCAGTATCTGAATTCGATCCTAGTAGAACCCTTGTTTGTTTTCCAATCTGCTCCACCTTGGCCTTTCTCTAGCCATTTCATACTAATACTATCTGTAATCTGGTACTAGCCACAAAAGAGTAGGTGGCTAGAATGTCAATGGAAGCTAATAGTGTTGCTTCATCCTTCCAAGTTGTATGTACCTAGTACTTAATTTACATACTACAACATAATTTTGCAAGGAATGGGGTTCAACTTATTTTAATTGATCTATCAAACTATTCCATCTCTATGATAGGTATCCGAATACCATTTTCCCTGTAGTAGCAACTATCTGCTCATATTCTTGGTATGCTTCATCCCTAATAGGCATGATCCTATTTTTTTAGCTCAGACGATAAAGAATCATATGCCATGTATAGTAAATTTCTAAAGGGTTACTGGATTTATCTCTAAGAGACAAGGGGGTTTGGAGTTCTCTTTCCCTATTTATTTTAAACTGCTACCCCCCACTGACTTCATTTTGGATCCATGACATGAATTCCCTCAAGTGAATATCTCCAATGTATAACAATGGGTTACAGTCATGATCATTAGGCACAACATAATTATGCAAGTATAGTTCACACAACATATTTTTAGCTTCAAGAGGAGAGGATTTATGGCTTGGAATAACTCATGTGAGGTTTCAATAGAAGGGTTTAAACAATAAATAACTCTTGACAGTTTGAAAGAAAGATGAAACTCCTTCACATGTAGTGCATATACTCTAGGAGGAGTTCTGCATGCCATCATTTGTGGCACTAGAGCCACCACATTATCTACCTTATCCCTCAATGCAACCATCTCTACATTCTTCTTCTCAATTTATGCATTTTTCTTTTTGACTTCTCCCTATAGCTTGAGTCTTTCCTTTTTCTACTCCTCTTTCTTTTTCTAATCCTATGTTTTCTTGTTCCTCAAAAATGTCTTTCACCTCAACATTTACCTGCCCATTAGGAGTTTTTGTCTCCTTCCTAGGTGTTCTTTTGAGTCTAGGGCTTCTTTTTGGAGGCATATCAGTAGCTGGTTCAACTGGTTTTGATTTCTTTGGAGGTATTTTATGTTTCTCAACAACTGCAGGATGACTAGTGTCATCAGCCTTCCATTTCCTAGGGCTACGCTTTACTTTTTCTGATGTTTTCTTCTTGGCCTTCCCCTTTCTAATTTTTGCCTCTCTCATTTTTGCTTCCTCTTTTCTAAGGGAAACCCTCATACGAATTGGATTTTTAGGGAGAACATTGACATTAGGGTCTAAGGATGAACTTTCTTTATCCGAATAATCTGATTTAGAGGAGCCAATTTCTATTGTTGATTCAGATGCAAGAGGGTTTGTGCTGGAGGTTGAAGCTACAGGAGTGGTTTTAGCAACCCTCTCACCCATAGTAACCCTATGAGCTTGGGGCTGACCTCTAGGACCCCCATTTTCCACTTTGAACTGATCAATACTTAAAAATTATTCACATGACATACCAACACTTCTTGTAAAGATTTTTCTACTAAAATTTTTATCAAACAGTGATGGGAAATAGAGTTGTCCCCACCTTTTTGCATTTTAGTTGCATCATTGCAAGAAGGTTGTACAACACATTGGGCACATTCATCCTTCTGCCTTGTCTCATATGGTTTAGGAGCTTAAAATGCACAGAATATAGGCATGATTGGTGACCCTAATAGGTGAGATATTTGATAATGTAGACAAAAAATTCTTTCCATTTTTCTGGCAGAGAAGTTCTCCTTGTTCCTTGCTTATCCACAACAAGCAGAGGACCACTAGGCTCATTGAATTCTACCCTAGTTGATTTGGCATCCTTTGAAATAGGGTAGGGTTCTCCTTCGATAGGAAAACCCATTACCTTAGCAATTCTCTCCTCAATAGCTATAACTTCTAGCCCTTGTACTATTGCTTTATCATTAGAAAGTGTGTATCAAAATTCTAGAGCAATGTCCTCATTGAAATTGTCTAATTTTAGAAAGTAGTCCAACCATCCATAATTCCTAAATTTGGCTAGAGAGAGTGCATCTTGCAATATCACCTTATGAATTGTAGGATCATTTATGATCAGCTGAGCTCCCATTGTTGCTACTCACAATATGGCCAACACTTCCTCAAAATTTTCTTTCTTGCAATCCTTCTTTGAACCCAATATTTTTTGCTTCATGCAACTCTTCTTCAATGCTAATGCCAATGTCATGTGACTCTTCAATTTTCCTTTTTGGTGACATTATGACTATGACTAGGGCAGGAAAGAAACATAAATGAGGGGTATTATCAAGGAAAATGATGGTGGTTCAATGTCATGTCATACATGCAAGCCACCATATCAACTATATCATTCAAATTAGCTTGTTTAAAATTTTCTATCATGCTAGTGCATGGATGACATGTATGAAACATGGAAATGTGGGTTAACACTCCCCCCAACCTAAATTAGAGCATGTGTCTGCACAAGATGGGATGTAATTATGATGTGATAGGGTAGAGTACAAATATGTGCTACGTGAAATATCAACATTAATATATAGTAATTAAAAATATATATTTAAGAGAATGAAGATATAACAAGTTGTTATGCACGTACCTAAAAATTTGGAGTGTCGTTTGCAAAGAATGTGGAAGGAAATACAGGTTACTTTAAAAATACAGTTGAGAAATTAAATGAAGTGAAGCGATGGTGGAGTGAAGTGATGGTGGAGTTATGGAAGAGAGAGAAAGGATGGAGATGGATGGACAGATGGATTTATTGATGGATAAATTGATTCCCACAAAAGTGGAAACCTTTATTATGATTGTGGGTAGGTGCAAGATCATGATGGGCCAAAAAGTGGCAATATGATGGGTATGTGGCTGACAATTTTTTTTTACCAAAATTTGATGCAATGAAAAGGGTTTTTAAAGGAGATTCTTAGCTTTCCACCAATATAAATTATGCTTTACTTTAAATTTAATAAGCAATTATTATTCATTTTCTATTCAAATTATGACTAAAGTCCTAATTGATAGACTAATTGAAAAACATTTATAGCTTTCAAACAGTATCACATTTTTTGAATCCAAAACATGCATCACATTCTATGCTTCACATACTATAAGATTGAAAAAACAAAAAATGAATTTCATGAATTTTTTACCAAGTTAAGGTGGTCAAACATACGATATTTTTATTATTTTTACAATTTGTAATAAAAAATTCATAATTAATTATTTAACTAGAAAAAAAATTACAAAAAAATATGCATCACATTGGGACATGAGTCCTCTACTTATATCTAAAATGTTAAAAAAAAATATTATCAGTTTATTCTAGTTAGGGTGGTCAGACAAACACCTACTTCTTATTTTTTCCCTGAAATTTAAGTACTACTACATTGAAATTTCAAATTTTCACCAAATAGATTTAAAAAAAAAAACAAACCTAGTAGTTTAGAAACTACATTCAATTTTCTACAAATTCTATTCTTACATATTTTTAAAATAATATAGATAAATTATTCAAATTTTTATGTCAAGTTGCCTAACTTTGATTTTTCCAATTTTTTTGCCACTTAAGGGCCTATTTTTTCCATGATGATCCTGCACATACCCTTGTATGCATACTTTGACTAGTCAAAAGAATGGATAGTAGGTCTGCTTCCTTTGACTATAGGAACTTCAGAGGTTTGGTATTAAATAAATTTCTACATGAATTATTGTTTGGAAGCCGGTTTTTGGTATAACTTGAGGTGGTGACCGTTGACCAGGAGCTTGAATCTAATAGCCTGGTCAATGGTTGTGAGTTGAAAAAAACTGTTGGAGAAGACTTCTACTACTTCATATGGTACCAACCACCTGGTCTATAGTTTTCCTACATTACCTTGATACCTAGAATCATAAAGAAGTGCCTGGTCACCTAGCTAGAACTTCTTTTATTTTATGTATTTGTCATGCCATCTGAATCTCTGATTTTGCACTATCTTACATGATGAAGAGCTAACTTTGTCATCTCATCCAAAGCATTCATTTTCTTGATTTTTTCCTTATGTGCCATGAATATGTCTATCCCAAGATCTAAAGTAGTTCTAAGAGTTTTATGCTCAAACTCTATAGGCATCATGATTTTTTTCCATACATTAATTCAAAAGGAGTGAAACTAGTGGTTGTCTTCCAAATGGTTCTATAAGCCTAGACAACTTATGACAACCTATTTTCCCAATCTTTCCCGTGAATAGCCATTGTTTTGGTCAAAATAGCCTCTATTTCCCTATTTGTCACCTTAGATTGGCCATTGGCTTGAGGGTGATAGGGGGTGGATTTCTTATGCCTTACATTATATTCATTGACCAATGTTGTGACAAGAGTTGATGTAAACTGATCCCCTTGATAAGTAACTATCTCCCTAGGGACTTCATAACATGTGAAGATTTCTTCATAGAGGAATTCTACAACTTTATTGTCTCTAGCATGTTTCATAGCTTTGACCTCAACCCACTTGGTCACATAGTCAGTGCAAACCAAGATGTAAGATTTTCCATTTGATGGTGGATCAGTTGGACCTACAAAATCAAGTCCCCATTTATCAAATGGTGTGATGAATACCTAAGGGTATAGAGGCATCTCATTAGATTTAATTGGCTAGCCTATCCTCTGACATCCATCGCACTTCCTAGTATACTTGCCTACATCCTTATGAAGTGTGGACCAGTAATATTTTGTATTAAGAATCTTCATGGCAGTTCTCTTAGCTGCAAAGTGCCCTCCACAGGGTTCATTGTGACATGCATGTAGTATATCATAGGTTTTGTCATCTCTTACACATCTTCTCATCACATGATCTAGTCCAATGTAGAATAAACATCCTACAATCTATGAGAAAGGAAAAGTTTTCTCAATGAGAACCCTTCTCTCTTTTGGAGAGAAATAAGGGGGAACCCTCCCTATAACCAGATAATTGGCTATATCTTCTTACCAAGGTGTGTGCACACTAATGGAAAAAAAAAATTCATTAGGGAGGGAGTCATCAATGACTTGAGTGACCTTTGATGTAGTCATTCTGGAGAGAAAATATACCACAACATTTTCCTTGCCCAGTTTGTCAACAATGGTGATATCAAATTCCTACATTAACAACCACCTTGCTAGTCTTCTTGAAATCAAGGGATTATTCATGAGATATCTTATGGCTACATGGTTTGTATGGAAAAAAAATTGATATCTTGTTATATAATGCCTGAACTTGTTGAGAACATAGATGACTGCCAACATTTTCTTCTTTGTCACTGTGTAGTTAAACTTAGATCCTTGCAGGTCCTTGCTAACAAAGTAGATTGCATTCTCAATTTCTCCCTATTTTTGTCCCTAGACAACCCCTATAGCATAATCAGATGCATTTGTGTGAATATAGAAAGGGAGTTTCCAATTAGGGCCTTTGAGCATAGGGGCATGGGTTAAGGTCATTTTCAAATCAGAGAATGCTTTATCACAATCCTCTGTCCACTGGAACTCAACATATTTAGTGAGAAGATTGTAAAGTGGCATTTCCATCTTATTGAAATCTTTTATGAAGTGCCTATAGTATCCTACATGTCCTAGGAGGGTATGCACAGGATCATCATGGAAAAAATAGGCCCTTAAGTGGCAAAAAAATTCAAAAAAATCAGAGTTAGGTAACTTGACGTAAAAATTTGAATAATTTATCTATATTGTTTCAAAAATATGTAAGATTAGAATTTGTAGAAAATTGATTGTAGTTTCTAAACTGCTAGGTTTATTTTTTTTTAAAACAAAATCTATTTGGTGAAAATTTGAAATTTCAATGCAGTAGTACTTAAATTTCAGGGAAAAAATAAGTAGGAGTCTATCTGACCACCCTAACCACAATAAAATGGTAAAAAAAATTATAATATTTTAAATATAAGTAGAGGACTCATGTCCCGATGTGATGCATATTTTTTTGTAATTTTTTTCCAAGTAAATAATTAATTATGATTTTTTTTATTACAACTTTTAAAAAATATAAAAACTCATACGTCTAAGCACCTTAACTTGGTCAAAAATTCATGAAATTCAATTCTTTTTTTTAATTGCCTAGTATACAAAGCATAGAATGTGATGCATGTTTCGGATTCAAAAAATGTGATACCATTTCAAAGTTACAGATGTTTTTCAATCAACCTATCAATCAAGACTTTAGTCATAATTCAAATAGAAAATATATAATAATTATTTATTAAATTCAAAGTAAAGCATAATTTATATTGGTGGAAAAATAAGAATCTCCTTTAAAAACCCTTTTCATTTCATTAATTTTGGGTAAAAAAAAGTCATCAGCCACATACCCTAAAAATACCCATCATATCGCTACTTATTGGCCCATCATGATCCTGCACATACTAAGGAAACTTCTAACATTTTTTTGTTTGGTAGGAAGAAGAAGATTGGTAATCACCTCAATCTTGGTTGGGTCCACTTGAATTCATTTTTGAGAGATATAATGGCCAAGGACCACTCCTTCCCGCATCATCATAAAGCATTTCTCACTATTTAGGGATAGATTATGGTCCTCACATCTCCATAAAAATTTCTTTAGGTTTTTTAATGCTTCTGCAAAATCAACACCATAAGTAGTAGAATCATCCATGTAGATCTCCATACAATCATGTGAGATATCGAAAAATATAATAATAACTACTCTTTGAAAGGTTTCAAGTGCATTACATAAACCAAATCGAAGTACTGAATAGGCATAAGTCCCCCAAGGACAGGTAATTTTTTTCTTCTCTTGATCCTCAGGGGAAATTTGTATCTAATTTGTGAAACCCAATCCTAGACCTGCACAAAAACAACAAGCAAACACAATGTTAGATCCATATGCAAGTTAGAACTAATATTCCCCATGCAATTCATCTACAATTCTCAAAATAGGAAATGAAATGAAGAACAAGACAAGAAAATCTATTAAATCCTATTTAAGCATGCAAACTCTCAATCCCATGGGGGAATTGGTGCCATTTTGATGTGGAAAATGGTTGTTTCCCAACTCCTTTGCAAGCTTGATGAAGATTGATCCACTTGATGATGATGAAAAATGTGCTTCCTTGATGAAATCTGCAATAACCTAGCTATGATGATGGAAAATGCTATGAGAATGGATGAATTTTCTCTAAATATGAAGATAGAAACTTTGCTCTAAGTTGTGGATCCAAAATACAAAGGAAAGCCTCTTATTTATAGGTGAGAATGTTGAAGAATGAGGAAAAATGGATGAATGTGGGATCATTCAACATCCAATGGCCAAGTGCCACTTGTGAAGATGTGAATAGAGGAAGGTTGAGCACATTTTGATGAATGTGCACAATAAATGATATTAGGTGGAATTTAAAATTTATAAAATGACATGTTGGAGGGAGAAAGGAATGAATTAAATGCCACTTGGCTCAATGCATAAGGACATGTAAGAGGTATTGAATGCCTTGTTTGAAGGAAAAATCCCTTTGGATGGATTTTCAAACTTGGAGGAATATTCCCTTTTGATGCCATGTTGAGTGAAAATAGAAGATTAATCAAAAGAAATGATTTATTGAGCAAGTTGCAAAATCTAGAGGATTTAGGTGATTAAGATTAATTTAATCAATATTTGATTAACTTGAAAGGAGATTAGTTTATTTGACCATTTTGGCTTAGATTTGAGTATTAATTTAAATCAAAATGAGAGGAATATGATTTAGACTTAATTAAATAAATATTTTGATTTATTTAATTAAAGAGGGATGATGTTCGATTAAATTAAATAAGGTTTAATTTATTTAATTTAATGGAATGACTTTAGGGATTTAATCAAATAAAATGAATTATTTAATTAAATAGAGACTAAAGGGCTAATTAAATAAAATTGATTTATTTAATTAATAGGAGATGGCAACTTAATTAGATAAATTTGATTTATTCAATTAAGGGACGAAAGATGATGACTAGTAAAGAAGATGATTCAGGTTGAAACAATGTTAGCAATTAGGATGAAGTGTAATTGATACATTTTCCATGTCTACATGATTATACCCACTAAATCCATCTAGGAAAGAAAAATGCTACTTACTTGCAAGTAAATCCAATACTTGGTCTATAAAAGGAAGGGGAAAATGATCCTTTTTGGTGGAAGATTTTAGTTCTCTATAGTAAACAAAAACTCTCAATTTACCTCCCTTTTTAGGTAAAATTACCAATGGAGATGTGCATTGGCTATTTGAGATAGGGTAGATAAATCCTGCATCCAATACCTTCTATAGTTACCCTTTTACAATCTCCCTAAATGAGGGGTTGATTATCCTCTGTGGTTTCCTTACTGGTGTGTGGTCATCTCTAATGTAGATCCTATAAGTACATAGTTTGGGATCCGATCCTTTCATGTCATGGTAATCCCATGCAAATGCATACCGATGCAACTTCAATAGGTTTGTCGGGGACAACTACTACTCTTGACTCAACTTGCTGTTAATATTCAAATGTTTCCCTTCTGAAACTTGTACTTGTGTGGTCAAATCAATCACGACTATTTCACTAATGCTTGGAATTTTTAGTACATGTGGTAACAGTGTGTGAATCATGTTTGTTGTTGCAGGAAGTTCAGGTGCAAGAAGAATGGGTGGAAGTGTCTACAATGAACATGCAGAACTAGATGATTCTTCATGCACTTCACAATGGTTTTGAATTATATGGGATAATATTTCATCTTCTTCCATAAGCTACATGAAAGGACTTCTACCTATCATCATGAGTTGTGCCCTTGAATTGACTTCCTTTGCCTCTTCTCCAACATGTGGCCATATGAGTTCTCTATTGTTGGAAGATGGTGTGTCCCTTGGTCTTCCTTACAGCATAGTGCTTGGGTTTGTGACATGGTCTAACCACCTCTTGTGGATCTTAACTAACACTTGTATCAGGCATTGATAGGTTGACCTTTTGGTGCATTGGAAAGGCCAATAATTGGTATCAAAGCTGGTCACAGGTTCAAACCCCTTGCTTGTGCTGGGGGGATTGTTGCAAGATGGTGTGTCACTTGGTCTTCCTTGCAGCACAACACTTAGGTTTGTGACATGGTCTAACTGCCTCCTATGGATCTTAACTGGAACTTGTATCGGGCATTGACAGGTCAACCTTTTAGTGCATTGGTAAGGCCAACATCCATATCATGGGATGGTTGAGCAGGAGGGTATAGAACAAGCTTTTTAGTGCTTCTCCCATAAAAATAGTCATGTCCCCTAACTGACTTCCAATCTAATCATCTATTGTGGCTAACCATAGTCTACCTAGAATAATCAGATACCCTCCTATTGTAGCTTTAGGGGAAAGGATCATGAAATCGGCTAGGTACTCCCAAGAGTCTAGAGTAACAACAAGGTCTTCTACTATACCATTTGGTTTGGTAGTCGAACTATTAGCAATTTCCAGGATAGTAGGAGTAGGTCTCATATTTGCAACATTTAGTTGTTGTAGGATATCCAGGTTAGTCATCACATTGATCATTGCTCCCAAATCTATTAGATAATTCTTTACTTAGATTCCATTTATAATGACTCCTACCACAGGACTACCTAGGTCAGTATATTTAGGAACATGAACTTTCCCAAGCATGATATTTGCCAACTGTCCTACCACATGACTGGTAGTGGGGTCTTTCTTTTTCCTCCCTAGCTTCTTGAGACATGCTTTCTTGATTTCCTTGCTATATATGGGGACATCTTTTATGGTCTAGAACAAAGGTATCTTAACACATATGTGTTTCAACTGATCTAGAATGTCAAAGGTTGTTTCTTCCTTCTGTTCCTTTTGTTTAACAACTTCTAACCTTTTAGGAAATGGTGGGTCTTGACCAAACCACTTAAATGGTTTATGATTCTTAGGCATACTTGACTAAATAGGGACATTCTGATGCTCCTATTCTTCCAAAGGAAGTTCAATGATGATAGGATTGGAAGGAGTGGGTAATGTAGTTCTTGAACGCAGATGAATATCACTTACACTCACATTATATGCAAGAAATTGATTAGGATCTGTAGAGTAGACTGGTTGATATTGTGGTTTGTTATTTGGACTAGGTGTGGTAGAACTTGAGCGAGTAGGAGGAGGTATTATGGCAAGCTGTTGAGGCTATGGAGGGGGCTGTATGTAACTACTTTCCTATTTTGTCCATTGTTGTCCTCCCCTCTATTGGGATGTCTACTACTAGTTTCTTGGAGGTGGTTGCTAATTCCCTTCAAATTGCTACCATTTCCCTTGGGATTGATGCCACTAGGGTGGATAGTTTTGGTAATTGGGCCAGGTGTTTGGAGGGTTATTCTAAGGCTAAGGTGGATATGCTCCATAGTTGGATGGGTATGGGGGTTTCCATTGATTACCAGGTGCATAGGAATTGAAATAAGGTCCCCTAAAAGATAATGGATCTAGTGGCATACCTTGTCTTGGAGCCCATGGTCTTCTTTGTGCAATGTAGAAAACCTAATAATCATCGACCTGAATTGGTCTAAATTCTAGTGGAATTTGCTTACTGTCAATGATGGCTACTATTCTACATCGACAGTCCTTTTTTCTACAATGAGGACAATACTCTTCCAACATTTCCTCTGCCTCCTCTTGTTTCTTCTTTCCTTGAAAAGTGTCAAGATGATTAGATATAATTTTTATGATATCGTACTTGAAATCAACAAGAAAATGGGTGATTTCCATTCTTGAAACTTCTTTGGTGGAGGATTTACCCATAGAGGATTGATAACCTCTTCCCTTTTTCAGAGTTGGCTTGGAATAATTCTGACATATGTACTTACTATCATCCCCTAGAACTTAGGTGATATCTCCTCCTCCCATCAGGTCTAAAACATCAATCCATCTCTCATTGATCACTCTAAGGAAGAGAAACTTTTGAGACTCTTCATTGAGTGAATTATGTGGAGATTTCTGCAGGAAAAACAACAACCAAGTGAAATATAGTCCTCCAAAAACTCATTTTCCTTCTGCCGCATCTTAAAGATATCATCTCCTCTCATATCATTTCCCCTATGGTATTCTTTATACTTCTCAAGAAACTTTGTTTTCATATCATCCCAAGTCTATATAGTATTCCTATCTAAGCTCATAAACCATATTAATGAAAATTCTTTCAAGGTGGTAGGAAACAATCTAAGCCTATGAGCATCAGTGGTATAGTCATAGCTTCTACAAAGGATATCAAACTCAAACAAGAAAGTGTCAAGGTCTTCTGTGACAAGCCCATAAAACTTAGGAATAATTGAAGCAAGGATGTTCTTGAGATTATCAACTTCATTCTAATGAGTGATAGGAAATGGAAAATATGGCTCATTAGGTTTGTTTGGATTTGCATGAGCCATATATGCTTGATGGACTACCATAGTAAATTGATTCTCCATCAGGTTTTGGGTGGCTTGGTCCTCAAAGGAAGTTTCAGAACTAGTCAAATTGGGAAATGTATCAAAAAAAGGATGTGCCTCCTCTTCTTCTTCATCTCTTGGTAGATTTTGAAACTCAACTAACTTGTTATTAGGATTAGGGTCATTAGGAAGGAATCTCCCATGAGAATATCTTCTCCTTCCTCTATGCATGTGGTATTAACTTAGTATTAGCCAACTCACACAAAAAATTGGTGAAAGAATAACAAATCATTACTTTTCTTCAAATGAGGGGTATGCTAAGAAGAAAATTCAGAGATACTACAACAAGAAAGAAACTAGAAATGACTCCAAAGAACTTCCTAGTTTTACACCATCCCCAATAATGGTGCCAAAAATGTTGGCATCCTCTAATGGTTCAATAACTAAGCCCTTAGAGCTATGACTTAGAGATTATACATCTACACTAAGTAGTTATCTTACTCATCATGAAGGTGCATTTAATTGTCAACCCAAGGACGTGAACTTGAAATGGATCAACACTATATGTGCACTAGGACTCCACTGTAGTCATCCTTAAACTAGAAAATAAATAGTACTAAAAATAAAATGTTGGAAATAAATTAACATAAGCACTAAGCATGAATCAACAACTACACTGAGCATCGACAACTAAACTGGAAATGGATGAAAAAATTTATAGATCTCACCAAATAGATAAGAAG
>VDFB02270651.1:388826181-388886850 GCA_007258455.2 Sequoia sempervirens | reverse complement strand
ATGTGTTTAATAACATTATCACATCAATCTAGAAGGCTTGTAAAATAAACTCAACTTTAATCTAATGTTATAATGTGTCTTACACATTCATATTGGATGTTGTGCCTTCCTAGCTAAGTGGACCTCATTTTATTGTTGTAAAGTGTATTTAATCACACTATCACATTGAATTCTATGTCCCAAGCCTAATTGACCTTTACATCATCAATAATAGGTACCTATTACCCCATATTGTGCATCTTGAGGTAATATTTGATGAAATACTTGACGTAGTCACCATAAAAACCTGATTTCCCTACTTCCTTGCATCTTAGCTGGAAAAATGGCCCCTGTGGGACCCATTCACCATCCATGGAAAATCAGTCCCATCTAGGTGGGACCCATTCACCGTGGGTTGTGAATGAGTCCCATTTGGCCCATTTTTTACTTTTGAGCAAGAATTTTTGGGATTTAAGTTTTATTTTTCTTCATGCCGGCCTTAGGGATCTAATTAATGGGTGAATAAGGTTAATTTCCTATAAAATCAACTCTCTAAACCCTAAATCATAACCATTCTTCATTATTCATCCATCATTCTTCCATCTCAAGTCAAGAAAGCTAGGGTTTCATCATTTCAAAGTCATTAAGATATCAATTTTCAAACATTCAAGGGAAGATTCTTCATGTTTTGTTGTAGAAATTCAAAATAAATCATGGAAAGGTAATAAAATCCATTATTGCATGTTTCATTACATTCTTTCTCTATTTTAGTTTAATTATCTAAAAGGGGTTTGACCAAGGCAAACCCCCATGTCGTAACATTCAACATTTATCTCTCTTTTCTTGTGTGTTTGCAGATTTAGACATCTTGAAGACTTAGAAATCATTAAATATTGAATTGCAAAGTTTTTCAAGTCATCTCTTCATTTGACAAGTCAAAATACCAACAAAAAGGAACTTTTAGGCCTGAATCCAACAGTTTCAAAACTGGACATCTAAGGAAGCAGGAAGTGTACACCAAAAGCTCCTGTTTCCACCTTTGAATCTTCAAAAATTTAAAAGTGGACTCATTCACCATGGGTGGTGAATGAGTTCCACTTCTAGGTCAGTTTTTAGTTTTCTACATTTTTAGACACCCATTTGTCTGAAACGGGTTCCAGAACAATTTTACAAAACTAGGACTAATTCACCGAAAATGGGGAATGAGTCCCACTAGGCATAAAATTCAGCATCAATAGAGTTCCAAAAGTCATTTCCAATATCCATCCATATCTCAAGTCCACACTTTCAGTTTAAATCATTTTTGTTCAATTTTGTTCACATTTATAGGTGTTTTTGCCTTACACAATGTGTTTTCAAACAAGTTACATTTCATTAGTTTTTCATACTTAATCAATCAATTTCATCATCTAGTTACATTTAGATCATTTCATTTAGTCTTAATAACATGACACAATCCCTTATTTGAGTGAACCACCTAGATTTTGTGTGTGGGATCTATCTCTTTCTATTAGGTGTTCAAAAGAACCTAATTGAGCAAAAGAGAGTCATAGCATTTCACATTCCTAAAATATATGGCTCAATATTATGCACAAATCATTGGACATACAGGGTTTTATTGATTCATATTGGGTAGGAGACCTATTTAGTCAGAGGTCGACAAGCGGCTATGTGTTTAGTTTGTTTGGAGTTGTAGTTAGTTCAATGAGTAAGAGGCAACCCATGGCTACTTTTTCCACCATAGAAGTAGAGTACATGGATAATACACATTCCTCTAAAGAAGTAGTTTGGTTACAGAGACTTGGGAAAGGTATTGGTTTTAATTGCAAGCAAATTAAACTTGAATGTGATAGTCAGAGTGCTATTTGTTTAGCCAAAAATATTATGCATCATGCTCGCACTAAGCATGTTGATGTTTAGTATCACTTTGTGTGAGAAATAGTTGAGAGTGGGAAAGTATTGATTGAGAAAGTTGAAACTTTGATCAATGTTGCAGATTAGCTTACAAAAGTAGTTCCTATAGATAAGTTCTCTTGGTGCAGGAAGGCCATTGGCCTTGAGTCCTATACTTGATTTATAATAATGATTCCTTGTTTAGAATAATTGAAATCTAAGATTTCAAGTGGGAGAATGTTGGGAATAGGATGCCATTTAATTGCAATCCTAAACATATTTCATGTAACTCCTAAGTCCTTGGAAAGTACTCACCAACGCTAAGATTAGAAAGAGATCAAATTTGAATGAAATGAACATGTAAAATGACATTTGTAATTATTCCTAAATAATAGGAACATGTGGGGATGCCCAAGAAGGGCTACAAAATAGGAGCACATGGGGTGCCCACATGGAAGGTGGAACCCACCTTGCATAAGTTAACTATTTGGAGAATAGATAACACTTCAATAATCCATGTAAAGATCCTACAAGTTAGGGATTGATATTTAAATGAGTCGAGTTTAGTTTAGTTTAGTTTAGTTTAGTTCAGTTCAGTTATGGTTATGTTATCTTTAGTTGCATGTAGTTATTTTTAGTTGAATGCTAGTTGACTTCAGTTGCATGACTAATGACTTTAGTCACATGATAGATAACAGGTGGACACATTTAGTTAAGCGGGGATGATCAATCATGCATAATGCTTACATGAATTGTTGGAGAGATATGTTTCAATTAAAAAAGATTGACTTCGACCCACCTTGAGCGCCCAAGTTGACATCTTTGAGTCAACACCTTTTGCATGAGAAGATATTTACAAGGCTTAGTTATGTCACAACCCCTATTTTTTATGGTTCGTATTTTACAACATTTGATTAAATTAATAGGTGGTGAAATAAAAATGCAATGAAATAAAAAGGAATTAATTATAATTTAATTATAGATTTTATTTATTTCAAATAAATGATAACACTTGGTTAATTTAGAATAATTATTTCCAATTGAATGAACTTTCTTTTTTATTTATTTGGAGTAGATATTTTAATTTGCAAGTGAATAATATTTCTTTATTTGCTTATTAAGGATAAATATTTATTTTGCAAATTAAAAAAAAAAAGGCTTTTTCTCTCACTATTTACTGTCAGTAAATTACTTAGTTGCAATTAAAATAGAACTCTTTACTATTATCAAAGGTAAATATTTTGCATAAGAAATAAATATGAATTTAATTTTCAAGATTTGGTTACTGGAGAAATCTTTAAAAGAAGGGAAAATAATTAACAAAAATAGAAAAAAAAATTCATAACTTTTCTTGTTTTCTCTACACAATATAACTGGAAATGGGCGCGGGGAAGCACAGAAAACAGGGACTGTGGAAGAAAAGAGGAAAAACCATAAGAAGAGTGGACAAGAGCATTTTCTAGGTTTTTTATTCTCTCCAATGTATTTTAGTTTTTAGTATGGAAATTGACATTGTCTGCGAAAAAAATGAGTACTCTCTTTTGAAACTCCAATTGTTTATATTGTAGAACACTTATGTTCAGTATGCAATTGTTTGAATTTATGTACTATCTCTATTCTTTTTTTTTTTTGAAAAAAACTGTTTCTCACCATTTTGTTTTGTATAAACCATATACATGTCTATATTTGGAAACACCCAGCTATTGAAAATTTTCCCAGTAGAACTTAAACATACTGGACCAATAAATATGATAATAATAATACCTATTTATAGATATGTATAAAAAATAATACGTATATACGTGAATAGATAATATTATTTTGATACTTATCATGAAACAGAAATATGCATATATATATATAGAGAGAGAGAGAGAAAAAATCAAAGTTCTGTCGGGTGGTGTTATAGCTTTTCCTCAGTTTATACTGGAACTTCTTAGTTATTCAATTTTTTTGAAATATGCAGTAGACCCATGAAAGTGATGTGATCATGGGAAACATATATCCGGGTAAAACATAATAGGAAAATCTACATGTAAGAATTACTAGAAAAAATTGATTCCTCGTAAGGCCTCCTTTGGACCTCTTCTCCTTTTCATGAAGTGCTCTCAAGAGAGAAACCTGGACAAGATTTGAAGGCCACCACATGGAAACAGGCTCCACTAAATATCTTCTGAAGATTCCTACTCATCCAAATCCTAGTATCTGTGTTGTGAGAATAATACGAAAAGCAATGAACATATCCAATTTCTCCTTGTAGGAAATCTTGATAGTGCTAACAATATGAATAGCATACACACTACCAACACCTGAATTAGTGAAAATTTTAATAAGCACATGCTCCTTCATGTTAAATGGTTCCAAATTCATAGAGAGCCCCCTCTTGCTTCTAGCAAAAACTTCCTCTTGCTTAAGGTAGTTTCCATTATCTGACCAAGAGGGAGTACTGCAATTTGAGCCAAGATTGTAGTTATAGACAGGGGCCCCATTCTATACCAAAAGATCTGATTCTGAAATGTTAGCACCACACATGATAGAACACCAAGGACCCACATTCTGAAGGTAAACGTAGGCATGCATGGGTCATCCTTTCTAGGCACAATAAGTGCCACCTGTTCAATTGATGATTGTTCACTTTAATCCCATGTGGAAGCAAATCCATTCTCTTCTTCCATGTCAATGGGTTTCACAGGATCCACATCCTTGTATAAACTTGTGTTACCTTCTCCATCTTCTCTATTGCCTTTCATTGTAAAAGGGTGATCGACTTCCAAAGCAACAAAACCTTCCTTTCTTCCTTTACCGAGCTAAAATGAAGTAGAGCAGAGGATAAACCTCTGATTCTTTTAAAATTTCCCTTTTCGAAATAAAACTCAATATGCGATGAGTCAAGTGGTTTCACAGTTCACTGACTTGGTCTTTATTTCTAGCCTTTACAACCATAGTGGGATCAAAAGAACAAAAAGAGAGCTTTAGCTAATGTATCTGTTGTGATTTAATATCGATGTTGAGAATATGGAAGATTAAAAGAGACAAGGAAAATACTCAAGGCATAGAATTCAATTGTTATTCATACACAAGGTGAACTCAAGCATAACACACAAGGCAGATTAACATCTGTAAAGGTATGTTCCTTCCCTATTCATCATTTAATGAATAATTGATACACATCTTCATCTTTATAAGGTGCATTATCTTTTCATAATTTTGACTATGATGTATCATTTGGGAAAAAGGTTAGCAAAGAAGCATTAAGATAAGAACCTGGTAATTGTACAAGATGAGGAATTCTTCGGGATAAACTACAATAACATCAATTGTATAGTTGATTGTTAGTATATTGGTAATAATTTACTCATTTGTAATATTACTTACTAATGAATGGAATTTAATCTCCTTTTTAGTTTCTTGATCATCATGCTAATTATGTAAAAATTGATACTTGAATAATGTGTGAAAGGGCGATGCAATGACCTAGTGCAAGAATTAGGAGGGGGTTTGAATTGATGACAAAAAGAAATACAATTGGAAAACCTAATGAAGAGTAGTGTTGGTTTTTAAATCAATAATGAATATTTGAAAATATTGTTTAATTGGGAGTAACTGACACCATTGCTCATTCTAAACCTTTTGTTTAGTGGAGTAATGTTTGATTAACTCATTAGGAAATTAATCTAAATTCAACAGAATGTATCAAGGTATTTGTTTGAAAAGTATTCATGGAATATTTAATTTCTAATACTTCATTGAAATTACTTAAAATATATTCTTACATAAACCTTACTTTTATCTTTGAAAAAGCTAAGATCATGCCTTGATTTTCATGTCTAAGATCACATCATTTGAAGATTATTTGAGGGAACTTGATTGGTATGCATTTATATTTCATCACTTGGAAGGAAAATCAGGAATTTTGTTTATTAAAATATTAAATAGTGGTGGCTTTTTATATAAAGTGTTCTTACCGTCGTTGATGTAATAGTAACTCCCCTTGCCAAATGATCATGCTTGTATCATATTTGCATTAGAGCTAACATTTGTGATGAAGATTACATGATTCAAGAAGCGTTCAAGTTAAAATATATCACAATCAAGCAAGAATTTAATGCTAGAGTTTTTCGGTGAGTTGCAACATTGTAATGTGATCATTTTGTTTTCATTTATCTTATTTCATTTCATTTCTAGGTTTGAATACCAAAATTGGGTTTGACCAAGTAAAAACCCTATTCACTAATAATCATTGCAGGTCTAGGTGTATGACACATCGAGGATCAAGTCTTACTTTTGTAAGATTCATTAGGAATCCATGCAGCTTGTTGGATGGAATAATAGAAATATCTGAGTATGTAAATGCAAACATTTTTTTTATACCTTCTTTTTAACTCTTTCATAGTATTATTTTCTTATTAATTAAACCTCTATAAATCATTGAGTTTAGAAGTAATCATTATGGGTTTAAAGGCATAGGCATGTGTACATTCAAATAGGACTAGGAATACTTTCATGAAGCTTTACGTGCTTGCTTGTGTTTTTCAGTGTATTTGTGTGATATTGGAGAGGTCAATGGAAGTAGATTTTTCTTACTTGCAAATACTTGGGATCAATTCATGATAATGTTGGCATTACCTTAATTTCCTATGCAAGGATGATGCATTGGTGAAACTTGAAAATGTTACTTGGAGATTTATGTAACTTGTAAAAGAACTTCCTTGTGCTCCTTGTTATGTGTGATATTCCTAATATCCTGTAATATGTAATGAATGGTCATTCCAATGAGATAGTATGCTCATTTCCTGAGAGGCATCTTGTAACCATTCAAACCTTGTAGCCAATAAGGCTCATCCAGTGCAACATTTCATTAAGCGAGTGGGGCACCTTTACGAGTAGTTTTTCATCACTATGAGGGTTTTCCACTCATGAAAATCTTTTTGTTATGGTTTCTTTGTGGGTGCATTTATGATCTTTCTTTTTCCTTAATTTTCATTATAGTATTTGAATTTACATGTATTGATGAGATGATCATTCATGTGTAAGCCTATATGGCTAAATCTAATAATGGAACTGCCTTGTTTTAATATACTCGGATTCATTGATGTATGTTATTCCATTTGCTTATTGTGTCAAAAGTAATTTAATCTTTCCTAAAACTTAAGGATATGATGACTATATGTGTTTTTCTTATCCTTACAAGTTAAGTGGGACCATTCTTGGGTGCCATCTTTGAGGAGAAGCTTGGAAGATGTTTTCTTGACCAACGATGAGTCAAGTGTTTAGTTTGGGGTGCATAAATTGAGGAGACTTTGGTTTTTACTTCATGTTACATGATAGAATTCTACTTGCACAAAATAGGCATAGGTTTTTTAAAGGAGCTTGAAACTCTTGTAATTGAAAACTCTTTGGAGTTTACAATGCTCACTATTGTCTATTAATTGCAACAAGTTGAAGAGAGTTTAATTAGAGTTTATTTTAAGGTTGTGAAGAAGAATTGTTGAAGGAAAAGGAAGCATATCAGCCAAGGATTGATACAAAATTATTGTAATTTTTTTCTAAGGTTAAATAATACAAGCAGTATTGATTTTGGTGGGGGAGTTTTTTCCCAAAAGGGTTTCTCCATGTATATGTTGTGTCACTTCTATCTTCTTGTCTCATTTTTCTACAATCTTTTGTCTCTTTCTACAAGTGGTAAAATTGATCTAAACAACTAAGCATACACAAATAATTTGTAACAAATAACACTTAATAAGATCTACAATCTCATAGTTTTACAAGTTTTAAGCTCCATAATTACCTCCATTTTTAACTTCTTTCAACCACTCCATTCTATTTAGTCCTAGTGACAAATAAATGCCTATTTATTCAATGATTCTCACAAAAAATTGTTAAACTCATTGGAGGTAAACTCTCCACCTCTATTATACCTCAAACATTTGATTTTCATATCCTTTTCATTCTCATCCAAAGCTTTGAATGCTATCAAAATATCTAGAGCTTCTAATTTTTCTTTAAAAAAATAACCCATGTCATTCTAAAGTAATCATCAATCGTTAGCATGAAATACCTATCACCTTGAAAAATTCTAACTTTGGTAGGACCACAAAGGTCTATATGCACCAGCTCCAATAGTCTGGTAGTAGATTGTACTTTGACTTTGAAACTTTTTCTTGCTTGGTTGCCAATCAAACATTCTTTGTAGACAACATTAATAGGCTTTATGATATTTTGTAGAGCTCTCATAGCTTGAATTGAATGGACTCTTACTAGGCTATCAAAATTGAGGTGACAAATTCTTCTGTCATAGCCAGCTTTCATTAATCTGATTCATTAAGAAATGGCCATCAACACCTTTAAGTTGAAAAAAATTTCCATCTATCCTTCTAACAAAAACCAAAGTTTTGGAGCCTTTTCTGATATCACATCCATCATCCCGAAACATAAGATTATATCCTTTGCTACATATTTTTCCAACACTCAAGAGGTTATCCCTTAGACCCTTGACATAAATAAAATCATTTGTATTATTCTTGCCATCAAAACTGATTGAACCTTTTCAACATACCTTAAAAAATGTATCATGTCAACAAATATAACTAGAACTCCTACATATTTCTCATCTTTAACAAAATATTTTGTCACCAATCATATGGTTTGAGTATCCACTATCGATGATCCATTATTTCTTCTCCTCTATATCATGAAAATTAGTCACCATAGCATCATGACTTGCTTCTAGAGCACTTTCCTTCACACATATCTCAGAGTTAGCAGAAATAGATTCAACTTTCATAGACATGTGTTGGCCTCCTCTAATGGTTCAATAACTAAGCCATTAGAGCTATGACTTAGAGATTAGACATCTACACTAAGTAGTTATCTTACTCACACGAAGGTGTATTTCATTGTCAACCTAGGGACTTGAAATTGAAATGGGTCAGCACTATATGTTCACTAGGATGCCCCTATAGTCATCCTTAAACTAGAAAAGAAACACTACTAAAAATAAAATGTCGGAAATAAATTAACGTAAGCACTGAGCATGAACCAAGAACTACACTGAGCATCAAGAACTTAACTGGAAAAGGATGACAAAAATAGAAATCTCAGCAAACAGACAGGAAGTTACTCTTTCTGCCTTGGTTGTAGGAATAGTCAAAACATAGAGTTCCAATGGCTACAAGAACATACAACTATTGAGACCAAAACTAATTATTGAATAGAAAAATAACTTTTAAACTAAATGGGTAGAATTCTCACCAAGTGGACCCCCTTGAGTGAGTCTTCCTTAAGCCAACTTAGATGCAATAAATTAGAATATCATTTTATTTGTTGAAAACATGATTACAACATATCAACAATATGACTGTATTACTTAAACTAAAAATGCAAGTACAATCTCAGAAAATCCAACCTTTTGAAAAGGCGCATCTAACCATTATTTATAGAGGGAAAAGCTTCTAATTAATCCTAACTAACTAGGCTATCGACTCCAACAAAATAGGAGAATGTCATTTATTGAAAACATGGAAAAGAGAGGGAGGAAGTTCTGCATGCACCAAATTTAGTCAAAGCAAACTTGCCCCAACAAGGATCTAGCACAACACACTTCTTAGAATTTCTCAAATAATAAACATGATCATTTAAAAGGTAGTTACAACTTCCATACGAGCTAGGAATTTCCCTCCATTGGAAGTTTCCATCCATTCATATTTTCCATCCATTGACCTCTTTAGTGACCATTTTTTTGACTTCCTTAGCAACCGACAAGCTGGCAGGAACTTCTACTTTGTAGCCTTCATTTATATCAGCATCCTAATGTGAACCTGCATAATGACATTAGCATGCACAAAACAATTGCATATCCATAATTACCTTAAAGTAACATCCATTCAACCACATGTAAAATTAACATAGATAATTCACATAGCAAGTTAATGTAATCAAAAGTCACAAGGATAAGTTCATGCCCAAGGTTCATATATTTAGGGAAATAACATGGAGAGTGTCAATAACTAGTTACTAAAGTCTATAATAACAACAAGAAAAATATGATAAAGCCTATCAAAATTGAGCCATTATTTGGACTCATCATCTCCCCCCAACCTAATGATCTACTGGTCCTCCAGTAGAGGGGTCTCTATTCCTTTTCCTTGTCAAAGCTCTAAAGTCACCAATTGCTAACTATCCCAAATCATTCTATGCAGTATCTGAATTCGATCCTAGTAGAACCCTTGTTTGTTTTCCAATCTGCTCCACCTTGGCCTTTCTCTAGCCATTTCATACTAATACTATCTGTAATCTGGTACTAGCCACAAAAGAGTAGGTGGCTAGAATGTCAATGGAAGCCAATAGTGTTGCTTCATCCTTCCAAGTTGTATGTACCTAGTACTTCGTTTACATACTACAACATAATTTTGCAAGGAATGGGGTTCAACTTATTTTAATTGATCTATCAAACTATTCCATCTCCATGATAGGTATCTGAATACCATTTTCCCTATAGTAGCAACTATCTACTCATATTCTTGGTATGCTTCATCCCTAATAGGCATGATCCTATTTTTTTAGCTCGGACGATAAAGAATCATATGCCATGTATAGTAAATTTCTAAAGGGTTACTGGATTTATCTCTAAGAGACAAGGGGGTTTGGAGTTCTCTTTCCCTATTTATTTTAAACTGCTACCCCCCACTGACTTCATTTTGGATCCATGACATGAATTCCCTCAAGTGAATATCTCCAATGTATAACAATGGGTTACAGTCATGATCATTAGGCACAACATAATTATGCAAGTATAGTTCACACAACATATTTTTAGCTTCAAGAGGAGAGGATTTATGGCTTGGAATAACTCATGTGAGGTTTCAATAGAAGGGTATAAATAATAAATAACTCTTGACAGTTTGAAAGAAAGATGAAACTCCTTCAAATGTAGTGCATATACTCTAGGAGGAGTTCTGCATGCCATCATTTGTGGCACTAGAGCCACCACATTATCTACCTTATCCTTCAATGCAACCATCTCTACATTCTTCTTCTCAATTTATGCATTTTTCTTTTTGACTTCTCCCTATAGCTTGAGTCTTTCCTTTTTCTACTCCTCTTTCTTTTTCTAATCCTATGTTTTCTTGTTCCTCAAAAATGTCTTTCACCTCAACATTTACCTGCCCATTAGGAGTTTTTGTCTCCTTCCTAGGTGTTCTTTTGAGTCTAGGGCTTCTTTTTGGAGGAATATCAGTAGCTGGTTCAACTGGTTTTGATTTCTTTGGAGGTATTTTATGTTTCTCAACAACTGCAGGATGACTAGTGTCATCAGCCTTCCATTTCCTAGGGCTACGCTTCACTTTTTCTGATGTTTTCTTCTTGGCCTTCCCCTTTCTAATTTTTTCCTCTCTCATTTTTGCTTCCTCTTTTCTAAGGGAAACCCTCATACGAATTGGATTTTTAGGGAGAACATTGACATTAGGGTCTAAGGATGAACTTTCTTCATCCGAATAATCTGATTTAGAGGAGCCAATTTCTATTGTTGATTCAGATGCAAGAGGGTTTGTGCTGGAGGTTGAAGCTATAGGAGTGGTTTTAGCAACCCTCTCACCCATAGTAACCCTATGAGCTTGGGGCTGACCTCTAGGACCCCCATTTTCCACTTTGAACTGATCAATACTTAAAAATTATTCACATGACATACCGACACTTCTTGTAAAGATTTTTCTACTAAAATTTTTATCAAACAGTGATGGGAAATAGAGTTGTCCCCACCTTTTTGCATTTCAGTTGCATCATTGCAAGAAGGTTGTACAACACATTGGGCACATTCATCCTTCTGCCTTGTCTCATATGGTTTAGGAGCTTAAAATGCACAGAATATAGGCATGATTGGTGACCCTAATAGGTGAGATATTTGATAATGTAGACAAAAACTTCTTTCCATTTTTCTGGCAGAGAAGTTCTCCTTGTTCCTTGCTTATCCACAACAAGCAGAGGACCACTAGGCTCATTGAATTCTACCCTAGTTGATTTGGCATCCTTCGAAATAGGGTAGGGTTCTCCTTCGATAGGAAAACCCATTACCTTAGCAATTCTCTCCTCAATAGCTATAACTTCTAGCCCTTTTACTATTGCTTTATCATTAGAAAGTGTGTGTCAAAATTCTAGAGCAATGTCCTCATTGAAATTGTCTAATTTTAGAAAGTAGTCCAACCATCCATAATTCCTAAATTTGGCTAGAGAGAGTGCATCCTGCAATATCACCTTATGAATTGTAGGTTCATTTATGATCAGCTGAGCTCCCATTGTTGCTACTCACAATATGGCCAACACTTCCTCAAAATTTTCTTTCTTGCAATCCTTCTTTGAACCCAATATTTTTTGCTTCATGCAACTCTTCTTCAATGCTAATGCCAATGTCATGTGCCTCTTCAATTTTCCTTTTTGGTGACATTATGACTATGACTAGGGCAGTAAAGAAACATAAATGAGGGGTATTATCAAGGAAAATGATGGTGGTTCAATGTCATGTCATACATGCAAGCCACCATATCAACTATATCATTCAAATTAGCTTGTTTAAAATTTTCTATCATGCTAGTGCATGGATGACATGTATGAAACATGGAAATGTGGGTTAACACTCCCCCCAACCTAAATTAGAGCATGTGTCTGCACAAGATGGGATGTAATTATGATGTGATAGGATAGAGTACAAATATGTGCTACGTGAAATATCAACATTAATATATAGTAATTAAAAGAATATATTTAAGAGAATGAAGATATAACAAGTTGTTATGCACGTACCTAAAAATTTGGAGTGTCGTTTGCAAAGAATGTGGAAGGAAATACAGGTTACTTTAAAAATATAGTTGAGCAATTAAATGAAGTGAAGCGATGGTGGAGTGAAGTGATGGTGGAGTTATGGAAGAGAGAGAAAGGATGGAGATGGATGGACAGATGGATTTATTGATGGATAAATTGATTCCCACAAAAGTGGAAACCTTTATTATGATTGTGGGTAGGTGCAAGATCATGATGGGCGAAAAAGTGGCAATATGATGGGTATGTGGCTGACAAATTTTTTTTACCAAAATTTGATGCAATGAAAAGGGTTTTTAAAGGAGATTCTCAGCTTTCCACCAATATAAATTATGCTTTACTTTAAATTTAATAAGCAATTATTATTCATTTTCTATTCAAATTATGACTAAAGTCCTAATTGATAGACTAATTGAAAAACATTTATAGCTTTCAAACAGTATCACATTTTTTGAATCCAAAACATGCGTCACATTCTATGCTTCACATACTATAAGATTGAAAAAAGAAAAAATGAATTTCATGAATTTTTTACCAAGTTAAGGTGGTCAGACATACGATATTTTTATTATTTTTAAAAGTTGTAATAAAAAATTCATAATTAATTATTTAACTAGAAAAAAAATTACAAAAAAATATGCATCACATTGGGACATGAGTCCTCTACTTATATCTAAAATGTTAAAAAAAAATATTATCAGTTTATTCTAGTTAGGGTGGTCAGACAAACACCTACTTCTTATTTTTTCCCTGAAATTTAAGTACTACTACATTGAAATTTCAAATTTTCACCAAATAGATTTAAAAAAAAAAAAAACCTAGTAGTTTAGAAACTACATTCAATTTGCTACAAATTCTATTCTTACATATTTTTAAAATAATATAGATAAATTATTCAAATTTTTATGTCAAGTTGCTTAACTTTGATTTTTCTGATTTTTTTGCCACTTAAGGGCCTATTTTTTCCATGATGATCCTGCACATACCCTTGTATGCATACTTTGACTAGTCAGAAGAATGGATAGTAGGTCTGCTTCCTTTGACTATAGGAACTTCAGAGGTTTGGTATTAAATAAATTTCTACATGAATTATTGTTTGGAAGCCGGTTTTTGGTATAACCTGAGGTGGTGACCGTTGACCAGGAGCTTGAATCTAATAGCCTGGTCAATGGTTGTGAGTTGAAAAAAACTGTTGGAGAAGACTTCTACTACTTCATATGGTACCAACCACCTGGTCTATAGTTTTCCTACATTACCTTGATACCTAGAATCATAAAGAAGTGCCTGGTCACCTAGCTAGAACTTCTTTTATTTTATGTATTTGTCATGCCATCTGAATCTCTGATTTTGCACTATCTTACATGATGAAGAGCTAACTTTGTCATCTCATCCAAAGCATTCATTTTCTTGATTTTTTCCTTATGTGCCATGAATATGTCTATCCCAAGATCTAAAGTAGTTCTAAGAGTTTTATGCTCAAACTCTATAGGCATCATGATTTTTTTCCATACATTAATTCAAAAGGAGTGAAACTAGTGGTTGTCTTCCAAATGGTTCTATAAGCCTAGACAACTTATGACAACCTATTTTCCCAATCTTTCCCGTGAATAGCCATTGTTTTGGTCAAAATAGCCTCTATTTCCCTATTTGTCACCTTAGATTGGCCATTGGCTTGAGGGTGATAGGGGGTGGATTTCTTATGCCTTACATTATATTCATTGACCAATGTTGTGACAAGAGTTGATGTAAACTGATCCCCTTGATAAGTAACTATCTCCCTAGGGACTTCATAACATGTGAAGATTTCTTCATAGAGGAATTCTACAACTTTATTGTCTCTAGCATGTTTCATAGCTTTGACCTCAACCCACTTGGTCACATAGTCAGTGCAAACCAAGATGTAAGATTTTCCATTTGATGGTGGATCAGTTGGACCTACAAAATCAAGTCCCCATTTATCAAATGGTGTGATGAATACCTAAGGGTATAGAGGCATCTCATTAGATTTAATTGGCTAGCCTATCCTCTGACATCCATCGCACTTCCTAGTATACTTGCCTACATCCTTATGAAGTGTGGACCAGTAATATTTTGTATTAAGAATCTTCATGGCAGTTCTCTTAGCTGCAAAGTGCCCTCCACAGGGTTCATTGTGACATGCATGTAGTATATCATAGGTTTTGTCATCTCTTACACATCTTCTCATCACATGATCTAGTCCAGTGTAGAATAAACATCCTACAATCTATGAGAAAGGAAAAGTTTTCTCAATGAGAACCCTTCTCTCTTTTGGAGAGAAATAAGGGGGAACCCTCCCTATAACCAAATAATTGGCTATATCTTCTTACCAAGGTGTGTGCACACTAATGGAAAAAAAAAATTCATTCGGGAAGGAGTCATCAATGACTTGAGTGACCTTTGATGTAGTCAATCTGGAGAGAAAATATACCACAACATTTTCCTTGCCCAGTTTGTCAACAATGGCGATATCAAATTCCTACATTAACAACAACCACCTTGCTAGTCTTCTTGAAATCAAGGGATTATTCATGAGATATCTTATGGCTGCATGGTTTGTATGGAAAAAAATTTGATATCTTGTTATATAATGCCTGAACTTGTTGAGAACATAGATGACTGCCAACATTTTCTTCTTTGTCACTGTGTAGTTAAACTTAGATCCTTGCAGGTCCTTGCTAACAAAGTAGATTGCATTCTCAATTTCTCCCTATTTTTGTCCCTAGACAACCCCTATAGCATAATCAGATGCATTTGTGTGAATATAGAAAGGGAGTTCCCAATTAGGGCCTTTGAGCATAGGGGCATGGGTTAAGGTCATTTTCAAATCAGAGAATGCTTTATCACAATCCTCTGTCCATTGGAACTCAACATATTTAGTGAGAAGATTGTAAAGTGGCATTTCCATCTTATTGAAATCTTTTATGAAGTGCCTATAGTATCCTGCATGTCCTAGGAGGGTATGCACAGGATCATCATGGAAAAAATAGGCCCTTAAGTGGCAAAAAATTCAGAAAAATCAGAGTTAGGTAACTTGACGTAAAAATTTGAATAATTTATCTATATTCTTTCAAAAATATGTAAGATTAGAATTTGTAGAAAATTGATTGTAGTTTCTAAACTGCTAGGTTTATTTTTTTTAAAAACAAAATCTATTTGGAGAAAATTTGAAATTTCAATGCAGTAGTACTTAAATTTCGGGGAAAAAATAAGTAGGAGTCTATCTGACCACCCTAACCACAATAAAATGATAAAAAAAATTATAATATTTTAAATATAAGTAGAGGACTCATGATGTGATGCATATTTTTTGTAATTTTTCCAAGTAAATAATTAATTATGATTTTTTATTACAACTTTTAAAAAATATAAAAACTCATACGTCTAAGCACCTTAACTTGGTCAAAACTTCATGAAATTCAATTCTTTTTTTTAATTGTCTAGTATACAAAACATAGAATGTGATGCATGTTTCGGATTCAAAAAATGTGATACCTGTTTCAAAGTTACAGGTGTTTTTCAATCAACCTTATCAATCAAGACTTTAGTCATAATTCAAATAGAAAATATATAATAATTATTTATTAACTTCAAAGTAAATCATAATTTATATTGGTGGAAAAATAAGAATCTCCTTTAAAAACCCTTTTCATTTCATTAATTTTGGGTAAAAAAAAGTCATCAGCCACATACCCTAAAAATACCCATCATATCGCTACTTATTGGCCCATCATGATCCTGCACATACTAAGGAAACTTCTAACATTTTTTTGTTTGGTAGGAAGAAGAAGATTGGTAATCACCTCAATCTTGGTTGGGTCCACTTGAATTCATTTTTGAGAGATATAATGGCCAAGGACCACTCCTTCCCGCATCATCATAAAGCATTTCTCACTATTTAGGGATAGATTATGGTCCTCACATCTCCATAAAAATTTCTTTAGGTTTTTTAATGCTTCTGCAAAATCAACACCATAAGTAGTAGAATCATCCATGTAGATCTCCATACAATCATGTGAGATATCGAAAAATATAATAATAACTACTCTTTGAAAGGTTTCAAGTGCATTACATAAACCAAATCGAAGTACTGAATAGGCATAAGTCCCCCAAGGACAGGTAATTTTTTTCTTCTCTTGATCTTCAGGGGAAATTTGTATCTAATTTGTGAAACCCAATCCTAGACCTGCACAAAGACAACAAGCAAACACAATGTTAGATCCATATGCAAGTTAGAACTAATATTCCCCATGCAATTCATCTACAATTCTCAAAATAGGAAATGAAATGAAGAACAAGACATGAAAATCTATTAAATCCTATTTAAGCATGCAAACTCTCAATCCCATGGGGGAATTGGTGCCATTTTGATGTGGAAAATGGTTGTTTCCCAACTCCTTTGCAAGCTTGATGAAGATTGATCCACTTGATGATGATGAAAAATGTGCTTCCTTGATGAAATCTGCAATAACCTAGCTATGATGATGGAAAATACTATGAGAATGGATGAATTTTCTCTAAATATGAAGATAGAAACTTTGCTCTAAGTTGTGGATCCAAAATACAAAGGAAAGCCTCTTATTTATAGGTGAGAATGTTGAAGAATGAGGCAAAATGGATGAATGTGGGATCATTCAACATCCAATGGCCAAGTGCCACTTGTGAAGATGTGAATAGAGGAAGGTTGAGCACATTTTGATGAATGTGCACAATAAATGATATTAGGTGGAATTTAAAATTTATAAAATGACATGTTGGAGGGAGAAAGGAATGAATTAAATGCCACTTGGCTCAATGCATAAGGACATGTAAGAGGTATTGAATGCCTTGTTTGAAGGAAAAATCCCTTTGGATGGATTTTCAAACTTGGAGGAATATTCCCTTTTGATGCCATGTTGAGTGAAAATAGAAGATTAATCAAAAGAAATGATTTATTGAGCAAGTTGCAAAATCTAGAGGATTTAGGTGATTAAGATTAATTTAATCAATATTTGATTAACTTGAAAGGAGATTAGTTTATTTGACCATTTTGGCTTAGATTTGAGTATTAATTTAAATCAAAATGAGAGGAATATGATTTAGACTTAATTAAATAAATATTTTGATTTATTTAATTAAAGAGGGATGATGTTCGATTAAATTAAATAAGGTTTAATTTATTTAATTTAATGGAATGACTTTAGGGATTTAATCAAATAAAATGAATTATTTAATTAAATAGAGACTAAAGGGCTAATTAAATAAAATTGATTTATTTAATTAATAGGAGATGGCAACTTAATTAGATAAATTTGATTTATTCAATTAAGGGACGAAAGATGATGACTAGTAAAGAAGATGATTCAGGTTGAAACAATGTTAGCAATTAGGATGAAGTGTAATTGATACATTTTCCATGTCTACATGATTATACCCACTAAATCCATCTAGGAAAGAAAAATGCTACTTACTTGCAAGTAAATCCAATACTTGGTCTATAAAAGGAAGGGGAAAATGATCCTTTTTGGTGGAAGATTTTAGTTCTCTATAGTAAACAAAAACTCTCAATTTACCTCCCTTTTTAGGTAAAATTACCAATGGAGATGTGCATTGGCTATTTGAGATAGGGTAGATAAATCCTGCATCCAATACCTTCTATAGTTACCCTTTTACAATCTCCCTAAATGAGGGGTTGATTATCCTCTGTGGTTTCCTTACTGGTGTGTGGTCATCTCTAATGTAGATCCTATAAGTACATAGTTTGGGATCCGATCCTTTCATGTCATGGTAATCCCATGCAAATGCATACCGATGCAACTTCAATAGGTTTGTCGGGGACAACTACTACTCTTGACTCAACTTGCTGTTAATATTCAAATGTTTCCCTTCTGAAACTTGTACTTGTGTGGTCAAATCAATCACGACTATTTCACTAATGCTTGGAATTTTTAGTACATGTGGTAACAGTGTGTGAATCATGTTTGTTGTTGCAGGAAGTTCAGGTGCAAGAAGAATGGGTGGAAGTGTCTACAATGAACATGCAGAACTAGATGATTCTTCATGCACTTCACAATGGTTTTGAATTATATGGGATAATATTTCATCTTCTTCCATAAGCTACATGAAAGGACTTCTACCTATCATCATGAGTTGTGCCCTTGAATTGACTTCCTTTGCCTCTTCTCCAACATGTGGCCATATGAGTTCTCTATTGTTGGAAGATGGTGTGTCCCTTGGTCTTCCTTACAGCATAGTGCTTGGGTTTGTGACATGGTCTAACCACCTCTTGTGGATCTTAACTAACACTTGTATCAGGCATTGATAGGTTGACCTTTTGGTGCATTGGAAAGGCCAATAATTGGTATCAAAGCTGGTCACAGGTTCAAACCCCTTGCTTGTGCTGGGGGGATTGTTGCAAGATGGTGTGTCACTTGGTCTTCCTTGCAGCACAACACTTAGGTTTGTGACATGGTCTAACTGCCTCCTATGGATCTTAACTGGAACTTGTATCGGGCATTGACAGGTCAACCTTTTAGTGCATTGGTAAGGCCAACATCCATATCATGGGATGGTTGAGCAGGAGGGTATAGAACAAGCTTTTTAGTGCTTCTCCCATAAAAATAGTCATGTCCCCTAACTGACTTCCAATCTAATCATCTATTGTGGCTAACCATAGTCTACCTAGAATAATCAGATACCCTCCTATTGTAGCTTTAGGGGAAAGGATCATGAAATCGGCTAGGTACTCCCAAGAGTCTAGAGTAACAACAAGGTCTTCTACTATACCATTTGGTTTGGTAGTCGAACTATTAGCAATTTCCAGGATAGTAGGAGTAGGTCTCATATTTGCAACATTTAGTTGTTGTAGGATATCCAGGTTAGTCATCACATTGATCATTGCTCCCAAATCTATTAGATAATTCTTTACTTAGATTCCATTTATAATGACTCCTACCACAGGACTACCTAGGTCAGTATATTTAGGAACATGAACTTTCCCAAGCATGATATTTGCCAACTGTCCTACCACATGACTGGTAGTGGGGTCTTTCTTTTTCCTCCCTAGCTTCTTGAGACATGCTTTCTTGATTTCCTTGCTATATATGGGGACATCTTTTATGGTCTAGAACAAAGGTATCTTAACACATATGTGTTTCAACTGATCTAGAATGTCAAAGGTTGTTTCTTCCTTCTGTTCCTTTTGTTTAACAACTTCTAACCTTTTAGGAAATGGTGGGTCTTGACCAAACCACTTAAATGGTTTATGATTCTTAGGCATACTTGACTAAATAGGGACATTCTGATGCTCCTATTCTTCCAAAGGAAGTTCAATGATGATAGGATTGGAAGGAGTGGGTAATGTAGTTCTTGAACGCAGATGAATATCACTTACACTCACATTATATGCAAGAAATTGATTAGGATCTGTAGAGTAGACTGGTTGATATTGTGGTTTGTTATTTGGACTAGGTGTGGTAGAACTTGAGCGAGTAGGAGGAGGTATTATGGCAAGCTGTTGAGGCTATGGAGGGGGCTGTATGTAACTACTTTCCTATTTTGTCCATTGTTGTCCTCCCCTCTATTGGGATGTCTACTACTAGTTTCTTGGAGGTGGTTGCTAATTCCCTTCAAATTGCTACCATTTCCCTTGGGATTGATGCCACTAGGGTGGATAGTTTTGGTAATTGGGCCAGGTGTTTGGAGGGTTATTCTAAGGCTAAGGTGGATATGCTCCATAGTTGGATGGGTATGGGGGTTTCCATTGATTACCAGGTGCATAGGAATTGAAATAAGGTCCCCTAAAAGATAATGGATCTAGTGGCATACCTTGTCTTGGAGCCCATGGTCTTCTTTGTGCAATGTAGAAAACCTAATAATCATCGACCTGAATTGGTCTAAATTCTAGTGGAATTTGCTTACTGTCAATGATGGCTACTATTCTACATCGACAGTCCTTTTTTCTACAATGAGGACAATACTCTTCCAACATTTCCTCTGCCTCCTCTTGTTTCTTCTTTCCTTGAAAAGTGTCAAGATGATTAGATATAATTTTTATGATATCGTACTTGAAATCAACAAGAAAATGGGTGATTTCCATTCTTGAAACTTCTTTGGTGGAGGATTTACCCATAGAGGATTGATAACCTCTTCCCTTTTTCAGAGTTGGCTTGGAATAATTCTGACATATGTACTTACTATCATCCCCTAGAACTTAGGTGATATCTCCTCCTCCCATCAGGTCTAAAACATCAATCCATCTCTCATTGATCACTCTAAGGAAGAGAAACTTTTGAGACTCTTCATTGAGTGAATTATGTGGAGATTTCTGCAGGAAAAACAACAACCAAGTGAAATATAGTCCTCCAAAAACTCATTTTCCTTCTGCCGCATCTTAAAGATATCATCTCCTCTCATATCATTTCCCCTATGGTATTCTTTATACTTCTCAAGAAACTTTGTTTTCATATCATCCCAAGTCTATATAGTATTCCTATCTAAGCTCATAAACCATATTAATGAAAATTCTTTCAAGGTGGTAGGAAACAATCTAAGCCTATGAGCATCAGTGGTATAGTCATAGCTTCTACAAAGGATATCAAACTCAAACAAGAAAGTGTCAAGGTCTTCTGTGACAAGCCCATAAAACTTAGGAATAATTGAAGCAAGGATGTTCTTGAGATTATCAACTTCATTCTAATGAGTGATAGGAAATGGAAAATATGGCTCATTAGGTTTGTTTGGATTTGCATGAGCCATATATGCTTGATGGACTACCATAGTAAATGGATTCTCCATCAGGTTTTGGGTGGGTTGGTCCTCAAAGGAAGTTTCAGAACTAGTCAAATTGGGAAATGTATCAAAAAAAGGATGTGCCTCCTCTTCTTCTTCATCTCTTGGTAGATTTTGAAACTCAACTAACTTGTTATTAGGATTAGGGTCATTAGGAAGGAATCTCCCATGAGAATATCTTCTCCTTCCTCTATGCATGTGGTATTAACTTAGTATCAGTGAACTCACACAAAAAATTGGTGAAAGAATAACAAATCATTACTTTTCTTCAAATGAGGGGTATGCTAAGAAGAAAATTCAGAGATACTACAACAAGAAAGAAACTAGAAATGACTCCAAAGAACTTCCTAGTTTTACACCATCCCCAATAATGGTGCCAAAAATGTTGGCATCCTCTAATGGTTCAATAACTAAGCCCTTAGAGCTATGACTTAGAGATTATACATCTACACTAAGTAGTTATCTTACTCATCATGAAGGTGCATTTAATTGTCAACCCAAGGACGTGAACTTGAAATGGATCAACACTATATGTGCACTAGGACTCCACTGTAGTCATCCTTAAACTAGAAAATAAATAGTACTAAAAATAAAATGTTGGAAATAAATTAACATAAGCACTAAGCATGAATCAACAACTACACTGAGCATCGACAACTAAACTGGAAATGGATGAAAAAATTTATAGATCTCACCAAATAGATAAGAAGTTACTTTGTTTGCCTTGGTTGTAGGAATAGAAATAGAACAAAGTTCCAATGGCTACAAGAATAGACAACTACTAAGACCAAAACTAATTATTGAACATAAAAATAGCTTTTAAACTGAATGGGTGGAATTCTCACCAAGTAGGCCCCCTTGAGTGAGTCTTCCTTAAACTAACTCAGATGGAACAAATCAAAATATCATTTTATTCATTAAAAACATGATTACAACATATCAACAATATGACTGTATTACTTAAACTGAAAATGCAAGTACAATCTTAGAACATCCAACCTTCTGAAAAGGGGCATCTGACTATTATTTATAGAGGGAAAAGCTTCTAATTAATTCTAACTAACTAGGCAGTCAACTCCAACAAAATAGGAGGATTCCATTTATTGAAAACATGGAAAAGAGAGGGAATAAGTTATGCATGCACCAGATTTAGTCAAAGAAGACTTTCCCTAATGAGGATCCAACACAACACACTTCCTAGATTTTCTCAACTAACAAACATGATCAATTAAAAGGTAGTTACAATTTCCATACGAGCTAGGAATTTCCATCCATTGGAAGTTTCCCTCCATTCATAATTTCCCTCCATTGAACTCTTTAATTACCATTTTTTTGACTTCCTTAGCAACCGACCAACTGGCAAGAACTTCTTCTACTTTGTAGGCTTCATTTGTATTAGCATCTTAATGTGAACTTGCATAATGAAATTAGCACGTACAAAACACTTGCATATCCATAATTACCTTAAAGTAACATCCATTCAATCACATGTAAAATCAACATAGATAATTCACATAGCATGTTAATATCATCAAAATTCATAAGGATAAGTTCATGCCCAAGGTTCATAAATTTAGGGAAATAATAGGGAGAGTGTCAATAACCAGGTACTAAAGTCTATAATAACAACAACAAAAATATGATAAACCCTATCAAAATTGAGCCATTATTTGGACTCATCACCATGAACAAGCATTCACTATCTTCATCATCTACATAGTAAAATTCATCATTAGATATACTGGCACCTTCTCTAAAATAATAAATTTTCTTAATTATTTTACCTTTGTTCTCCTTATTTTTGTCATTTAAATATTTGTTTGGACACTTCAAAGCATAATGACCTATCTTTCCACAACTGAAACATTTAAAATATAACTTTCCTTTGTACTTATGAGTACCCTTTTTCATTCTCCTTAAAAAAATTCTTCTACATCATCAAGTACCTCTTGATCTAATCCCTCAGTTTTTTCTAATTTTCTAGCCTTAAAAGCAATCTCAAATTTTGCATTACTTAGACCAAATTCTCTCATTTGAAAATAAGATAATGCACCATTCAATTGATCTCTAGGATATTTTCTTAAATCTTGAGCTTCCTTAATAGTAAAAAAATTATGACTAAGATCTAGGAAGACTTCTCAGTACCTTCTTTACCATTTTTTTTTCTTCAAGTTTTCCACCAAGACCTCTGATAGAGTTAACAATTTTTTTAACCTTCTACATGTAGATTGTAATTTTTTCATCTTCAAAATTCTATAGGTTCTCAAATATAATCTTTATATTCTGCATCTTAGATTGCTTGACCTTATCATCTCCTTCATAAATACTTTCCAACTTTGTCCAGATATCTCTGGAAGATTAACTTTTACAAGTTTAGTATTAGAAAGACCACTTAAAAGAGTACCTTGCTTTACCATCATTCTTGTAGGCTTTTATCTTATCATCTGTACTCGGACCACCAATAGGCATAGTATATCTAGCCTCAATAAATTTCCAAAAGTCTAAATCCAAGAGATTTCAGGAAACCTTCCATTGTTGTCTTCCACAATGGATAATTTGATCCATCAAACAAAGGAGCATCCCTCTTGTGTGCCATAATAAATCTACCTCAATTGGTTAATCTTTCTTCCAAGGAACCTTCTTTTGATACAAATTATTGAATGCACAAGACAACTAAGATGGGGTGTGAATCAACTATTCATTAAAACATCAAAACCCTCATTAATATTCAGATCCACATCCACTTGAATAACCTTTAATCTGTTAGAACAACTTAGCATGAAAGAAAATAACAAAAAATAAAACACATCAATACCATGCACAATAGAACACCAGAACTACATGGAAAACTGAAGAAGGGAAAAACTAGGGTGAGGATTAGCTCATAATATAAATTAATTGCAACACCAAATATAGTAGGCTCACCGTCAGGGGGCTCATTGCCTAGATGAAAGAAGGGCTCACTAGCAATGGCTCACTTCCAAATTACAGAAAAGAATAAAGAAGAATGTTACAGTGATAAATCCATCTCAATGTAACATAAAACTACACCACAACATCACCAACACATTCACAACCTTTTTGATTATTGTAGTACTACATCCAGTAGTCTAACTCATTAAAGTTCACACTATACTTCACAAATTCATTCCTCACACCTCTACAATTCACATCACACATGCTTCACACCCCTATACACACATCCTCCATCAAAAAAACACTTATTTATAACTTTTGTACTGTAGAAAAATGTATCCCTTTACATTTTCTCACTTGTTTGGGCCCTCATAGTTAAAATGGACTTAATTATGCCTTGATTTAGTGTTGTAAAATATGTTTATTTAAAATTCCACATTTACTTAGGACTCCTTTAATTAATTAAGCTTAATTAGGCCTTAATAAGCCCTATAATTCATTTCCAAGCTCATTAAATTACATTTTCCAAAGGGGAAACCCGACAATAATTAATGCCTAAACATAACATACCTTGAGCAATGTGTGTTCTAGGTTTAGGGACCTAGGACCCATTCGCCAATGGGTGAATGGGTCCTCCCTAAGTCTTAAGACCTAAATTTAAATTATTTTTTTGGCAGTCTTTTAATGTTTTCAAATCCATAATTCAATGTTGGCTTGTGAAATTTGAATTTCAGGAAATTAAGGATACATACCTGTAAATATAAGGTTATTTCACTAAGTTTCACTTATAAATTCAAGAGTACTTTGAGAGAACATTTCACAAGAGCTAAATTTGGTGATCAAGATCATTCAAAGGCAAGTTTATCAGTGTTTTATTGCAGCAATCAAGATCTAATTGTCATGTCAAAGTGTTCAAGGTATCATTTCAAGATCCACATCCATTGAAGCCATTTCATGAAAGTTATAGACCTTCATTTCAATATCTATTCAAGGTTTTGTTGAATGGTGACATAGCTTTGTTCATTCTTCATTCCCTCTTTCATACTTTTGTTCATTTCAAGGTTTGATTATCGAAACAATGTTTAACCAAGGAAAACCCCCATTCACCAAAAAAAACAAAAATTTCCCTCTCATGTTGTCATTGTAGATTTGGGTGGAAGAAAGATTGAAGAGCCTTGAAGATAAAATTTGGATAACAAAATTGCAAAAGTTGACAAAAGTGTTGTCTTCTCATGGCAACTCACTAATAGAATTTATTTATGTCATTTTGACATTGAAACCTAGACTAATTGGAAGCTTTATATTTGTAGCATAGGCTCTCGAAAGTTGTCAGAAAACCCTAAAATATTACCCATTTTCCCCTAGGAGAATGAGTCCCAAATCAGCTTCAGAAAAGCACTTTTGGTGAAAGGTACACACAAATCTACCCTTCTCTTATCTGAAATTTGATTGTAGGTTCTATTCATATTGAGTTTAATATTGATGTTTCAAACTATTAGATTGCATTTTGGTGTTTATTGGCTATTTTTTTTTTTCTCCCCAAAGTGTTGTTTGACCTTGACGCCTATCCTTAAACAAAAAGGAAATTCTAAAGATCCTTCATAGAATTGATTCTCCTAAGGGTAGTTAGTCAATTATTTGTGGGGATATCATTTCCTAATGAAATAGAGCAAAGTAGGTATATCATAACACCTTATCATTCAATCCAATTTTGGGGTCCCCAAACCTATTTTTCATTGTTTCATTTAGGTGAACCTCGTGTTTGAGCATTACATCTTTCTAATTTTGGAGTCCATTTCAGCCCTAGATCTAGGTTTTGCATTTATTTGCATTGCATTGCATTGAATTGAATCTCATTTAGGGTTTCTTAACTTGCATTTATTTTTCATATCATTTAGGGTTTTAGGATTGCATTTTTGCATTCTTTAAATCTAGAAAATACAAAAAAATCAATCATTTTGCAAAGTGCATTTACATAACATTACATGATCAGAAACATAAAACAAAAAATTGAATCAAAATTGGATATCAAATTAGGCCTCCTAGATTTTCATTTAGCATCATTTTACATTTGCATTTAGACCTAGTTTTAAATAAATCTAAAATTACAACAACCTGTCTCAATGCAAAATCTGAAAACCATAAGAATGAACTCTAAAATTTGTAAATTCATTTTTCAAAACCTTGAACTAGGAACATTCACCCAAGGGTGAATGAGTCCTTGATTAGGGATTTTTTTTGCATTTTTGGGCATTAAAACATCTATTTCTACAATTTGTTTTGTTGTTTGATTTTGCAGAATTTTTGTTATCTCAAATTGATCATATTAAGCTTAATTTTTCAAATTCAATGCATTGTGTGAATTCAAAAGTGCATCTAAAAGACATCATTTTTAGGTTTTTTCATAGCATAACTAGAGAATTATCTTGTTATAAATTTGAAAATCTAAGAATCTCATTGCACTTCAACTCATTCTTGCATAATGGGCATGTGTATTGGTAATCTATGGAAGACCTTAATCTATTTGGTTGATGTTTTGAGTTGTATTTTTGGCAATGATCCTAATGCAATAAAAAGTAATCATGCTCAATAAACTCATAATGAATTTCATTGTGAAGTTGGAATCATAGGAGAAGATGATGACAAAATGCATGAATTCATAAACAATTTCCTTAACAATCTTGAAAATAATGCATCCTTTTACCCTTCCATGCAACAAAAAACACCTCTTACTATCCCAAAACTTGAGATGTTTGGTCTTTTACATCCTAAAATTGAATCACAAACAAAGCCTAAACCTCCAACCATGAGTGAACCTAGTCTCTCTAACCAAGTGAAAAAACACCCATCTTATGATAACAAAGTGACCAACACACCCCTCAACCTAGAAGAGACTTAGAAAAAATGCTTTTATATCTTAACTAAATAATGTTGTGAAATAACTAATGAGCATGAAATTCAAAAACTCTTATAACAAATCCCAATTGAAGAAACTAAAGGATTAGGATATCAAGATCCTTCTCCCTACACATCTTCTAAGGATACAAAATTCCTCCTTCATAACAACCAAGAAATATCTCATAAGGATGATAGGATAATATTAGGTACTCATCCTCAAAATATACCTCAACAAAATGATCAAACAAGTAAGAAATCGAATCCTTATAAAGTCAACACACTACCATTTTTGTACACTAAAATAGAAACTGAACGAAAAAATGGAACAAATTCTTCATCTAGAATTGATTAAATTGCCACCTCCCACTAGAATAAATAAACTTGAAAACATGAATTATTTTGCATATCATACAACTTTTGGGCATATTATCAATGAGTGTCATTCCTTAAAGATAATATTGACTAAATTTTATCCTAATGTTGATAATTCTTATGACTTCATAGTTGGATAGCAATTGCATGAACTTTTCTCTTTTCCATGCAATAGTTGTAGGATCATAACATACTCACTATTGCATGTTTTACATTGATTGCAAATCATCTTCATTCTCATCACTTACCTTGGCTCATCCTTGTGTTTCACTTAGTTGGGGAAATGGGTTAGATAGCCTTGGCATAGTGTAGTGCTAGATGTTCTCTCTTTGGCTAGTTATCTACCTTCTACATTATAGTGTAGAAAAATGTGTCCCTTTACATTTTCTCACTTGTTTGGGCCCTTCTAGTTAAAATGGCCTTAGTTATGCCTTAATTTAGTGTTATAAAATATATTTATTTACACTTTCACACTTATTTAGGGATCTTTTAATTAATTGAGCTTAATTAGGCCTTAATAAGCCCTATAATTCATTTCCAAACCCATTAAATTAAATTTTCTAAAGTGGAAACCCGACAATAATTAATGCCTAAACATAACACTTTACCTTGAGCAATGTGTGTTCTAGGACCAGGGATCTAGGACCCATTCACCCATTGGCGAATGGGTCTTCCCTAAGTCTTGGGACCTAAATTTAAATTATGTTTTTTTGTAGTATTTTAATGTTTTCAAATCCATAATTCAATGTCAGCTTGTGAAATATGAATTTTAGGAAATTAAGGATACATAACTATAAATATAAGGCTATTTCACTAAGTTTCACCTAGTAATTCAAGAGTACTTTGAGAGAGCTTTCACAAGAGTAAAGTTGATGATCAAGACTACTTTGCATTCAAAGGAATATTTATCAAGGTTTAAAATAAAGATCCAATTTTTTTATGTGAAAGTCTTCTTGCATCATGCATGTTTTTGGAGCTAACATTGTGATATAGGTTTCATGATTCAATCAAGTGTTCAAGGTATCATTTCAAGCAAGATTCAAATTTCAAAATCCACATCCATTGAAGCCATTTCATGCAAGTTGCATACATTCATTTCAATATCTATTCAAGGGTTTTTTTAGTGGTAACACAACTTTGTTCATTCTTCATTCCCTTTCATGCTTTTGTTCATTTAAAGGTTTAATTACCAAAATGAGGTTTAACTTTGAGACAAACCCCCATTCACCAAAAACAAAAAAAAAATCCCTCTCATGTTGTGATTGCAAATTTAGGTGGAAGAAAGGTTGAAGAACCTTTGAGGATCAAATTTGGAGAACTTAACATTACAAAAGTTGTTAAATGTGTTATCTTCTCATGGAAAGTCACCTAAAAATGTCATTTCCAACATTTTGACACTAAAACCTAGAAAAACTAGAATATTTAGATCTGCAGTAGATTCTCTTGAATTTTGCTGAAAAACATTGACCAAGGACCCATTCGCCCCTCGGAAAATGAGTTTGAGATCAACTTTAGAAAAACACTTTTGGTGAAAGGTACACACAGATCTACCCTTCTATGATCTACAATTTGATTGTAGGTTCTATTAGTATTGAGTTTATTATTGTTGTTTCAAGTGTTAGATTGCATTTTGGTATTGATTTTCTAATTTTAGTTTTTCTCCCCAAAGTGTTGTTTGACCTTGACCCCCATCTTGACACAAAAAGGAAATTTTGAAGATCCCTCATAGAGTTGATTCTCCTAAGGGTAGTTATTCAATTCTTTCTAGGGATCTCATTTCCTAATGAAATAGAGGAAATTAGGTCTATCATAACCCCTTACATTCAATCCAAATTCGGGGTCCCAAAACCTATTTTTCCTTGTTTCACCTTCTTCAACATTGAAAACATTCTCCAATTTCGGTTGTGCACCTCAATGATGCAAATTCAAATTAGGTTGGTACAAAAACATTCGTGCAGTGGAAATGAATGAAGGAGGACCACATCACACCTTACTTAGACCTAAATCCATTCATACACGCCACACCACACTTCCACAATCATAAAAAAAAAAATGCAATTAGTGTAAACATCCAAGGTCAATTGAAGTAAGAACCACTAAACAATTACATACTTCCAAATTTTGAAGGTGGATCGAACGGAACAACCTTCGTGGGTGGGCACGGGTAGACACTTAGGATCCTTTGTCAACTATATCTTCCTAAGTTCCCACCCGATGCCCATAGAATTTTAGGGCACTAGATTAAACAGGGTTCGGAACAGGAGCGGGCCCTCCAGCAGAGGCTTCATCGATGACATCAGCATAAGTAGCAGTTGATCTTACTGAGCGAGTTTCGGCAATAATATTCCCGTAGGGGCCCATAGAATAGTAGGGGCCCCCCACCCGGTAGTCCACAGTATACCAACATAGTAGGTGGTATGGTTCTCGACCAGGGGTTTTGGGGCCGCTCGTTCCGGGGAGAGGGATACCGACAGTACCTTCCAAGTGAGAATGATCTTCAATCAATTGATTCGGGGTAAGGGTAAACAAGATCAATTGTTGGAGAAAGTATCTGCCAGGCGAGCGCGGCGAACCGAGCGGACCCAGATCACTTTCTCGCCTTGGCCCCACAGAGTACTGGTGTTGATTCGGTTACAACCTTTCCATTTCGCTCTCGAACTTCCTCATCCTATTGCCCCCCACCCAAGGCATGCCTTCGGCACCCGCCCCCCCCCCATTATAGTTTTGTTGCCAATATGGTCGGCTGCCGAAGGCATGAACTATAATAGCGGGTGGGGTTTGTGGGTGGGAGGATGGAGGTGCTTCTCCCGCCTCTTACTCTGCTACCGAAGCATAAACCTATGCCTTCGCTACTGGGTCATTCGGACAGCAACTGAAACTGCTGTTAGCTTGGATGTGAGCTAGGGGTGCTTAATGTTGGATCGGATCGGGAGAATTTGAATTTGGCCGGCCGGCTCCTGGCTGCAACCTCAAATGCTGCTTCAATTGGAAAGGGATATGGAACCACTGTGTGTGGGTGCGTCTCTATCCAAATCTACGCTAGATGCCCGGCGGATAGAGATTGAGTCCCGTCTCCTCCCCGCTATGCCCCTATCTAGACGTGTACCAGATATACATCATATAGAACTGCGGGTCTGGAGCTGCTGGATGAGATTAACTTGCACATTGATTCGTGCTGGGCCCCCAGAGTGAGTGTTTCCACCGAAACTGGTGCTTTGGCCGGGATCAATGGATTCAACAAAACCTGGTCCCGCTCCCACTACCCCTGCTTCTTCTGTGTCGGCCTCTGTTTAGAGCTTCGACCATATAACTGGTCGTGGTTGATGCGAGGAGAAGCATCAATAGTAGACGGCGCTTTCATGCTACGCTTCTCGGCGTGCCTTTATTAGAGAGATGGTTCAGCGTCATACAACCACTTATGAGTACTTATGACCGGGGACCTATCGTGGCAGCCCACTGCACAAGGAGGGGTTCACCTGCCACCCGCGGTTGCACCAGTTGTACAGGCAAGAGCGTAGGTATCCGCGCCAGGAGTCAAGGTAGATCCGTTTCTTAGTTGACCCAACAGAAAAGAGGCGCAGTAGCAAGGGTGGAACCATTACCTTGCCCGGGTGCGGATCCGGAGCTAGATGTTTGACTCATTCGTACCCGGGACCAGTAATGGACTTGGAACAGCATCTCGCTCTCGATCAACAGAATCTACTGTAGAATCTACTTTAGTGGAATCAATGGCTGAGGCGAGAAAGGGGGAATAAATAGAATCTCGATTCAATGAATCTTCTATACGGATTAACATTTCTAGGATAGTTTGATCCAAAGATGACGTGTGGAAAACAAATATAATTTGAACATAATCTAGAATATTCAACAAACACCCTAAAATCTAACAAATTCCTTCACAACAACTTTCACCTGAAGAACAAACTCATCTTGTTCACCCAAATAATCTTCCAAGCACTGTAACTCAATAAATTAGCTTATGGAGAAACAAATCACAATCAACTCCAACTGAATGTAGATATGAACCGTATTAGCATACTTCTAGAACTATAAGACCATAAACCAAACTGTGGAGAAATGCATATCAAAACCATTTCTCCCAAACACCACTGCAATAAATAGTTCACACATTAGTGAGCACAACTTTTTTTGCACAACGATCTAAGGAAAGAAACTCTGGATATAACACATGTGAACACTTTTGATCATCATATCTAAACTGCACAATTAGGTCTCCAGCACAAAAGAAATACGTAGCAAATCCAACACCACTCTATATGCCAAAACACATTGTTTCCTCTTTTATTCATTTTTTCTTAAAAGCACTTGTAAACCAAGCACTAGAAACACATTCTAATAGTCTTCACCACTTCCTCATCATCACCAAATCAACTACAATACAACAACTCAACCAAACAACATCCACAGATAGAATCTTATAAAAGCAACACTAGAGATTGACACTAGTAACACTTACTAATGACAACATAATGCAACTAACCAAAGCATCACCACAAGCTCATCAATGCAACAACATAGATCTGTTGACATCAATTTCAACACCAACTACTCAAACTTACTACTCAAACTTGTAACACTTACAATATAAGGTCATAAATCGGAATCCCATCTTGGTATTTTTATCAAAAAAAAAAAGAAATCTTCCAAATTATTAGATGACATGATATCATAGTATACTTATATTTTCAAACTTCTAAAAGTTATTTGTATCTTTCATCTCTTAAAAATACTAACAAGAAATAATCCTACAAGCTTTGATAGCATGTAAGAGTTGGTACATAATGTTTTATATCATGAAATATTTGAGAATGAAAATAGTCCCCTTATGATCTTAGCCACCCAAGACCTAGGATTTTCAATTAAAGCACAAGGGAGACCAAGCATGAGAGAATTATTATTATTTATCAAAATATGCAAATATAAGCTAAGGTGAGACATAGACAACATGAAATTATGATATATTCTTTTATCTTATAAATTGAGATATAAAACTTGATAATTCCCGAAGAACGGCCTAAGTATGTTTAATAAAACTAATTAGATAAAATACCATGTTCACATAAATTATATATGTGTGTTTTAAAATAATGTGACATTGATGATTTGAGTGTTTGTTTATATAATATTAGAGAAAAATTATTGAATTATTAATGCATATAATTTCAATGATGGAATATCACAACTATTTATTATAATTTAGAGATTGCAAAAATAATATTTTAACACACTTTATAAATGACATTAATAACTTCAAATTTTATGATTTAAATCTAAAAGCTTAATCCTAAAAAATAAACATACCAAAGAAACTGCTATAAAAAAATTGAACTCATTAAAAATGGCCAAATATAATTTTAAGCCACTGCATTAATTTATATCCTTATTTTCAGCTTTAGCAAGAACACATGCACAATCGAATGATTCAAAAATTTGACCTTGCTATTTTTTTATTATGTAACTTGGTACAAATTTCATTTTTTAGAATTTTCGTACATTTTATTAAGAATTGGATTGGTGTTCATATGGCGCTGTATCAGCAATGGCAAAAAGCACCGTTTAAATATTCTTGTACACTAAAATTTGACTTCATACACTTAAATTAAGTTATATGAGAATGGGATCACATTGTGTTTGCATAATCTTTGCCTACTACTCTCTTGTCAATTTTATTATTTGGAAAATATTGTTTTTTTATTATAAAATATTATACTGTTTGACTTTTTCCAAATGTCACAATCTCTCTTTTATGAAAGGAAGATTTGTTAGCAGGATATTTTTAGTTAGATTACAATTTTAATGGTAGAAAATAACAGATGTTGAAAAAGATCAAGCTTCAACAAGATATTTTTAATTAGATTACAATTGTACTTGTAGAAAATGATAGATGTTGAAAAAAATCAGATTTCAATTATCAGTTTCCAGCACAACACACTAAATTTTGATTTTTGAAATGATTTATCTGAAATTATACTACTTTTTAAATATGATTTTAGATGGAAAATATCAAAACTTAGAAATCTGAACGGTTGGAAAACAGTAGTCTGAAAGCTAAATGTTGTGAAACCTTATCTTGTGTTATCCCCACCTTATCAACATGAACATAATCGTCAACGGCAGCTTCTATCTGATTTTCTTTTTCAAGTTTGAAAATGAAATGTCCGTATTTCTCACCTTTGATCATTCAACAAATTCATAGAAACTTCTTACAAGCACTCCCTATTTTATATCGAAAAGCCTGTTCTCATTAGCAAGTGAATGAGTTGCAGATATATTTTTGGTAATGGTTATAATGGAGAGTTCAAAGGTGGGCATTTTAGTTGGGTTGTGGATGATCAGTTGTTTGGCTGCAGCTGACAGAGGGAGTTATGTGCCAGCCATGTTTGTGTTTGGAGATTCGTTAGCAGACGCAGGGAACAATAATTACATCCCACACTCTAATGTGCGTGCAAACTTCACACCTTACGGCGTCTCCTTTTTCCCCCACCCCACTGGTCGTTTCACAAATGGGCGCACCACTTTCGACTTCCTGGGTTGGTATCCCTTATTATTACATATCTAATTCACTATGTTTTTCCGTTAACTAATCCAATTTTTCTCACTTATTGGTTTGTTGTGTAACTATGGTTGCAGCTACTTACTTGAGGCTACCGTTTGCCCCTGCATATATGGAACCAAAGGCAAATTCGAGTAGAGGGATCAATTTTGCCTCAGCGGCTAGTGGATTGCTTGACTCAACAGGGGCCGGAGAGGTCTTTTCTGTCTAGTTTCTGTATTTTTTTTCGAAATTGAGATTTAGAAATATTTTCTTTTTATTTTCTTTTTAATTTAGCTGATATTTACTGTAGATCAATGTAAAGATTAATAATTATCCATTCAACATGATCATTTAAAATTTTATGTATATGTATATAATTTTTTTGAGGTAATAATCTTTTAAAATAATAAAAATGGATTATATTTTGTACATTTGTGATTGATATGTAGGAGGTATTTTTCATAACGTGTCAAATTGTGATATTCCTATCAGGATTCAACTGGAGTTTTACGGGTCATACTCATTGACCCATGGTTCATGAGTAGTGGTTCACAAGAATACATCTCTCATGATAATGAATGGTTCATAAGGCACAACACTTGTTGAAGGTTTTGCAAATGGGGTTCCAAGCTAAGTGGGTTTAACCTTGGGGAAAAATCTGTTGTTAAGCATGCTTGAGGTAGAGTAGTACTAGGATAGGTGACCTCCTACGAACGCCCAATGCTTCACCTCTGTGAGCATCAGCTTGATGCAATGAGTGCTAAGTGGACCATTCATTATCATGAGAGATGTGTTCTTGTGAACCACTACTCATGACCCATAAAACTACACGGTTGAATCTTGATAGAAATATTACAATATGGCAAGTTGTGGAAAATACCTCTAGCTTATCAATTGATGAGCTAAAGGGCTCTATAATGAATGGTTCATAAGCCACAACACTTGCCAAAGGTTTTGCAAATGGGATTGCAAGCTAAGCAAGCTTATCCTTGGGGAAAACTCTATGGTTAAGCGCACTTGAGCTGAGTAGTACTATGATGGGTGACCTCCTGAGAAGGCCCAATATTTGACACATTGTGGAAAATACCTCCTACTTATCAATTGATGAGCTATAATTACAAAGTGTACTATCGTAAAGGAGTAATTTTATGTGTTTCTTTTCCATTCTTAATTTGTCTTGAAAGTTACTTTTCTGGGTCGTTCTTGCAGAATATTATCACACTGAGCCAGCAGGTATTTCAATTCCAACACTTTTCTTATATTCTGAGGAAGACACACCCATCTGGAGCTGCGAAAGCGAAGTCCTACATAAGCGAGTCTTTATTTTGTATTACAATAGGAGGCAACGATATTGCAGACTATATTGCCAACACGACACTCCAAAACAATACAACTCCTCAACAGTTTGTTGCATTGCTGCTCTCCAAATTTGATCAGTACATAGCTGTAAGTTTAAGAATTCTTAGTTTACATATTACTTCATATAACATAAGAAAAAAAATGGTTTAACAATGTTCTTGATTGGTATGTGGGTTGACAGCGTCTTTACCGTGCTGGGGCAAGGAAATTCCTTATAGAGGATGTTCCAGCTTTAGGATGTACTCCTTATACCAGACTCTCTGGATACGCCATAGCCAAAGGTGAATGTTTGGAGAGCGCAAACCAGCTGGTTGTGGAATATAACACTGCTTTGAAGTCACTTGTTGCTCACCTCAGTAAAAAACTAGACGGAGTGGCCATCATTCAGCTAAAAACTTATGATTATTTTATCAACATAATTGATAACGCTGAAGCCTATGGTAAGCTACAATCTTAATCAGTTCCTCAAACATAGAAAACGATCTTCTTCTAAAGGATTCGGCGATTGGCTAACTGAAAAGTGAGATAAATTTATGGAATTTTTTATGTGCAGGTTTCAAGGATACAAAAACAGCATGCTGCGGGTCAGGATTGTTTAATGCACAAGTAGACTGTGGAAAGACGACTCCACAGAATTTGTTTTGCAATGATACAAGTGCATACATGTTCTGGGATAAAACTCATGCCACTGAAAAAGTTTATGTCATGTATTCACACCTGATTTGGAGTGGAAATTCATCTTTTATCCACCCATTTAATCTCTCTACGCTGGTCTTGGGAAGTAATGATTCTGGATACTTATAATGCACAAAAGCTGTTTTCTGACATTGAGATACCAGACGGCATTGTTGCATTCTTTATATGATTTAGTAAATGCAAGTTTGTCATTCTTCACAATAATGTTGAATACGATGTAGCCTCTCTGAAAATTCAATAATTTTCTTTAAATACAGAGCCTCTATTCAGTTTGTTATATCGACTCTTTTCGCGAGATAATATATATTTATAAAGAATCTTACCTAGTAGAGAAACAAATTCACCACTAAAAATTTAATCCCACAATCAAATGCATGTAGATAATATATATTTATAAAGAATCTTACCTAGTAGAGAAACAAATTCACCACTAAAAATTTAATCCCACAGTCAAATGTATGTAAACAGGGCTTAAATTTGATGGTCGACCCTGCCTGTCAAGCAATTTTTTCGTGACGGACATTTATTTGAAGTTGCCTTTCAACTATTAAAGGTTATCTATTTTAAGAAAAATATATGTAGATTGAAAAAACATATATGGGAATAATTACATAGAAATTTTGACAGTTTAACTAAAATTTTGCCTTTGAAGTGATACAGTCTTCCTAAAATTTTAATTGTATTTTACAGCTAAAATGACTAAATACGGCCATACAGCCATCAAATTTAAGCCCTGCATGTAAACCAATGAAAATCTCTGGACAACATCTTCACTCTCACTTTCAAGAGGGATTGAAGAAAGCTTTTCCTGCCCCACAAAGTTGACCATTTGGATCAAAATGGTTGAGTTGAGATTATCATAAGGTGCTAGTTCCTCCAAATTCTTATTGATGCAAAGATAAAGATTTCTATTTGATTTCGTACATTACATAAACATTTATTTGTTGTTGTTCTTAGGTAATAAATCACTATATAAGTTGTATTGTTTAAATATAGGTGAACACCGAACAAAGGAATTGTCTATAGTGCACATATGATCAATAAATTTTTGTTTGAGTTTCCTATGTAAAAAATGACTTGCTTGTACATAATCAATCACTACACATACTTATTCAATGTTAACAAATCTACTAAGTTGTAAATGGTCCAAGATATTCACCTTTGACAAAACATTAATACAATGATATATTTAGCTCTAACTCCATTATATTATTGTAGTGTCTAGAAAAGTAACTCTTTTTCACATTTAATTTGGGAATAAATAACTAATAATAAAATGGACTTAATAGTGTCTTATTTAGGGTGTTGTAATATGTATTTTTATACTTTCACACTCATCTAGGGATTTATTAATTAATTAAGGTTAATTTGAGGTTAATTTTCCCTTTTAATTCAAATCCAAGTCTAATTAATTGCATTTTCTAAGTGATAAAACCTAACACTCTTAAATAATATTACACAACACTTACTTTTATGAGGAATGTACCATAGGCTAGTGATGTAGGACCCATTCGCCACTTGGCGAATGGGTCCCCACTAGGTCCTAGGACACCCTTTTTACATAACATTTAATATTTCCTGAAGTGTGTCCTAGTTAAGTATGCTATGACCCATTCACCCTATGGTGAATGGGTCCTCGCTTAACTTAGGACGCCCCCTTGGGATATGTTTTTGGTGGTATTTTAATGATTTCAAATCCTAGATCTGATGTTGGCTTGTGTTATTTGAACTTCAAGATTTAATCTTAAGTTAAATATTAATATAAGGTTATTTCACATAGTTTAACCTAAGAATTTTTATGCAAGCATCCTAAGAGCAAGCTTATGAGATCAAGAGTTCACAAGAGCATTCAAAAATGCATTCAAGGGAAGATTATTAGAGTTTATTGCAACAATCAAAGATCCAATTTGTCATGCATGTTGTTGAGCTAATGTGATGTTGTAACATTAGTGATCAAGTTCAAGTATTCAAATCCATCATCTTATGTCAAATTTATGATCAAGATCTACACTTCATGCTATGTTTTAGATTTGTACTCCAAGGTTCAATTGAGGATTGGTAAGGTGTAGCATTACATTGTTCATTCATCTTTCCTTTTATGCATTGTTTAAATTCAAGATTTAATTACCAAAAGAGACCAAGGAAAACCCCTGTTCCCTAACAAAACAAATTTTTTATTTTCCTTCAATGTGTGATTGCAAATTTGAGGTTGAAAATCAATTGAAGAGAAAACTTGGAAAAAGTTGTCAAAATTGCAAAGTTGTCATTTTCATTGCAAGATCACAAAAAATAAGCTACATAATTTATTTTTGACTTTTGGGAGTTGAACACTTGGGATTTGGGAGTGCAAACATTGAAGAACATAACCCAAAATTTGTTTTTCTAGAACCCGAGTAGGACCCATTTTCCACTGGGTGAATGAGTCCTCAGTGAGGCCCAAACAAGTAGTTTTTGTGAGAGGTATGTAACATTTAACCCTTCAAAAATATCCCTAAGGTCTATATGTTCAATTAGTATTATGATTTAGCTTCTAAATGCACTTTATAGCTTGTAATTTGGAGTTTATTTGCTATGTTAAATCTTTCTCCCCAAAGTGCAATTCAGTTCATACCCCTATCCTAACAAAAAGCAAAATCTAAAGATCCACATCTTGGGTTGACTCTACTAAGTATTGTTGATCAATATTTGATGTGGATCTCATTTCCTTGAATGAAATTAGAGAAATAGGTCCATTTATTCCCTTTTACTACCATTTTAGGGGTGAGCCTATTTTTCTTTGTTTCAATTATTATCTTATCACTACACATACTTGTTCGGTGTTAACGAATCTACCAAGGACATGTATAAGTTGGAAATGATCCAAGATATTCAGCTTTAACAAAACATTAACATAATGATATATTTAGCTCTAACTCCATTATATTATTATCTATAGATTTAATTTTCAACAATTAATATATTGCAATTAAATTTATAGTTAAATCTTTAATAATGAGAGAAATATAGAGGAAACAAAACATATTTAGATTCTAAATATTTTTACAAATTGTAATTGTTATATTTTTGAGAATTGAATAATTTTTCTAAAGATATAAGATTTTTTTCATGGACATCAATTTATTATAGACCTGTAATATTAAAAGGTATATTATGTTCTATAATTATAAATAAGCTATTTATTTACAAATATACTTTAAATCATTAAAAAATACGTATAGATTTCTTCCTCAGAAAAAAGTCTTACACAAAATCATGTTATTTTTTCCAACATAGATTCTTTGCTATAGATATAGGTAAAGATTTTTTCTAAATGCATAAATTCAAATAAGTTTGATATTAGAATTTTCTTCATGTGGGAAAATAAATCTATAATACTTAAGTCACAATAAAACTTTAGATAAATCACTGAGACCATATTTTATGTCTAATTTAAATGACCTATGATGCTAACATAATGTAGACCTTTAATTCCTACCAGTTTCTACTTGGCATGAGGAAAGATATGGAAGGAAAAATGTGGCCACAAACACTTTTTGGTCCATATACGACATAACATGAATGTGTTAATAGAACACTCATGATTTTTTTGACATATAAATAAAAATGTGTAGAGGTTGAGCCCATTTGAACTAAGCCTCTCAAAACATCACAACATACCACAAACCAAGGAAAGCAAATACACATTTTTTATTTGATCAACTCATTTCCAAAATGTTGTTGTGATGTCATGAGGCCAAGGAGGTAGGTTTTGTTAGTTGTTTACTATAAAAAATAATTAAATATAAAGAGATAATTTTTTTGATTCATTTTATTTTTATTTTTAGGAATTGAAAATTCCTAACAAATTCATGAAAACCCTAATTCACTAGTTCTACATAATATTAATTTCTATTTTTGTGGGATTATGTTTTGTCACTAATCATCTTTGAATGATGTGAAATTATATGTTTGTATAAACATACACATAAATTTACATATATATATGCATGCATGCATACATACATACATACATATGTATGTATGTATGTATGTATGTATATGTATGTATGTATATAAATGTATATATGTATATGTATATGTGTGTGTGTTAATGTGTATGTCTATATATCAATATATATGTATATATATGTATACATATACATATAAATTTATAATACGTTGAAACACACATAAATAAATATATTGATTTTGATTCAATTTATTTTTATGCTTCTATTGTTTATTTAATTTTTTCATGAAATATTTTTTGTTATTTGGTTTACTTTATACTCATTTTAATATTTAGTAATATATTGCCTAGTTAATTAAAAGTATTCTTTTTCTTTCTTCTTTATTTTGATTCTTGTTTTTCACTCATTTTCTTCTTTGGTGGCCTCTCCTTTCTTTAGTGTCTTTTGAGTCTTATGCTTGGTATTGGCTTCAATTCTCTTCTCTAGATAGTTCACCTTGATAATGTATCATGTAGTATGATCCTAAATGTTTATAAAATAATGTTTATATGGTCAAATTTAAACACTAACAAACAATTTTTATTTCTTTGTTAGACTTTTAGGGAGGTTAACAAATTTAGAACATTTCACTGCATGATTTAAAAGGAAAAATAATACTTCAATCCTAGGAAAGTATAAGGATAGGCTGTCAAGGATCAAGGATAAGAGATACTTGACACTTCATGCTAAAACTAGGAAAATAGGGGGGTGTCTTCATCTCTAATTTTAGGAGAATATTTAAGTTGTAATATGTTGGGATGACTCATAACTCATACCAAATTATAATAATTCATTCATATATTACCATTATTATTACCCAAATTATTCCTAAATGCTAAATTAGATGCACTTTAATTTATTTAATGAATCAAGATTAATTTAAATGCAAAGTAAAGGAAAGGTATAACAACAATTAAACTATTTAGTATTAAAATGGCAACAATCCTTAGAACATTTATAAATATGAATAATGATTGCAACGAACATTTAATTTATTAATGTCATGATAATCAAAGAATACATATCTTATTTTTTGCAGCAAAGGTTACTATTTGTCACATAGAGGAAGATCCAACCACTTCACGATAAGGAGGAACTCTTGGAGGAAATATTTCTTGCAGATAACACCAACCTACCTCAAAGGGCCTTATGGTTAAAATACATGCCTCAAAGGTCCTTACGATAAAATACCTACCTCAAAGGGACTTACACTAAAGCCTTGGCCAAGATAATCCCAGGTGTACATTGTATCCTGAGTTGGACACACAATGTATGCTCCTTCTCCAATTTCCCTTAATGCAAGCCAAAGATCATGTCCTCACTCTTTGGTGCTCTCTGAAATTTTGTATGTCTTCCTTGATTATTGCCTCCTTTTCTTTTCTCTTTCTTAGTGTCCTCCCATTTCAATTAACTTACAAAATTATATAACATTCAAAGGCTGGTTACAACAATCACACTTGTTCACAATAATAATAATGTTTAATTATATTAAAGTTTACATTCTTTTATTTATTTATTTTCATGGGAAAAATGTCTCATAACAATTCTCCCCCTATAATTTAGCTATTGCCCTTCGCAGCTTGATGATTTTTGGTATCACACATACAAATATGACAACCTTTAGCTAAGCAAATGTGGATATTGATCCTTAATAAAATCAACTTTTTCCCAAGTAGCACTATTATTATCACAATGACTCTAGGGTATGTGCAAGATCATCATGGAAAAAATAGGGCCTTAAGTGGCAAAAAAGTAAGAAAAATAGGAGTTAGGCAACTTGACATAAAAATTTGAATAATTTATCTGTCTTATTTCAAAAATATGTAACAATATAATCTATAGAAAATTGAATGTAGTTTTTAAAGTACTAGGTTTATTTTTTAAAAAAACTCTATTTGGTAAAAAAATTGAAATTTCAATGTAGTAGTACTTAAATTTTAGGGAAAAAAATAGAAAGTACATGTTTTTCTAACTGCCCTAAACACAATAAAATGATAATATTTTTTTATAAGATTTTAGATATAAGTAGAGGAATCATGTCGTGATGTGATGCATAGTTTTTAATAATTTTTTTCTAAGTAAATAATTAATTATGAATTTTTTATTACAAGTTTTAAAAAATATAAAAACTCGTATGTCTGACCACCTTAACTTGGTCAAAACTTCATGAAATTCATTTTTTTTTTAAATCTTATAGCATGCGGAGCATAGAATGTGACACATGTTTCAAATTCAAAAAATGTGATACCATTTGAAAGCTATTGATGTTTTTCAATCGACCTATCAATCAGAACTTTAGTTGTAATTCAAATAGAAAATGAATAATAATTATTTATTAAATTCAAAGTAAAGCATAATTTATTTTGGTGGAAAGTTCATAATCTCCTTTAAAAACCTTTTTTTGTTTTCATCAATTTTGGGTAAAAAAAGTCGTCAACCACATACCCTACACATACCCATCATATCACCATTTTTTTTCCCATCATGATCCTACACATACCCTGCATTTAATTTTTACTTCATTTATAACCCTATTTCTCAATATTCTAGATCTTTTTTCAATTATTATTTTTTGTTCAATTCAAAACTCACAAGATCATTTAATAAAGTTACTTTTCCTATCAATAACATGATCTGCATTGTATACATATTTCTTAAGTAAACTCACATGAAATACATTATGGATTTGTAATTGAGGTGGTAAAGCAAGTTTATAAGCAACACCAACTAAGTTTTCTAGCATTTAAAAAGGTCCATAAAAATGAGGAGCTATCTTAGAATATTTACCAAGTTTTAATAATTCCTTTTTAATTTGACTCTAAGAAAAACATGTTCATCAACCTCAAAAGCTCGGGTGGATGGTGTAGGTACACCCAAGCACATGATAGTTTCAAATGAAGGTCAACATGTCAAGTCTAGGTGATCAAGTATTTTTACACTATTCAAGGTCTATTTATGATAAATAAGGTTTAATAAGACCATTTGTTATGTATTTGGGTGGTTTTGAGTCTTAGGATTCAAGTTAGTAAAAGTTGCACAAAAGATGTAAATGTTGTCAAGGCAAAAATTTGTCAAAATGCAACTTATTAGGAATATGAAGAGTTTAGTATTTCGAATGATAGTTATAGGTGTTAGAAATTTTGGATTTTAATAGAAACATGTATAAAATCCTCTCCATGGATTGATTTTTGTAGTTGATTGTTGTATTGAAGAATTCCAAACATATTACAATGCTTTTTCTGCAAATTTTCTATTTTTCTTGAACTTTTCTCTTACTGTACAAACTCGTAAAGGTTTTAAATGATCTAAATCCTTTTGTTTTATATAGATCCATGAGTTATCTTCCATTTGGTTTCATTTTGAAAGTCTAACTCTAAAATTAGAAAGAGATTTCATTATTTCTTTGAAGCGGCCCTGTTAACACAAAATTTAGGGTTGATTGTCTCTTAAAATGGTGAATTGACCCATTCCATTTTTTGTACTAGCTATAACTCATGGAATGGTTCCTAAACATTGTAATTTAGGTTTTTTTATGGTGCTATAGGTAGAGGATTTCAGTTGTGAGAATTGGGATGATTCCCTAGGGTAATTTGAGTGATTTTCCACGTGAAATGAACGTGTCAAAGTAGAGTTTTGACAAAACAGAGAAATAATTTTCTATGTAATGGACTTGTGAGTTTGTGTAGGGTATATGTAAGGTTTTTGATGCATTGGTTGTGTCATTTAATATCGGGTGATAAAATTTTCGATAAACCCTAGTGTTTTGTATGTAAAATGAGGGTTTCATGGTGAAACATTTTGGAAGTCAGGTATCTATGAAATGGTGATGTATTCTATGGTTTTGGGACACAATTTAACTCTTTCAAATGATTTTTAGTGAAAGAAAGGAGTTTAGGAAGTACTTCCTTTGGAAAATAGGGCTAATTAAGTAGGCTAAAATAGGGGCAGGTTATTGATTCTCAGTGTTGTGTCAAAGAAAACTCATGATGATTGTTGATATTTTGTGTTGGGTCATGTTGTGAGTCTCAAAGGATGTTAAGAAGGTATTTTTATGGCCTTCTCTAAAACATATTGTGTAAAGTCAGGGTTTGTGGGCTACAAGCCTCTAGTTGTGTATTCAAGGAAAGTTGAGTGTTTTGTGTTCAAGGATAGGTTTCTTGGTTTTGGATCTGATTATTGTGAGTTCAGTTGAGTCATCACCACCTTGCTTACATTATGTGGTATCAAATCTCAGGGACAAGGTCTCTTTTGGTTCAAATTTTGTAGGTTAGAAGAAGGTGATTGGAAGGTGAATAAACAAGTTTGTAAAGATTCCTCTGATAGGTGTTGGTGCTACTAGAGAGTTGTAGAAACTGAAGCAGAAGCATGCTAAGCTTCTAGAGTCACACAATACTGAGTTGGAAAGGATTTCTGCCTTGGATACAAGGAAAAGAAGAGATGAGAATGAAGAGAGTGAAACAAAGGAGGAAAATGAAGAATATGAAGATGTTGATGAGGAGTTAGACCTTGAAGATTAGAGGATGGAAAAGTTGCTCAAGGCAGTTAAAGGTGATTCAATGAAGGTAAAATTTTATATTCCTATGTATGGAGTAAATTTAAATGAAGAAGAGTTGTTTGACTGGATTGTAGCTATGGACAACCACTTTAAAAGTGAAATTTTTTTAGATGAGCAGAAGGTAAAGGTGGCAAAAAAAAACTTAAAGGTCATGCTCTTCTATGGTGGGACTATGAGCAAGCAGAAAGGAGAAAAGAAGGAAAATCAAGAATAGTTTCTTGGGAAAATATGGTACAAAAACTGAAAGGGAATTTTCTTCCAAAGGATTTTGAAGTTCAATTGTAAAAAAGATTGCAAGGTTTGAAACAAAAAGATCTAGATTTTAAGGCCTATACTATTGAATTTTACAAAATAAGTATAAGGTCAAGAAGGGATGAAGATGAAGTTGAAAAAGTAGCTAGATATCTAGGTGGCCTTATATTGAATATACAAGATGAATTATTTGTTTCTAACCCAAAGACTGTTGAAGAGTGTTTCCAATTGGAAATTAGGGTGGAGGAAAAGATCAAAAGAAGGCAAGAGAAATTTGTTAGAGGAAGAGGTACTAGTACAAGAGGGAGAGGATCATTCCCTACATCAAGACAACCAAATGAGGAACAAGAAGAAGCAAACAGAGGTAAGGAGTAAGGTGTTGATGCTAGAGGAGGTTTTAGGGGTAGAGGTAGATTTAGTGGTGGCGTAAATTCAAATGTTTTTGTAGGGATATGTTATAATTATAATGAATATGGTCATCCTTCTTGGAAATGTCTTGAAAATTTTGGTAGTTCATCAAGTGGAGAAAAGAGGACTGAAAGGAGAGCACAAATAGTACAAGAAGAGGAGTGTGAGAGTAACCATTCTGTAATTTTACATGCTACTCCTAAGACAGGTGAAAATTTGATGATGAGAAAGACCATATTGAAGGAAACAAAGGAGATGGATCCACTGCAAAGGAAGAATATTTTCAAGACCACATGTAAGTGCAAAAACAAGGTATGCAAAATTGTTATCAATTCTGGCTCTACAAAGAATATGGTGTCAAGTGTGATGCTTAACAAACTAAATTTGCAAAAATTTCTCCATGAGTTGCTATATAAGGTGTCTTGGTTGAGTGATGGGAAATATTTGTTGGTCAATGAACAAGTAGTTGTTGAATTCTGGATTGGAGGCTATAAATATAAGGTAGTTTGTGATATCTTTCCTATACATTTTTGTCATTTACTCCTAGGTAGGCCATGATAGTATGACGGGTGTGCATTGTATGATGGGAGAGAGAACACATACACTATAGAGAAGGATGGATGTAAATTTATTTGGACTCCTTTGGTGGAAGATGACAAGGGTAAAGTCAAGGTAATCATGTGTGGAAAGAAAGAGCTTGTTGAAGTTGTAAGATGAGACAAAAAGTTAGGTGTTGCAGTTGCTTCAAAACTTGGGAATGTTGGGACAATAAGTGAGAAAGATAATTCATATTTGTTGACAGTGAATTGGAATAAGAATGTTTTGGTTGGTACAATGGTGTGTCCATTGATTGGAAGCATGGTGAAAGGACAAGTAGTAAGATCTACAGGCACAATAGGTTGTACATTTGATGGTACAGTGGTACAAAAGGCTGACAAGAAAGTGGGATTGATAACAGGGATGAAAAGACAGAGTGGATAGGACATTGAGAGCAGTTACAAGTGTGAAGATGAGGTAAGAGGGAAGATGGTTCAAGGAACTTCTAAAAAAATTTTTATTGTGAATGTGAAGACAGGAACAATGTCTAGTTTTGGTCAAAGAATAGATGGAAGACAACTAGCAGGTCTGGTTGTAGAGTTAGAGACAAGTTTATGAGAAAACAAGGTCAAGAATGTTAAGGATGTAGGGAAGATCATAGGATCTCAGTGTTTGGACTAGAGGAAGAAATTTTCAGGTCAAAGAGTTTGTGGATAAAATATAAAGTATGGTACAAGCCCCAACTCACGTGACATGAGTTCCTTTTTTGTGGGGTTGAATGGTAAAGGTGCACCCAAGCACATGATGGTTTCAAATGAAAGTCAACATGTCAAGTCTAGGCACGATCAGGTTTTGTTACACTATGCAAGGTCTATTTATGCTAAATAGGGTCTAATAAGAATATTTGATATGTATTTGGGTGGTTTTGAGTCTTAGGAGTCAAGTTAGTAAAAGTTGCACAAAAGATGTAAATGTTGTCAAGGCAAAAAATAGTCAAAATGCAACTTATTAGGAATATGAAGAGTTTAGTATTTCAAAAGGTAGTTATAGGAATTAAATATTTGGGATTTGAATGGAAACATGTATAAAATCCTCTCCACATCTCAAGTTTTGTATTTGATTGCTTTATTCAAGAATTACAAACATAATACAACATTTTTCCTACAAATTTTCTGTTTTTCCTAAACCTTTCTCTTACTGTACAAACCCATATAGGTTTTAAATGATTTGAATATTTTTTTGTTCTTTATATACATGAGTTATCTTCCATTTGGTTCCATTTTTAGAGTCTAACTTTAAAATTAGAAAGATATTTCTTTATTTTTTTTAAGTAGCCCTGTTAATACATAATTTAGGGTTGATTGCCTCTTAAAATGGTGAATTCACCCATTCCACTTTTTGTACCAACTATAACTCATGTATTTGGTCCTACACATTGTAATTTAGGTGTTTTAATTATTTTGTAGGAAAAGGAGTTGAGCTGTGAGAATTGGGATGATACCCTAGGGTAATTTAAGTGATTTTCCATGTGAAATGAAGGTGTCAAAGTAGAGTTTTAACAAAATAGTGAAAGAATTGTCTATGCAATGGAATTGTGAGTTTTTGCAGGGTATATGTAAGGTTTTTGATGCATTTTTTGTGTCATGAAATCCCAGATGATAAGATTTCCAATAAACCCTAGTGTTTTGTATGTAAAATGAGGGTCTCATGGTGCAGCGTTCTGGAAGTTAGGTATCTATGAAATGGTAATGGATTATGTGATTTTGGGAGAAAATTTAACTCTTTCAAATGAGTTTTGGTGAAAGAAAGGAGTTTAGGAAGTACTTCCTTTGGAAAATAGGGCTAATTGAGTAGCCTAAAATAGGGGTAGGTTATTGATTTTCAATTTTGTTTCAAAGAAACCTCATGATGACTATTGGTATTTTGTGTTGGGTCATGTTGTGAGTCTCAGAGGATGTTAAGAAGGTATTTGTATATCCTTCTCTAAAATATATTGTGAAAAGTCAGGTTTTGTGGGCTACAAGCCTCTAGTTGTGTATTTAGGGAAAGTTGAGAGTTTTGTATTCAAGGGTAGGTTTATTGGTTTTGGATCTGATTATTGTGAGTTTGGTTGAGTCATCACCACCTTTCTTTCATCATTGGACCTCTTGAAATCAATCCAACTTTTATACCTCTCTTGGGAAGCCTTCATATTTTGTTTGGATTTGTTAATAATAGCTTCCATTTCCAATAGGTTTTCATTCTCATACCAAACCTTATCATGGATAGGGTCAGACCCTGAGATAGGTCTATTACAATTTTGACCATGAGAAGGTTCAAATTGTGGCATATTAATATTTGAATGATATCTTTGATTGTATGCAAACTCTATTAAGTGTAAATAATCTTCCCATGACACGGGTTTTTCCATGGTATACATTCACAACACATCTTCTAAGATTATATTAACTCTTTTAGTTTGACCATATAACTCAAAATGATAGGCAATACTAAAATTTAGGTGGGTATGAAGTTTTGTAAATAGAGATTTCCAAAAAGAAGATGTAAACCTAGGATCTTAGTCTGAAATAATATTCTTTGGAAGGCCATGTAACTTGATAATCTCTTTGACAAAAATATGGGTAGTATCAAAATAAAATGTATTTATTTTGCTAGGTAGTAAATCTACCATCTTGGTTAATCTATCCATTACTACAAAAATAGAATCATGTCCTTTATGTGTTCAAGGTAATCTAGTATTAAAATCCATACTAATTGACTCCCACCTCCAATTTGGTATAGGAAAAGGTTGCAAGAGACCCAAAGGTTTATGTTATTCTACTTTTACCTTTTGACAAGTTAAACATTGTTGTTCATATAGGTACATATTTCAGTCTTCATTTAAGGCCAAAATTAGTTTTTCTTGATTGAAAGATAGGTTTTCTAGAATCCAAGATGTTCGGCCATCAACATGTCATGAGAATCTTTCAATATCCTTATTTTAAGGTTAGGTAGATTGGGAATTGATAATCTTCCTTTATAGTAAAGGGGACCATTGCTGCTTAGCAAATAATGTTCTATTTGATCTTTAGATGGACATTAGGGGATTGATGCTGCAGACCTTCATAAATTGGTTGGAAATAATCATTCATCATTAACTTGGATTTTATGCCTTATTCAAATTGAATTCTCTCCAAAGTTACAACATTAACACATTTTCATTTTCAACTTAAAGTGTCTGCCACTACATTTTCTTCTCCAGGAACATATTGGATGGTGAAATCATATTCAATTAAGAGTTTCATCCATCTTCTTTGTCTCATGTTAAGGTGAGGTTGAGTAAAGATGCATTGGAGACTACAATGATTGGTTTTTAATGTAAACTTATTCCCTAATAAATAATGGTGCTAAACCTTTAAAGCATGGATAATGCCTAATAACTCAAGATCATGGATAGGGTAGTTTCATTTAGTGGGTAGAAAAATTCTAGATTCATAATATAGTACTCGATTATATTGCATTAGAACACCACCGATACTTATACCACATGCATCAATAACCTCAACAGAAGGCTTAATAAAATTTGGAATACAAAGAATAGGTGCATATGTTAATAAATTTTGTAGTGTATTAAAAGATTTATCACATTCTAGGTCTAATTATAGCTTTGTCCTTTTTTATTAGATCAATCAAAGGTGCATCTATTTTGGAATAGTTTCTAACAAAACATCGATAAAACCCAAATAATCCTAGAAGAATTTTGATTTTGTGAGCATCCTTTGGAATAGGCCAATCTTGGATTGCCTTAATTTTAGTAGGGTCGAGTGAAATACTCTTTTCAGAAACTACATGTCTTAGGTAAGATGCTTCTGATTTGAAGAATTCACACTTGCTAAATTTGACATATAACTTATTCTTTTACAATGTTTCTAGTACCATCTTGAGATGTTTCTCATGATCTTCCTCATTCTTTGAGTATATTAAGATATCATCTAAAAAAATAATCACAAATACATCTATAAATAGTTGAAAGATATCATACATCAAGGTCATCAAGGTTGTCGGCGTGTTGGTTAAACCAAAAGGAATTACTACAAATTCATAATGGCCATATCATGTTCGAAAGGAAGTTTTGGAAATACTTGATTCTTTAATGTAAATTTGATGTTATCCTGATCTTAAATATATTTTTGGAGAAACATTTGGCACCATTTAACTGGTCTAGGAGGTCATCAATTCGAGGCAAGGTATACTTATTTTATGGTTAAGTTTTTTAAATTGTTTGTAATGTATTTGAACATAACCTCATGGTTCCATATTTTTTCTTGACAAAAAATAGTGGTGCACCCCAAGGAGAGACATTTGGTTTTATCTTAAATTCTTCTTTAAGTAATTATGTTAATTGAATGCTTAGTTCAGTTAATTCAGCCCGAATTGATTGACAATAAGGGGCTTTAAAGACATGTTCTACCCTAGGAACTAAATCAATCACATGTTCTACAAATAATTTAGGACATAAACTATTTAATTCTTTAGGAAATACATCTTTAAATTATTGAATCATAGGTTTAACATTAATTTATATTTTAAACTTATCACCTATTTGAAAAACCATAGCACAAAATATTTTACAAGTTTTCCTTTCACTACGCTTGACTTGCATGGCTGAAATATTTTTAATGTGAAGAGGTTTTTTCTGGGCGTTATAAAATGTAACATGTCCCATGTTATAGTTTAGGATAACTTTTTTGTTATCATAACCTAGGAAATCATTGTTTATCTCTAGCCAACTCATACCTAGAATAGCATCATATATACCCAGATTCAATATATGGAATTGATCATATGTGTGTGCTATATAAAATATATCGTGAATAACCAAATCAAAACTACACAACACACAAATGAAACATTATATTAATGAATTCAAATAAAAATAAAATTGAAACAAACGATTCCCTAATGGCATCTCATTGTCCTTTATCTCCCAGGATTCTTTAAGTCATTTTTTCTCTTGAGCAGATTATCTATGGACATGACTTTCCAAATGACAACTTGAAGAATGAGAGATGTTGGAAATGCAAGAAATGTTTCCTTCACTACAGGATTGCTAAAATAGCTGAAGATGATATGCAAAGATAATGATACTATTGTGATGTTGCTAATGGAAATGATATGATGAAACTACAGTAATTAAGATGTTGCTAATGGTAATGCCATGATTAAATTACTTGATACTTAAAAGAAAATACTATAATGCTCAATGCTAAGATGATAATGCTAATGAAAATTCTCTAGTGTAATTATGCTTAGCTCTCTATATGACTTTTTTGTAAATGAGGGTCTACTTATAGATTTTTCAAGGCATGAGCCTAGGTGGCAGGAATCAACGGTTTGGATTCAATCTGGAGAACGGACAATTGAAAGTAAAGAGGTTAGAGAGAAAAGGGGAGTACGTTCCCTTTATAAGAACAAACTACCAAATGTGAAGAGGAATCAAATGGAGATGAAGACCAAGTGTCCCAAATTGGTTAAAATTTGTTGAGGATAAATGCCAAATTAAATATTAGAAATATTTAATTTCATGAGACACATGATGAGGTGGAAGATGAGAAGAAGTTAGTAGAAATGTGCTCAAATTCGAATTAAAAATTCAAATTTAATTAGAGACTTAATTAAATAAAAAAAACTAATTGTATTTGTTCATTTAACTAAGACTGTGAAGAAATATGATTTTAGATAGAAAGAATTAGGGAAAGTGAACTATATAAATAAATTTTTGAATTTATTTATAAGTAGAAGAATTAAACATTGTTAATTAAATGACTTGTATTTCATTAATTCCTCCAAACCAAATTTGAGTGTATACATTTTGCCCCTTTTTGAAGGGATGTTTTTGCGGCACATTGCTTCAAAGAAAAATTTGTTGATAGTGCTGATAAAAAAATTTATATGCCCCAGATACTGATTTTCAAGTGATGATGCATGTATGCCCCCTCGGGAGATAAATCAGGAAAAAATTGATTTTTTTAGGATTTTTTTGAATTTTTTATTTTTTTATGATTTTCAAATTGTATGATGTTGAGACGATTTATCTCCCAATAATGAAGAATGATCCTACCAATTGACTAATTGATGCCCTTGTGAAAAAAAAAAACCCCACTTAATTACCCTCCAATTACCCTTTTAAAAGATAAAAATATGAAAAAGTGAGCTCATTTGAATTCATTTGCATTTGGAAGATTGAGTTGATTAAGGACTTGGAGCAAGATAGTGATCCCATACCAAACCCATCGATTCAAGTGAGTTCGATGACACAACCACCCTGCCACATATGGATCTCCAGTACACACCTTGAGAAATCACTTCTTGAAATTTAAATTTAGTTTTTGCACATTTTTTTCATGTTTTAAATTTTTTTCTTTCCATTTTAGCACATTTAGAATTTGATATAGAGCATTGATTTAATGTTTTAGTGCATATGGTAGTGTAGCACATAGATGCCCAGATTTAGTGCATTGATTATCTGTTTTACTACATATGTTGATTTAGCGCAAAGATGTCATAGAGTAGCACATCTATTGAATGTTGTAGCGCATATAGGGTTTTCATGCATCGAAGGAATGTTTTGGCACATTGATGGAGTTTTTTAGCACATCCATTGTTTCGGATTGATGCATTTCTCTAGTGCATTGACACCAGAGTTGAATTTTTTTTATTGTTCTCCTGACTTTTGATGTTTGATGATCACATTAGTCATTGTTTTGATGATGTTTGATAGGTTAGATAATGATTGATCTCATGATAGGTGAGAGTCAATGATAGGATAGATGATGATTGACTGTAATCTATAGTACTATGCCTCTCTAGCTAAATGTTGAAGTCGAAGTCATTCTTAGACTATGAGAAGGGGTGTGATTGGGCCACCTCATAGAGATCCATTAGGAAGGGATCTAGGTGCAGGCCCATCTCGTGGTGCAACAATAGGCACAACGAGGTCTACATTGCCTAGGGGGAGCACCACATAGCTTTGTGCTCATATTGATATACTAAGACTTGATTTATACATTTATTTAGTCAGGGACTTTTAGGATTTCTCACCACTTTGTTGATGTAGCTTTCCACATTTTGGGATATCATTGTACACTTGACATTTATTATTTTGAGATTATATGAGATGTAGTGAATACTATTAATGTATATGTTGTCTATATGCTTTTATGATGAATGCATTTGATTTTCGTTCTATATGCTATGTGATATCTATATGATTATGCTATGGTTCTATATGGATGCAATAATGAAATGGGGATGCATGGATTATGATTCTATATGGCCTTATGGATGATGCTTTATGATATATGAGATGGATTTGATCATGCAGCTAAGATGTGATGCACTTTATTTTTTTTGCATTTTTCATGATGCAAATATATGATCTAATGCATGGATGCATGACCTATGATAATACCTTATAATGTATGTATGATATGATAATGATTATGAAGCTACATGTGATTGGTCTTTTTTTGTTAATGTTAAATGTACTCAATCCTTTAATGAGAGAGGTAGAATCATTTTGAAATTAGCTATCCTTGTAAAATCTAAAATACATATACAAAACTAATATGGATGCAATCTATCTTAACCATGCAAATCTAAATATGTAATGTTATCCTTTTGTCAGCCGATTTGTTGTGTCTAGTATCATAATTGAGCTTTTAATATGTTGAAAGTTAGTACAAACATCGATGGTATAATTTGACCATGATGACCGTACAACTCTTATTGATTTTTGATATTGCAAGGTAATACAAGCATCTAGGCATAATTGAACTGAGATGAGTTGAGTATTGCTGGGGTAAAATAGATAAGAGCTAATCCTTTTCCTATGCAAATCTAGAATGACATCAATGATACTTTGTAGAGCACATCTCGTGATAAATTTACATAGTAGTAATGATCAACTCACAGACAACAAACAAAGAAAATACCATACTCTATCATAGCTTCTCTAGTTCATGACATCCTTGAGTTGCTCCAGAGAAATGATAACAACAATCAAAATACAACAATTGAACATTCATGAAAAGTGATTAAACCATGATTCAAAAGAACATCATGCAGTTAGATTTTTTTATTTTTTTTTACTAATCGTGTTGTTGATTTGGATGGTTGATTTTCTGAAAATTGTGATTGATGTTCAATGTTGAGTTTTGTTGTCATTGTTATGTTTGCTATGCTATCTGATTATTGTTTTTCCATTCTTTTAAGATCAAAGTAGATTTCTCCTAGTGAATTCAATATTTTCCCCCAAATGAGAAACCAACCATTTATTGTGAATATGTACAATGATCACCAAGCCAAAATGAAACATGACTGCAATGCCCGAATATGTACATGAGGTTTGTATGATGAATAGGCATAATAATGGAAAAAAGCGGATGACCGACACATGTTCCAATAGATGGAAAAGCTAATCTATCACAAATAGTGCTTGTTTCCAAGTTTTCACTAGTTTTTATTGCACTTTTTCTGATTTTCTAATTTTTTTGTTGCACCAAGACACCTATTTGCTAGGTTTTCATAAAGGTAATGATTTTTTTTTTCACTTTTTTTTTTAAATTTTTCCTTTCTTTTTTTTGGTTTTTTGATCAACCTTTTTAATTTTTTTGTATTTTTCACTTTTTGATTTTTTTGGATTTTTCTTTTTTGATTTTTTTCGATTTTTCATCTTTTTTTTTTTTTTTTGGATTTTTCAACTTTTTTGCTTTTTTTTTTTGGACTTTTCTCTTTTTCTCATTTTTTAGATTTTTCAACTTTTTGTGTTTTTTGGACTTTTTAGCTTTTTGAACCATGTATTGTATGAGTTATGTATAAAAGTTCTTAAGATGAAGGTTGTTAATAGGTTCTTCAAACAAGTCCCCCTCAGGTGTAGATAACTGATATGCTCTAGATCCATATACTAATACAATGACAAAAGGACCTAGCCAATTAGGTTCAAATTTTCCCTTCTTTCCATGATCCTGTTGATTACGAGGATTCTCTTTTAGGACCAAGTCACCAACCTAAAATGTTCTTGGTCTTACCTTCTGGTTATAGCTCCTTGACATTCTTTTTGATAAGCTTTTAGATGATCAACAGCATGCTAACGACGTTCATCTAACAATTCCAACTCCTATAATCTGGATACTCAATATTCTTCTTATAAACTGATTCCTTTCAATGATACTCGTAGTGAAGGTAACTCAACCACAATAAGTAAGATGACTTATGATCCATACACAAGAGCATATGGTGTGGCTCTTGTAGGGGTTCAGATGCTAGTACGGTATGCCCACAAAGAAGGGTTTAATTGAACATGCTAGTCACATCTAGCTTCGTTGACAATTTTATTCAGTATTTTCAAAATGGTCTTATTTGAGGCTTCTACTTGGCCATTCCCTTGAGGGTAATAGGGTGTCAAAAATCAATGTTGGATATAGAATTTTTCACAAATTTCTTGTTCATCCTGATTTTTAAAGGGTCTACCATTGTCAGTGACAATGGAGCTAGGGATTCCATACCAACAGAAAATGTAGTTCAAGATGAAGGAGGAATTTTTTTTACCAGTGATGGTGGTTGATGGGACGACTTCAATCCACTTTGCGAAATACTCAGTGGTTGTTATTATTAATTGGTGTCCATTAGAGGAAGATGGGTGAATCTTACCCACAAGATCAAGTCCCCATTGATATAAAGGACAAGTTGATGTGAATGGTTGTAGCTCTTGTGCCAATACATGTATGAGATTTCCATGGACTTGACACTTCTTGTAATTGTTAAAAAATTGAAATGATTCTTTCTCCATGTTCGACCAATAATATCCTAAGCATAGGAGTTTCTTAGCTAGAGTAAGACCACTTGAATGAGTATCACAAATACCTTCATGAACTTCTCATAAATTAGTTTCAAATTTGTCACATTCAAGACAAAGGAGAGTACCATTGAGACCTCGTCGATAAAGTGTATCAACTTTCAAGGTGTGTTGAGCTCCTTGACGGATAAAGTTGCATTTTTGGTTTTGAGATAGATCAGGTGGAAGGGTATTGTCTCTCAAATATGTATAAATCTTCCATTAAATTGAAGTTTCAACATCAATGAGATGGCACATGGCATGGGATTCAGGATTGTTATATGCGGGATTAAACAATTGTTCCACCATGAGTTCATAATGACTTCATTTTTTTGGTATTTGTAAAAGAGAAGCAATGGTTTCCATGGCATCTACAACTTTTTTGTCTACCCTTGGAATTTTTTCAAACTTGAACTCAACAAAGTATTTCTTGAAGTTATCTACCATTCTCTTGTATGGCATCATCTTGTCATATTTTTTTTGATATCCATCATTAACCTGATTCATGACTACTTGAGAATCTCCATAAACCTGTAATTCTGTGATTTTCCATTCCACTATTGCCTTGATACCAATGATTAGTGCTTCATATTCAATCATGTTGTTAGTGCAAGGGAACATCAACCTGTAAGATTTTGGGATAGTGTGTCCTTGAGAAGTGACAAATAGGATTCTAGCACCCAATCCATGTTGAGTGTAAGAACATCAAAGTATAATATCCAATGTTGTGATGTCATTGTGAGGACATCTACATCCAGAAATTCAATGTGCATAGGACAGTCATCTTGTAATGGTGCTTCAACTAACTGATCTGCTATTGCTTGGCCCTTGATTTCTCTTCTATCCACATATTTAATGTCAAATTCACTCAATATCATCACCCACTTTGCTAATCTTCCTATTAAATTGGCTTTGCTGAGTAGATACTTTAATGGATCTATCTTGGCTATTAGTTTGATGGTATGTGTTAACATATAGTGTCACAATTGTTGAGTAGCAAACACCACTACCAAACAAGCTTTTTCAATGAATATATAGTTAAGTTCATAGCCATTTAGTCTCTTGTTGATGTAGTAGATGTCCCTTTCTTTTCCTCTAGAGTCTTCTTGTGCTAGCAGAGCTCCCAAAGACACCTTAGTAGTTGCTATGTAAAGTAGAAGTGGTTTTCCCTCTATTGGTGGTACCAATATAGGTGGATTCATCAAATATATTTTTAATTGATTATAGGAAGCTTCACATTTTTCATCCCATCATAAATAAATATTCTTGTGTAACAAATGAGTAAAAGGATGACTTTTGTCTACCAGTTGCGCAATGAATCTTCTGATGAATTGAAATATTCCTTGTATAGATCTTAGTTGGCTAATATTAATAGGAGGTTGCATTTCCATTATTTCTTTGACTTTTATTGGATCTACTTTGATTCCTTTAGTTGAGAATATGTATCCTAATAATTTTGTTGATGTTACTCCAAATACACAATTCTTTGGGTTTAACCACACATTAAAATTTTCCAATAGAGTAAAGATTTTATCCAAGATTTCCAAATGTCTCTCCCTAGTGTATTATTTTGCTAACAAGTCATCCACATATTCCTCCATGAATGTGTGCATCATGTCATGAAAGGTTTTTTTCATTGCACACTGATAAGTGGCTCCTGCATTCTTTAATCCAAAAGGCATGACATTCCAACAAAATTTACTCCATGGGCATGTGAAAGTTGTTTTTTCTTGATCTTTTGGTGCAATTTTGATCTAATCATAACTTGAAAAACTATCCATGAGTGATAGAATAGCATGTCCTACTGTTAAATCCACAATGATGTCTATATTTGGCAAAGAGAAGTCATCCTTCAAACAAGCCTTGTTAAGATTCCTAAAATCTATGCATATTATGATGTTGTTGTCTAGTTTGGATTTTTGCATAGTCGATTGGTCAGATGAACCTTGCATCTAATATTCTTTTTAATTTTTCTTTCACCAATAGGATGATGTGTGGATGCATTTTTCTCAATTTCTTCTTTACTCGCTTCACTCCAAGTGGTAGGGATAAATTATGGATTATTAGTTCTGGATCTATTCCAAGCATGTTAGCATAGGACCAAGAAAAATTGTTTTGTATTTCTTCAAAGAACTTGGTGAAATTTGGCTTTTCTTGTTGTCATTGATGTCGCTAGGTGTAAGGTCTTCGTTGTTTTTTTTGTACCAATGTTTATCAAATGCATAGGCTCAACCCATACTAAAGATATTTCTTGAGAGTGCTCAGGAATAGTGTCAAATCTCTCATCCTTCAATGCCTCAGAGAGTTTTTCATTGTTTGATATGCTCTTTCTTTTAATTTTCCATCATCTAATATTTCCATTGCATGGTTTTCACCATTAGATTGACTTTTTGTATTCTTTATTTTGTAGGTAAGATATTTGGAACTCCCCTTGATTGAAGTTTTTTTATGAAATTCATTGGTGTAACTTTTTTTGGATTTTATGAACAAAGGAAGTTGACAATGGAATCATCATCTGAAAAGATAGGGATATCAAGCAACTCGGTTTGTTCCAAGTCAATGAGTTCAGGATCTACCAAAGGGAAGGAATCATTGCATTGGTCAAGATAAAAGGTGGTAAGTGTCAAGATGGAAACATTTTCAAGGTGTTTGATACCAATTCCAAGGTCTATAATGTTACTCTCTTCTGAATGATCTATCTTGCTCGATGTCTAATCGTCCTCACTAGTCATCAATATGTAGTGATCCAAACTGAAGTGGCCTAGACCCTAAACTTCATCCCTCCATATGTATGGGTGCATACCTCTTTATCACATCATTTTCTTTGTCTTAAAAAGATACTTCAGATAGTGAATCCCATTCATATTCATTTGAGTCTATTTCAGAACTAGCTTGCAATTGGAGGATTCACTCACAAATCTATTGAATGGCTTCTTCTTTTGTCACTTATTTGTATCCTAATCATGTCTTATCTTTTGCATCGATTGTGATAGGCTGAATTGGTTCCACAATGCCTTCTTTTCATTTTCCAATAGGACCTTTTCCTTCATATCCCATCCTTTCCAAGATTGTGGATCCTTTACCATATTTTTATATTGGTATGCTAGAAGTTGTTGCTTGGGATTGTTCTTCATCTTTGTAAAGCCAATTTAGCATGTCTTTGTCCTCAGATTCATCAACTAGAGTACCTTCTTTTATAGATTTACCATCAAAGAGTGAGGTGGGTTGTGAAGATTGTTGTCTAGATGTTGATGGCTTCCTATATGATTTTGGAGAAGGTAGCAACTATGAGAGACATAAGGACTGCTCAATTGAATACTCACCCATGCCTTTATCTTACAATTAAATATTTTTCTCAAATTTTTTTGACAAAGAATTTAGTTGGCTTTCATTACCTGAAGAAATAGAATCGGTAATGCCTTTATCTTTTGCTTGAACCTTTTTCTCAAGCTATTTTGAGAAAGAATTTAGTTGGCTTTGATTACTTGAGAAATAGAAGTGTGGGCTTCTTTGTTGTGTGGCACAGAAATATCTTGGACTTTCTTGAGTGTGTTGAAGTATTGAGGGTTGTTGGAATCAATTGAAATGGTGATCTCTTGTACATTGTAGGGGAAATTCAAGCATTGATGGTATGTTGAGGGAATTGCTTGCATTTCATGGATCCATTGTCGTTCCAAGAGTATGTTGTAATTCAAATCCTTGTCTAAAACTTGGTAGATTATATCTTTTACAATTGGTCCCACTTGAATTGGCAATACTATCAGTCCTTGAGAGGATATTTATTCATCATCATAACCTTTTATGGTGATCTTTCTTCTAGAATCTATTGCATTTTTTGAAAATCCCAATGCACAGATAAGCTTTAAGGTGTAGATATTTATACCAACTCCTCCATCTATTAAAAAACATTTAACCTGATGTTTATCGATTAAAACCTCAATATGGAGTGGAGTGTTGTGTGGATGAGTGAGGGATGCATCATCATTTTTCAAGAATGATAAACAATGGGGTGTAGTCAAATTTCCCACCATGGCTTGGAATTGACAAACTTCCAAATTAGTTGCTACTGTCATGTCCACCAAATCCTTTTCTAGAATTTCCTTATGGGCTGGTGAAATTTTAAGAAGATCTAGTATGGATATATGCGCTGGGATCTTCTACAATTGGTCTACAATATTGTATTGATTTGAAGGGGCAATAGGTGTTTTAGATGTACTTCCTTTCAATACAAACTTGAACTATGCTCTTGTGGTAACGTTTACTGGTAAATTGTCCTATTTATTGTTGATTTTGATGACATTTATTTGATTAGCAGCTGCAAAAATGTCTTGTTTATCTTTGATTTTCATGTCATTGATTTGATTCTTAGCTGCAACAATGTCTTGTTTATCCTTGATTTTAATATCATTGAGTTGATTCTCAGTTGTAGCAATGTCTTGTTTATCCTTGATTTTAATATCATTGGTTTGATTCTTAGCTGCAACAATGTCTTGTTTGTCCTTGATTTTAATATCATTGATTTGATTCTCAACTGCAATAATTTGATTGGTTTTGATGTCATTGATTGGATTATCAATGAAAAAGGTGTGATTAGTTTCGATATCATTGAATTGATTCTCAGCTATAGAGATGTGAAGGATGGTAGTATCATAGACATAATTCACATTCTTCCCTTTTTTTTATTGAAGAGGATTCTCCTTTTTCATAGTTGGGTAGGGGGTTTTTAAATACTCCATGATCAACATTTGTTTCAGGTCCTTCTATTGATATATCATGTCTATCTATCAAA